>OX465274.1:114666009-115155009 GCA_949987645.1 Tachina grossa
GTACGCGTATAAAACAACTAAAGCTACGGTCACACTTGTCAAACATTTGCCCAAAAAAGCGAAACCACTAAATGCCAATGAAAAATCTTTGAATTCAGACAAAAGTTTGTCAAATTAAAGAGTATCCAATAATGTTGGATTCTATGACATTGTCTAATAGTTGTGTTCGAAACTGTTTAATTTGATAAACAAGTGTCTGGATCAAAACTTTTTTCATTAGTGTTTGTTGGTTACGCTTTTTTGGTCAAATGTTTGACAAGTGTGACGGTATCTTAAGCGAACGAAGATAGCTGTGATACAATTTTCAAAATATCTCAAGTTGAAATGTTGGTTCCAAAAAAGCAATTTCTCAAATTGATTGGATAAAAATGTATATCCAAAGTTGTATACATTTGCTTTATATATGTATCTTTAGTTTGCTCCCGCTGAGCCGTTCTTTTTCTACCATCATTAGAAATAAATTATCCAACGGGCTGATAGTTGAAACTTGTCATAAAGTGTTATCTTCTTTAAGTTTGTAAAACAAAGTGATTTGGAAGACTGGATTCCAAATGATGAACCTATTCAAAAGTACATATGTATGTATATACAGTTTCAAAAAATGGTCATTTAATAAATTAATAATTTCTCAAAACGACCTTTTTCCGTTAATTAAAAAATGCAATGTAGAAAAAATTTACAGAATTGTCTTGTGCCTGTTTCTTGAGAATTCAATATTCAGAAATTTATCAAAAGCTAAACAAATTTTCGGTAAAGTAAATAATTTGAGTTAGTTTTTTTATTTTCTGGCTTTATTTTATCATAAAAATAGTATTTTTTAGTCTTTAAACATGCAAAACCGGATTTTTATCCCGTGATGTTTTTAAAAATAGGAAGATTTGTTTTAAGATTTCTTGTTTTTAAGATTACCCCTTTATTCTTAAAATATGCTTTTTGGTGTCACCTTTTTTTAAAAAGCCCATTTTTGTGCCACCTTATGAAATTTTACAACGGTAACGCTGCACACAACGTGTGTGCGTACGCAAATTAGTTATTTTTGGCAAGTATTTTTCAAATGTGTACATATTTCTTTGATTCATCATTGATGTTAACCCTAGACACATAACCTTCGTCGAAACGACGAACACCGGACGAAAAAATAGCTATTTCTTTTTAACACGTTCACCGATCGCCGCTAAATTTCTTGCCAACTTAGTCTTCGCTGAGCTTTTGCAGGAGACAACCAAACTCGGCGCGTAAGCACGTAATTATTGAGATATGATAAACTTGTTCGTCGCTTCGACGAGTGTTGGTGAGCATAAAGTTGATTTCTGCACACAATGCGCTTCAAAAAATTAATTTTATATATTTTTTTAAATGACAATAGTGTTATAGTTAAGTTTTGCCAAAGAGAAAAAGGCTTTTTTGTTTTGTTTATTTATATAAATTTTATAACAATGTGATCTCAAAAAAAAGTGCTTTTTGGAAAAATGGATTATAATAAATATCCTTGTAACAGAATAGAAATATATAGTTGTATTTATTAACAAAGTACTTGCTAAAGGTATGTATGTGTTGCAAGTACAAAAATATATATGTTTAGAACCGATATTATACGCCCCAAAACGTGCTCGTCGAAACGACGAATGGTTAGGTTTAGAAGGATACGTTCGAGGGTTATGTGTGCAGGGTTAATGAAAATATGACAGTTGCTCTGCCGGCGTCATATTACGAGCTATGATATAAAATTATCAAGTGTGGACACTACGTAAAGAAGCAAGCATCACAAACTTTTCCGTCACGAAGTATTTTCTTCTTTACCCCTATACTTAAAATAACTGAATCAAATGCCTTTTCCGATATAAAGAAATGAAAAAATGCGCATTATTCTCTCCATTTTAGAGAGATAAGAATATTGCCAAGTTATCAGGTTATCTAGAAATTATATGACACCATTACCATTACAAATTTATATAATGCATAGAATATTGCAGTGATAGGTATTGTGCTAACCAAGAACTTGGTAAAAAAAAATTATTTCACTACTTTTGATGGACGAAATTTTGGAAAGGAACTTGGCTTTTTTCACATTTATGTTTTTGTGAGGATCCTACTACTTTTTGAAAGGTTTACTTTAACCGTACGATTCATAACCAGCAAAACTCCTTTAATTTCATAACCAGGTACCCGGGTACCCGAAGTAGGTTGTTTTGCGTTTATTGAAATAAAATAATATTTTCCTGTAAATATTTTTGTTTGTTTTTGTTGATTATATTTTGCGTTCTCAACTGTAGAAATTTGATATTTGGAAAAAAACTGGTTTCTGTTCGTATATAAGTACCTAAAGCGACACAAGTAGGCAGAAACTGGTTTTATGTAAGGGTTGTTTATTTGCTTATTTTGCTTATTTTCGGTACCTACTTGCTTAATTGCTTTTGAATTAGATAGCAGATGTTCATTTGTGTCGTAAAATTGAAATATTTCATTTGCTTCGCCAGTCTTTGTTGAATATTTGAACAGTGAAGTTGGTGAAAAGTGAGCCGCAACGACCGATATTTGTCTACAAGGGAATACTGGAATTTGAGTGATGAAGCAAGAAGCACATATATTCAACGTTTATTTGAGGAAGCGACTCAAGATGAGGACCTTGAAGTGGACCCTGTGGAAGACCAAAATGAAGGAAATGTGTCCTATACTGGCGAAGTTTCGGAATCAGAGAATGAAGATTTGAATGTTGACAACGCAAACGAAATTGCAGCTGCTATTGACGCACCAGAGGAAATTTTCTTTGATGATGAAAGTGAAGATGATGATATGCAAGAAGATGCACCAACAACAAACCCAGCAGACTACGTGACTGCACGTGACGGCACACAATGGTAGCGAACACCACGTAGTTGCCAACAAGTGAGAAGCCACAATATATACAGAGACCGCTGTGGTCCAGCGCGGATTACTGAAAATATGACGCCTTTGCAGTGTTTCAAATCATACCTCACAGTGGAAATGGTGGATATAATAGTGCGCCACACAAATAGAAAAGCGCATGCCACATATAATGCGTACAATGAAGCGAATCCCAATAGACGTCAGTTGAAGTGGAAAGACACGACAATCAACGAAATTTATGCGTTCATTGGAATGATTTTGATGGCTGGCACAAATCATTCTAATGACGAAAACGCAAGAGATTTGTGGACGTCACAGGCTCACCCAATATTCCGCGCCACCATGGGAATAAACAGGTTTTTCGATTTGCTGCGTTTTATGCGGTTTGACGACCCCAGAACACGGGTAGAGCGGCAGCGTCAAGACAAAGCGGCGCCAATTCGCGATATTTGGATAATGCTCAATGCAAATCTTGCCAGATATTATGTGCCATCAGAATATTTGACCATTGATGAACAATTATATCCATACCGTGGTAGAACCAAATTCACCCAATATATACCCTCGAAGCCAGCAAAATATGGCATAAAAGTATGGTGGATTTGCGATGCCAAAAACTCATATCCACTTCATGGCCAAATATATATTGGCAAACAAGAAACTGGTCGTGAAGTTGGTGTTGGCGAAAGAGTGGTGAGAGATTTAGTTGGGCCATACTGCGGTAGCGGACGAAATATAACAATGGATAATTTTTTTACGACGCTGCCGTTGGCTAGGCAACTAAAAGTAGAAAAGCTCAGCATTGTGGGTACACTCCGCCGCAACAAAGCTTACATCCCTGCGGAGATGAAAGAAGACAAAAAAAAAAAGACGTTGGTTCAAGTTTATTTGGCTTCTACGACAACGTAACACTGCTCTCATATAAGCAGCGGAAGTCCAACTCGGTCATCCTTCTTTCTAGTATGCATGATGATGCACAAATTGACGAGAATGGGAAACCAGAAATTATAAATTTTTATAACCAAACAAAAGGTGGGGTGGACGTAATGGACCAAACGCTCCAAGAATACACGACCCAGCGACAAACAAGAAGATGGCCGATGGCATTTTTCTATAACATCATTGATGTGAGCGCATTTGCATCACACATCATATATTATGGAAATAATCCAACTGCACGATACACCACGACGCGCAGGAAGAATTTCCTGCGTCAACTGGCAGAAAACCTGTGCATTCCTGTTATAGAAAACAGAATTTCAAATGTGCAAAGCGTGCGCCAATTTTCAACAAAAAATGCAATTGAAAGCATCATCGGAAGGCCGTTGGAGAGTGTGCTTTGTGCTGCAGGTCCGTCAACATCTCCGTCAGCACGACAAAGGGGCAGAAAAGTACATACGGGCGTGTGCTACATGTGCAACCTTCTTCCAAATAAGCGCAGAAGAAAAACTAGAAAAAATTGCAGCATATGTAGCACGCCGATATGCGATGAACACGCCATAACAATTACTAAATGCTACAATTGCCACAATAACAACGATGGTGATTCGGATGAATTATAATATAATATATATAAAATATGATAAAATAAATAAAAAAGACATTTATTTCCAATAAAAACAACACAAAAAAAGGTTTTTTCATTTACATGTCAGGCATTTACATAGGAATTGCATTAGGGGACCCGGTTATGTGTTTATGGGGGTAAAACATTTAAAATCATTTTTTAAAGAAAATATTGAAAATATTTTGAATTTTTTCGTATTTAAATCTTAGTTTAGCCAAAATCTCTCATGATTAGGAGTTTTATGTCCATATCTCAAAAATTATAGGCACAGCAGCACTTTAAAGTCAAAAAAGGTACACGGGTACCCGGTTATGAATCGTAGGGTTAATAAAGCTTTTTAAACTTAAAATTTTTAGTCTGCTATATTTCTATTTATAATGACTGTGCGAGTTGAAAATGGCAGAATCGCATAAAATAATGGGTTAGAATGTGATATGTGCACTATTGTGTCATTGCAAGGACCCAATAATGTGCGAAATTTTTAAAGAGTTGTCGGATTAGAAATATGCAAAATATAGCGTAAATTTTAGAAGGAGTGACCCCCTACATTTTATCCGACTGAACAAAGCAAAGAAGGGTATTTTGTTTATCAGCATACATATTTATGTATGTGTGTTCCTTTGCGGCACTATATAAACCGAACGTGTGGACCGATCTTGATGATGCTTACGTCAATCCCTGGAGTGTCACTAAAGATATGTCAGTTATCAAAATTCAATACGTGGTTAACAGATGCCATTTTGTACATACAAAAAAGTAAAAAGTCGGCGATCTATATCAAAATGGGTATCATTCGACAGATATTTTAAAATCATCTTTAAGTTTCTCTTATCATTTTTCATTTCGAATGACCATTGAGGATACTTAACGGTTCAAAGTTGGTCGCAGTCGGGATTTTTGATTTTTTTGTTCGTATAAATACTTGTCTTAAGTTTGCTTAGATCAAGTACTTTTGAACAGGGTTTGAATTTGCTTAACTATTTTCAAACAATTAGTTATTGCTGAACTAAAGCTAACGCAAATGAGTCAGCAGCAGCAATCAGCATCAGCACTCTTTATAACAAAAATACTATTTGCTAAATGCCGTGCTGTGAAATGTTTGAAGCACAAGCAGTCAGCAAAATGAAATTACTATAAAAAATTGCTGATGCTTACAGAAGCAAGAGTATTTTTTTTGAAAAAGTGCTGATGCTGATCATCAGCAATTTTGTTTCTTCGTTTTTTTGCTGATGCTTGGGTGCTTTGCTGTGAAGGTTCGCCAGCATCAGTAATAGCAAATTTTAAAAACTACTGTTTTTGCTGACTTCAGCATTGCTTCAAGATGCTTAAGCATTATTAAAAAAATTTCTATTGTGTGCAATATAAAAAAGGAAAGAAAGCGAGTATGTTTGGGTGGGAATATACACATACTTCTTACATACATGCGTGTATGTAAGTATACTTATATTTTTGTTGTTTGTTTGCAAATTTATGTTTTATGAAACGAAGAGTTAATAGGGATACAAATCAAATCGTTTTTTATGAGGTGTTGTGTACCTGTGTATACATATATGTATATGTACGTGCTACATGCATACATATGTATGTATGTATGTAGAAATGAATGCTCTTTGTTATTGTAGAAATTAATGCATTTTCTTATTGTAGAAAGTAGTATAGGTAGTAGGTATGTATGTATATAGATATCAAAGCAAATATGCATATACATACATACATACATTTGTATGTAGGGACGCATGATGACTTTATTAATGACTTGGACCACTTTCATAATTACAGTTATAACGATTAACTGTGGGAAAGATCATTGTCATATTCATTCTGTTTCGCTTACACAAGTGAGCATTTTCTACATAATTTTGCTTTATGGAATGTAATTTTTCCAATTTTTTTAGCAAAGCATTTCAATGCGAATTCACATAGAGGCAGGTACATGCATATGCATGTATGTTTGTATGTTTGATGTACATAATATTTATGTATTTTAAGGGTGGTTTTATTACACTCAATTACATATTTTACAATAACAAACAAAACCCGCTGAAAAGGATAATTTGAATTCTATGGAATCTTTAAGCCAAGGTTATAATTTTTTTATTTGATTTTTGGTGTTACCTGCTTTTATTGAAATCAAGTCATTTGGAAGTTTTCCTGAATCATAAATAAATACCACAAGAATGCGGTATGTTCATTGCTGATTTCATATTTAGCAATATATCATCACCTTAAAGACCAAACAACCTATCAGCAAAAATTTCAAAATTGAGTTTTTTATTTAATATTATTCCGTATATCATAACGCATATATATGCAAAATTTTGAACGCCTAATATTACAAATAAACAAGCTATTACCAAATTTCCAAATACCCTATCAGCAAGTGTGCAATTTTCTGAAACCAAATAACCTATCAGCACTCATGCTAAAGAAGAAATCAGAGTAACTATTTGAATTTTTTCTTTTTGAGAAACAGTTACTTTTGATTTGTTGTTCTTTGTTTTTTATTACATTTTATTTATTGTTAGAAGTGAAAAGAAAATAAAAAAGTTTTAAAACGCAATAAAATGCAGTAATGACAAATTTTGAGACTCAAAACGCGTACAAATTTTTGAAAAAGGGCTAGAAAGGGCTAAATTGAAAAAAATATTAAAAAATAAAAAAAATAGTAAAATTTTTCGAAAAAGCGCGAAAAGGGGCTAGTATTAAAATGTTTCTGTTGAAAATAAAAACATCAAATCAATTTTTTTAAAGTAATTTATTAGAATAAAAATAACTATCATGAGATCAACACATACATAGCTTGAGAGCTTCAATATTTTACATATTTCATACATACGTAGATTAAATAGTTAGCATATATATATGATAGAACTATATATACATATGTATGTTTACATAAGTAGATACATTTAAAATTGGCCGTTATTAAATAAAATTTCGATTTCTCGCTCTTCTAAAAACATACATTATCTGTTTTAGGGTGTACTGAATAACTTTCAAGGCATAAAAAATTTGGAAAAAATAAAAGATTACTCTATATTATTCTTCTGTTTTAAATTGGTAAAGCAATATCGACTTTTTACTCATTTTATTTTGCTAGATTAAAGGAAGAAAAAGTTCGCAAAAGTTTAAATGTAGCCATATCGAGCAAAAACTAAAAAGGGGCTAAAAGATTACTGTGAAAAATGCTAGGTTTGCGCCTTTTTTAGTTTGGGGCTAAAAATTTTTTTTCGCGTTTTGACTGACTGAAAACGGGCAAATATGGAAGTTCCTAAACAAGTCAACAAAAAAGAAGAAAAAAAATAAAAATCGTATGAACGGTAAGGAATATGAAGATTTTTCAAAAGGCAAAATCGTTTACAGAAAGGCAAGAGAAATGGAACCTGGGTGCACATCAAAATGTTGTGCTTCAAATCGACATTGTTCTATTTTTTCCGAAAAATTAACTTTAATAACTTTTAATAACTTTATTTAAAAATTAAAAATTTTAGGAAAAATAAAAAATGTATACTTTAGAAGGCCGTGACGTACTAAAAAAGAGTAAAATAAATCATCAAAAATCATGATAAAATTTTAATTTTGTTGCATAGTGTAATTTAAGCAAACATTAGGCACTTTTTTGTTTAAACTAGTAAAATAAACTATAACTGTTAATATTTAATTTAAATAATATTCATGTGTTTAAAGGAATGCTTAATTATTCATACTAATTAGTATTGCTGATAAGTTGTTTGGTTTCAGATTTTTACAATTCCAAATAACCTAAGCTCCATATCATAGGCTGTGTTTAGAAAAACCGAGCTTTCTAAACCGATATATACTTCTGGTTTCATTATCTGAATATATAATTTTCGTTTCAATATTGCAAATAGTTCCAATTTTATAAGGTTTTTTCTCTCTCCTGTAAACTTTTGAAAACTGCTGATAGGTCGTTTGGTCTTTAAGGTGACGATATGCAAATAATATTTTGTTTAATATTTGGTTTTAACTCTTGTTTGAATCAAGTCCATTGGAATTTTTTCGATTAATTAAAAATATTTGAAAGGCTAAATTTCATTCTTGCATGCATTTTAGAAGAAGAAAATTGTGATGTTGCATAGGAAAAGATCCCTTATCTTCCCAAACCAAATTTTACAGGAAGACTAATAAAAAGGTAAGTTTTATCGGTTTTAAGGTTTTGGTTGGTAACACTGCCCAGACTCGTTCCGAACATTTTACAATAGATTTGAAGGCGATTATTGTATCTGAACTACCAAAAAAAGGCATTTTCCCCAACCTCTGCCAACTTCAAGAAATGGACATTATCATAATCTAGAAACTTCATATTATCACAAAGTGCTATAACTAATGTAATTTTTTAAATTTTTGGGTTATTGAGGTGTCTTTTTATTCACAATAATGTGTAATTTTAGGAAACGCAAAAAATGGATTTTGATTTTGAGAAGATAAGGGCCCTTCCTTCCTTCCTATGCAACATCACAATTTTCAGAACATGCATAACTAGTTTGTTGTTGTTTTTTGTATTTATGTATGTACATGCATACATACATACATAAATACATATGTACATATATACTACATATGTATGTACATGTGTATGATTTTGATATTATTGTTCTTAGCAGTGCGTCGTTTTCCTGAGATTTTCATTTGTTGTGAAGTTTTTTTAAAAAAGAAATTTTGGTTTAAAAAAAAATTTCGTGCGCTAGATGAAAAACAATAAAATGTTAAACTTAAAAAATTTAATTGCAATAATTATGTATTGCCTTTTTATTCATAAATTGTTTATGTTATGTACCTACTAAATTCAAATAAATTAAACCATTTCATACATTTAATTAATTATTTTGAACGTATTTGTTCAATTTATTATTCGTTATACATACATACATATGTATATGTATGTCCATATACATATGTATGTATGTGTATTAGGGTAATAGTTGTAATTTTTTATATTTTTATTTTTAGTTTCCTGAAAGTTATAACGCAATAAGAAAATAAGAAAAATTTTGTATAAAAATTTGTCTTAAAAATCCTTTATAAAACCTTCATATATTTTATAAATAAGGCTGTAAATATTTACATACATAATTATATGTGTATATACATATGTATGTATGATCATGTTTGTTTAGCATACAGTGCGTAATCAAAAATTTCCAAAGATGATTTTAAATAGAATGGATAATCAATTTCAAGTTATTGTTTTATTAAATATTATACTCTCCTTGTTTTTTAAATTAAAACTAATCTTTTTACAGGCGTTAAGCATTTTTTTTTGCGTAACAACTCAACATATTGAAATTACTATTTTATTTATTTTTATTCATCTTCTTCAAACAAGGGCAAAGCTTCAATCGCCCGATCTAAATGTTTAATATTAAGCTTAACTAGTAATATATTTTCAAGGGTATCTTGATTAATGCGGTTGCGGTAATCTGAAAGGACAACCTTCAATGATGAAAAAGCACGTTCAATTGTAACCTGAAATAATGAAAATTTGGCATTTATAAGATATATTATACATACAACTTTTATTAAACAGAAAATTCAACATGTGTAAAAATATGTATAATTAACATACATATGTATGCTCACATATCACTCCTTCATTTCTTACAAGTCACTTTGAATATTGTGTAAAAATTTAATACAAAGGCTAGCACACTCACCTCTTTAGAAAAGAAAATATTTCTTAAATCTTCATTAAGTTAAAACTTATTATATGCAAAGCTATTTTTTTATATTTATGGATATGTTGCAATAAAGGAGCGATATGAATATAGTCTGCCATTTACCTGTGTCGGAGGAACAGCAAAGCAAATGTTACTTAAGGCATATAACTCTGGATCGCTGAACTGTTTATCTCTCCAAAAGTGAAGAACGTTGGTGTCTACCCGTAAATACGGCAAACATAAATTTTCTATTTTTTCAGAAACATCAGCTTCCATATTTTCATTTGGCACAAGGTTACGTGTAAGATATTCTTCAAGGTATCCATCTTCTTTTTCTGGATATTGAACATTTTGCCATTGCGATGAAGTGGGTAGTTCTGTCCTTAATGGCTGATTTTGAAGGCTTATATTTTTAATTCTTTCATGCATTTTCTTTAGATAGGCAACTGCTCGATCTTTTTGTGCGGATGTCAAAGTGTGATGGAAACGGGGGGTCTAGATAAAGGCACGAAATCAAGATTTCATTGTTTAAAAGCTTTGCTGTCCTATTCTCCATGCTCTGTAGAAGACTTTGAGAGATTTTGTCAACATACACATTTTCTCCTTTTCCAATTATTTTTTCAATGCTTAATTTACATTTAAGCCATTCAGCATAGAAACTTCCATAATGAAGTTGCTCATCTTGATATCTAACAATTGTCTTCTGAATTGGTTCCAAAGCTATGCAATGTGCTTCAACGAAGTTCCAAAAAGAAGCGCTCAACTCGAAATTTTCGTCGATTGACTTATTTTTAATCGGCTCAATATTAATCAATATATCTTTGGAGTTTTTCATAGGTTTCATCATTATATATGTTGATCCCCATCTTGTTGGGCAATCAAGCTGCGGCAACGGTAAACTTTTTATTTCAAAAATTTCGCGATAGCTGCTTAATGGTTTTTTGATGAACTTGACTAAATTTCTAGCGCTTAGTAAATTTGTCTTTACTTCGGTATTTTTGCTGACATCTAACGCACAAAGTTGTGCTGTATGTGCGGCACATCGACATATTTGAATATCACCTAAATTTATTGGTGGCGCATCTTCAAACATTTCAATTTTTTTTAAATACGTTTCGTCTCCTTCGTCGAAATCTTGTTCTTCGTGATCGTCGTCAAAGATGCTGCAATGTGATAAAATTTTTTTAGTTTTTATCATATTCGCCCCATTGTCAGATGTTATGGACACTATTTGGCTTAAACTAACGTCGTACTTAGTTAGCGTGTTTAATATTTCTGTAGCCAAATTTCGCGAAGAGCTTGCACCTGCACCTTTCAGCTCTACCATACCAAGTATGCATGATTTAATTTCACTGTTTTTTTATAAATTGGGCGCTAATGCCAAATATGTTTCTAGATAACCGCGTTGCACTATCTATTTTCAAGGATATAAGGCGTTGGTTTATATCACATTTAATTTACTTTCTGATATTATCAGAAACTAGTTTTAAAACTTTCTTGCAGTTGCTGCTATTAAGACATATTCTTTTACCAAATTTTTCAGTCATGCCGATACAAATTGGATTTATTAGGTTTTTAAAATGTTCAGAATTTAAAATATTAAATGGCATGCTATCATCGGTCACTAACCCAATATAAGACCGATATAATTGTTTTTTACTCATATCAATTTTAACAACATGCTTTCGATTTTTTTTTCTGATAAATTTGGTAGGGAATCACTACTACTCTCATTACTATATAGTTCATTTTCATTTATCGTATGTAATTTTGTTATATGCATTTTTAAATTAAACGAACGATTACTTTTTAGTTTATTTGTGCAAAGTTTACAAATTGCTTCGCCATCTTTAATAAAGAAATAAGTTTCAATAAGTTTCCGTTTATTAACGCGCTCTGCCATAATTTCAAACTTTTATTGTCAAAGAACCACACAAAAATGATTTAACGGAATTCTGACTTCATTTATGACAATTATGTACACATGCAGAGTTCACATTTACTGACGAGTATGTAGTGCTACAGGTAAAATTCTTTAAAAAGAGCTCTTCTCGTTTCGAGACTCGAGACTTGTTAAAGGCGACATTTCCACACCTAAGACTCTGTAAGAGGGAGGATAGGAAGGCGAATAAAAGCTTGTTTTTGCAAAGTCTTGAGTTGGGTTGAGAAAAACGAAGCGAGTCGATTCTCGGAACGAGAAGAGAGAGCTCTTCTTAAAGAATTTTACCTGAAGCACTACATACTCGTCAGTAAAAAAAAAATATGAAATCAACAATTAACATACCGCATTCTTGTGGTATTTATTTATGATTCAGGAAAATTTCCAAATGACTTGATTTCAATAAAAGCAGGTAAACCAAAAATCAAATAAAAAAATTATAACCTTGGCTTAAAGATTCCATAGAATTCAAATTATCCTTTTCAGCGGGCTTTGTTTGTTGTTGTACAATATGCACACATTGTGTGTAATAAAACCATCCTTAAAATACATACATATTATGTACATACAAACATACATGCATATGTACCTGCCTGTATGTGAATTTGCATTGAAATGCTTTGCTACAAAAATTGGAAAAATTACTTTCCATAAAGTAAAATTATGTAGAAAATGCTCACTTGTATAGGGAAAACAGAATGAATATGACAATGAACTTTCCCACAGTTAATCATTATAAATGTAATTATGAAAGTGGTCTAAGTCATTAATAAAGTCATCATACGTCCCTACATACAAATGTATGTATGTATGTATATGCATATTTGCGTTGATATCTATATACATACATACCTACTACCTATACTACTTTCTACAATAAGAAAATGCATTAATTTCTACAATAACAAAGAGCATTCATTTCTACATACATACATACATATGTATGCATGTAGCACGTACATATACATATATGTATACACAGGTACACAACACCTCATAAAAAACGATTTGATTTGTATCCCTATTAACTCTTCGTTTCATAAAAAATAAATTTGCAAACAAACAACAAAAATATAAGTATACTTACATACACGCATGTATGTAAGAAGTATGTGTATATTCCCACCCAAACATACTCGCTTTCTTTCCTTTTTTATATTGCACACAATAGAAATTTTTTTAATAATGCTTAAGCATCTTGAAGCAATGCTGAAGTCAGCAAAAACAGTAGTTTTTAAAATTTGCTATTACTGATGCTGGCGAACCTTCACAGCAAAGCACCCAAGCATCAGCAAAAAAACGAAGAAACAAAATTGCTGATGATCAGCATCAGCACTTTTTCAAAAAAAATACTCTTGCTTCTGTAAGCATCAGCAATTTTTTATAGTAATTTCATTTTGCTGACTGCTTGTGTTTCAAACATTTCACAGCACGGCATTTAGCAAATAGTATTTTTGTTATAAAGAGTGCTGATGCTGATTGCTGCTGCTCATACAATGTGATTAGCAGAAGCCAAAGCATAGCAAAATTTAAATACATTTTCATTATGAAAAAAGGGGAACGGAACAAAACTTTACACAGTAACATAACTCTATTGATTCTCGTTTAGTGTAACTGTAAAAAAAAACTTGAAAAACTTTTCAAATGACAAATTACACGGTGCGACAGTCCAAAAAACCTGGGACCGGATATTATTTTTCTTGTAGGGCTTGTCGAGTAACACAAGATTCCAATAGTGAAATATGCCGGACACCTCCAAAATCCGGATTTACGGTTAAAAAATCGGTTTTTTACCTTTGCGCACTTATAAGCCTGTAACTTTGTTGATAATGATTCGATTTTCAATTTCTTACTAGTTTTGGGAAGAAGAAACTGAGATCTTTGATATATAATTTATCTAAGAAAACGTGAGAAATTTGAGTGTTATTGTCCAGCAAACACAAATTTTGTAGATTTTTCAAAATTTTTTCAATTTGGTAACGTTTTTATACATTATTTTATTAAGACCTTATAATACTATTGAATTTATTCAAAAAGTACGTTTATTTACGATTAAAATGCATATTTGGGGTTAAAAATAGATAAGCAATTGACTGAGTTATTTAACTTTTTATGAAAACAAAATGTTTACCAAAATGCCTGCACAATGTTTTTGGTGTTGTTTTTATTCACCTTCTATTAAGTTACAAATCAATGTTATCCTAAACACAAAAAAAATTGTAATGAGAATTTTAGTCATTCAAAAATTATATTTTTTTTCGTGTTCTTTTTATACCATTTCTTTAAATTTACAAATCACTGTTAGAGTAAACACAACAAAAATTATTGTTTTTTTTTTAATATGACGTTTTGTTAATGTCTTCTTTTTCACTTTGAATCTGTGTATTTAAAAAAACGTTTGCAATTTAATAAAAATCGTTTGCAATTTAAATTAAATAAAAATGTGTAACAATCGTAACAAATTTTGCTATATTTGTAGCTTATTTATTGATATCAGTCACCGGCGTGATTTTAAAAATTATTGGAGTGGTAGAAGAGTACAATAAAGTATTTAATCGTTCTTTTGATACTAGTCAATATTGCTGTAATACATTAGAAAAAAGGAAATTTAACCTTCGTTTGTTTTGCCCTTTTCTACGCCTATGATTTGGCATCATCAGCCATATCGTAAACCAAATGATTGCTACTTCTGTCAAACCGATGTTTTAGGTCACTGTTTTAAAACGCGCAAAAACATTAAGTACGCAAATGTTTCAACTGTTATAAATCCGATACCTGTAAGTAATGATCTAACGACAACGAGCAAATCTGTCGATGTAATAGAAAAAGATTTTGAACAAGAACAGTTCCTTCCATCCAGGTCTACAACAACGGAGCGGCATTTTTTGTCAAAAGCTGATTTCGACGATCTTGTTCGTGATTTACACTTGTCAAAGCGGCAATCTGAAGTCCTCGGGTCGCGATTAAAGCAGTGGAATTTGGTGGAAAAAGATTTCGTTACAACATCTGTTAGAAAAAGTGACCGGACTTGGTTACTTGAAGAAAGTTTTAAGACTAGTTCCAATGACAGTGATCTCGTGTATTGCGTTGATGTACCAAAACTATTTTCGGCACTAAATCACAATTATAATGCAGACGAATGGCGTCTTTTTATTGATGGTTCATGTAAAAGTAAGTTTTCTTATAAAAATGTATGAATTATTGTATTTTTATTAATTTAAGATTTGTAATGTAATATCTGGGCTTAAAAGACGTTTTATTGCATATCCAAAATCAATTACCTTCAGTTCCAATCGCATATGCGACTAATACAAAAGAAACTTACGAAGTGATGAAAAATATACCAATGTTTGTTAGCTATACCACCCATAAATGGAAAGTCGTCGCTGACTTAAAGGTTTTGTCAATTTTATTTGATATGCAAGGTGGTTACACAAAGTATCCGTGCTATCTTTGTGAATGGGATAGTCGTGCACCGAATCGTTATGATCGCAAAGTATGGCCATCTCGCGAGTCACATAGAATAGGCAGGAAAAACATTTTAAATGACCAATTAGTTAAAGCTGAGGACGTTATTCTGCCACCACTGCATCTTAAACTGGGATACATGAAACAATTTGTAAAAAAATTAGATGTAAACGGCGACGCTTTTTGTCATCTCAAAGCGGTGTTCCCAAAACTAAGTGAAGCCAAAATAAAAGGAGGTATTAATTAATTTGTTTACATATCTGGTACGTTTTTCATCGTTTTGATCTGTTTTGATAACTTTCAGGTATTTTTATTGGACGTCAAATTCGAAAAATTATGAGAGATGAAGATTTCATTTACAAGCTAAGTTCCGTTGAAAGACGTGCATGGAAAAGTTTTGTTGCGCTATGCGATAATTTCCTTGGAAATCACAGAAGCGACGACCATGTCACAGTCGTCAATGACTTTTTAAGTGCGTATGGTGAAATGGGCTGCAATATTTCCATAAAAATTTATTTTCTGCATTCGCATTTAAACTTTTTCCCAGATAACCTGGGCCAGTTCAGTGATGAACAAGGCGAAAATTTTCACCAGGAAATGGCAACTATTGAAAAACGATTTGAAGGAAAAAATAAGATAAAAATGATTTCAGAATATTGCTTGTCACTTAAACATGAAACTGCTGATGCTGATTTAAAAGCAAACACTTTTGAGTAAAATAACCAAAAATAAAATTTGTATAAAATGTTTAAAAGTTCATTTCCATGAAAAGTTAAATAACTCAGTCAATTGCTATTTTTAACCTTAGATGTGCATTGTAATCGTAAATAAACGTACTTTCTGAATAAATTCAATAGTATTATAGTTTCTCAATAAAATAATGTATAAAAACGTCACCAAAGTGGAAAATTTTTTGAAAAATCTTAAAAATTTTTGTTTGCTGTACAATAACACCCAAATTTCTCAAGTTTTCTTAGATAAATTGTATATCATTATATATTAAATTAATTATATATATATATATATATATATATATATATATATATATATATATATATTCGAAAGATCTCAGTTTCTTCTTTCCAAATCTAGTAAGAAATTGAAAATCGGATGATTATCAACAAAGTTACAGGCTTATAAGTGTGCAAAGGTAAAAAACCAGTTTTTTAACCGTAAATCCGGATTTTGAAAGTGTCGGGCATATTTCACTATTGGATTCTTCTTTAACTCGACAAGACCTACAAGAAAAAACACATCACTCCCCAAGTTTTTCTATTTGATTCAATTTTGTACACTGTGTTATTTCACACAAAAAATATTTACGTGAAAAACAGTTGAGAAGGTAGAAAAAACTCGCGCAACAGCGAAAATCATATTTTTTTATTGTAAATTATTCAGAGGATGTCGAAATTGTTAACAACAAGTCCGAAATTTAAGTACATAATCAAAAATAATACCCAATGAATTATTTAGGGGTGGATGTCAAAATTGCAGGCGACAATTCTGAAATTCAGTTAATAAAAAAATACAGTAACAGATGCGTCTGCAGACAGTGAGTGCCAAGTTGAGAGAAGAAAAGTGCATAGAGGTACTTATAGGTACATATAGGTCATGCCTTTGGGTCATGCTAAATTTAAGATGATAGAATGTGGAAAATAAGATGCGGTGGTTTAAGATGTACGAGTTATATGTATTTACATATATTTAAAAAAATATTGTTTTTTGATTATAAAAATATATATATATATAAGTATTATTTATTCAAAGGTTAAACTAATAATGAAAAAATATATGATAGATCAAAAAATGTGACTAGTTAAAAAATGAATACTAAAATTAAATATTATAAAATATAAGTATATAAAACAAAACAGAATATTAAAATAATGAAAACAATTGATTATATTAAAGATATATTTAATATAGTAAATCAGCATCGTAACTACTCCCCCACTGAGATAAGGACAATCCTGAGTCCTTTAAATAAATTATAAATAATATAATACATAAATAATATATAACTAAATTTTAGTTTTAACATTTATTCTAATTTGAAGGTATAAAACCCATTCTTAAAATTTTTATTATTTTTTATATTAATGATTTTTTTTATGTAGCATCTATGTTACTTACATATTTCGAAATTATATTGTGAAACATAAAGTTTGATAAGTAGTAAGAGATGCATGTTGCCTTTTAGCATGAAATGGTTTCATATTGTTTGAAAACAATAATACCATCATATTTGGTTTGTCGTTTTATGTCCTTATGTCTCAAAGCCATGTAATTTTTTATATACCCTATATTTCTGTTATCAACGTAATTCTCTCTTTTTCTATTTCTTTTCTAAATATAAATTTGTCTATTACTTAGAATCACATTATGAATTTTCGATTTATTGAAACAACCGTATTCGACATTTAAAGGTTTATATTTTATGACTGAGTGATAGCTATTATTGTAAAAGTCTATGGATTTACTAATTTTATCCTTTATATTCATTGACTTCTGTTCTATGTTTAATGCTCTTATCTTTTCAGTTAGAGCATTATGTAATCTTTCAATATCTGCATTGCCAGTATGATTATTAGAGTTGACCAAATGTAATTCAGTATTCTCATTCCTTGGGTAGTCCTTAATATTCACACTCTTAAACTCATTTATGTAACAAGTTTTGTAAAATAACCATTTTGTGATTTATATAACCTAATTTTTTCAATAATAGTTTGATTAGTCTTATCTTCGAGATAATAAGCGGTAGCAATTTGGAAAATTTATCTATAAATGTCAAAAAATTTGATTTCGAATTAGTGTATATGTATATCCATGTGAACTATTTGTTTGATATCAGTTGGCGATTCTGTTAGATGAAATTTTGGTTTTACAGGATGACGATCAAATTTTGCTCCATTGCAAACATCACAATTATTGATATATTTTTGGATTAAAAGTTTCAAATTCGGAAAATATATCTGTCTCTTTAGGCCGTGATAATTCTCATTAATTCTAGTATGTCCAGTCTCATTTCTGTGATATAGATGTATTTGTCTAAATGTATCATCTTCTGATTGCATATCTTTATCATAATATGAACATCTGACAGACTTTACACCATTATTTTCTCGTATAATTCAATTATTTTTCTTTGTTACATATTGTATTTACAATCGTTTAATTCTGTAAAACTACCAACTTTGCCCTTTGTTACATTTCTCAACAATATCGCTTCCAGATCATTTTCCAAATCAAAAGAATTTATATAGATCCTTTTGTTATCATTCTTTATCGCAATCTCTATCGTTTTATTATCAGTTACAATAATTTGAATTTTGAATCTATTTACAACAGTGTCTAATATACTGATGTGATTATGTGTATCCATCTCCTGAGAGTGTACTATCAATAACTCATCATCAACGTTGTTACAAAGTGAATCAATAGAATCATTTAAATGATTTATTTCACAAGAACTGGTGTTTATTCTACTCAGAAAGTCTGCAACTTGATTATCTTTACCTTTTATATAGCTAACTACAAAATTAAAATCACTTAACTTTATTATCCACATATACAGTCTAGGGTCTAATTCCTTGTACTGGGCTTTTACAAATAACCATCTTAAGGTTTGGTGATCCGATAGAAATTAAAATTTAACACCATATAAGTAAGGGCGAAAATAACTCGTGGCCCATACAATAGCTAAAAGTTCTTTTTCAGTGGCCGAATAGTTCCTTTCATGTTCATTTAAAGTTCTACTTGCGAAGCAAATAGGATAACCGTTTTGTTGTAAAACTGCTCCAATTGAATTTAAGCTGGCGTCTGTAATCAGTTGGAATGGTTTTTTGAAATTCGGGTATCGCAGAACTGGGGCCTCTGTTATTATAGTTTTTAATTTTTCAAATGCATTTATATTATTTGAATCATTTATATTTATTCTTACATTTCTTTTTAAGTATTTAATCATGGGATAAGCAACATTTGAATAATCTTTTATAAATTTGCGATAATACCCAGTCATTCCTAAGAAAGGCTTTATACCCTTTACTGTTGTACGTAATTTTAGTTTTGAAATGCATTCAACTTTGGCGGGATTAGTTTTGACTCCTTTAGGGGTCAAAATGTGTCCCAAATAAAGAGTTTCCTTAGCAAAAAACTTACATTTATTTATTTGAATCTATAAATTTCCTTGTCTTAACTTTGCAAGAATTGTATATATATTAGCAACATGTTCTTGAAAACTTGTGAAATATATTAGTATGTCGTCTAAATACACAACACAAATTTTATTAATTAAATCCCGAAGGACATCATTTATAAGCCTCTGGAACGTTGCCGGGGCATTTTTCAATCGGAAAGGCATTTGAACAAATTCGTAATGAACATGTGGTGTTGAGAAAGCGGTTTTTGATCGGTCTGATTCTTTGATAAGAATTTGATGGAATCCTTTTACAAGGTCTATTGTTGAAAAATATGGGGGTCTACCTAGTTTATATAAAATATTTTCAATATTTGGAATGGAAAATTTATAATCTACCGTAATATCATTCAACTTTCGGTAATCGATTACTAATCTCCACTTTTGTTCTCCTGAATTATCAATTTTTTTGGGAACTATCCATAGCGGACTATTATATGGTGATTTGCTTTCGATTATAATACCCTGTTGCAACATATCATTTATCTGGTTGCAAGCTTCTTGTTCGTGAAAATGAGGGTACGGTACATTTTCATATAAACAGGTCTATCAGATATAGTTTTAATTTCATGTTCAATTAAGTTTGTGTTACCCAAAGTTTGGCCTTCAATAAATATCACGTCTTGAAAAGTATTTAAAATTCTATCTAAAGCTAATTGCTCTTCATTATTCAAATCGTCATACATTTACAGGACATTTTAGGACTTTCTCATTTATATTAATTGCTTCCAATTGATGGATTTCACTGAAATATATGGATCTAAGTGATTCATCAAACATAATCGAATTTTCATTTATATAAACATTACCATATCCGTAATTAATTATTGCAAGTAGTGGTTTTAAAATATTTCCCCCTAAAATTGCATCAAAATTTCTCTTACCAAAAGAAGTCAATTTCCACAACATTTTTGCATCCATTCAAAATTCTTTCGGTAAATCAGTAATTATTTCATTATTTATAATAGTTCTTTCATTTAAAGAAGAATACGATGCAGGATAAGGCAGTGAATATCTTTTATATTGCGATAATTTATTTTCGTCTAACAAGGAAGTAGAAGAACCTGAATCAATTAAAGCTCTAAAAACGTCATTTCCTATGGTTATTTTAATTATCGGAAGTGATCTAGAGAGGTCGTTAAAGGAAAATTTACCAGTTCTTTACAATTTCCCTTCCCTTCTTCTAGAAAATCCACTTCCATTTGAGAATTATGCTGTGCAAATTGACCACTGGAATATGGATATAATAACATAATCTATTATTTTGAAGATATGAATTTGGCACGTCAAAAGAATATTTTTTATTATACAGTAATTTTGATTAGCTGCACAATCAACTTTGGAAGACTTTTTGTGCAGATAAGTCAAAAATGCTGTTATCTTAAATGCACTTACCTGCTTAAATGTGCAGTTATACAATTTTTGAATTCAGTTTTATAGTGTTTTCACACTGAAAGTTAAAACTTGGTTTTAACGTTAAAACCATAAACAGCTGATTTTGCATTCACACTGCAAGTTTGTTAAATTTAGGTTTTAACTCACAGGCTGTCTAATAACTTTGCTCAAAATAAAATAAATCTTCTGCAGAAATGCGTGTATTTGTTGTTGCATTTTTTCCGCTTTTTAATAACACTTTTTGGACATACTGTTCAACTGTTTTTGTTTGTATGAAAAACTGAGATATTTCACAATGCGCTCTAAAATGGAAATTATTTTATATTTTGTAAATAAAATTTTTTTAAATTATGGAACTTCTTATACAGAATGAAGAAGTGCTTGGAAATAAAGTTATTATATATAAAAATGCACAAATACATTATAAGATAAACCTTTTTTATGGGCAGATGAATGTCAGTCATATTGTCTATTTTCACTTTCCAGAGTTCAACGCAAATATTTTCTTTGTTTTCCTTCAAAAAAAAAAAACTCTTTTTCCCATAATTTTTTGATTATTGTTGCTGCTGCATCCATTTTTAAGTTGAAAATCTTTCAAGGGCCATAAATTGTTATTAACTGGCATAAACATTAACAGCTAATGTCGGTCATTTCAACTTGGCGGCACTGAATTTATCACAGCGAAAACAAGGTTGCATTTCTTAAAACCAATTCAAAAATGGTTTTAATTTGGTTTTAACAAAAACAATTTGTATGATAAAACCAGGTTTTAACTGTTGGTTTTAACGTTAAAACCAACTTTTATTAAAACCATGTCAGTGTGAAAACATTATTATACACATACATACATGGTTGCATACTTATGTAGCAACATTTTTTTTAATGTGTGCAGCTAACTTAAATTTTTTACATGAGAATAATTTAAAACTACCAAAAAATATGTTAAATGCGCAGGTATACAAAGTGCACTTAAAAAAGGATTTTGAACAATAATTACAGAAAAAAATATATTTTGTGCAGTTAAGTCAATGTGCAGCTAACATTGATTTTTTGTGTGAAAATCTTTTTTTCTAAAATTACCAAAATTTTAGGGTACTTATCTTAAATGTGCAGGTATAGAAAGTGCACTTAAAAAACGAATTCGTGTGGGATTTTAAATAATAGTGAAAGAAATTTATCAGTTTAGGCAGTTAAGTGCAAAGTGCACTTAAACAAAAGGCAGCTAAATCAAAACTACTGTAATTATTTCTAGTCGAATTAAGGTTAGAAGATAAATTCTTTGCATTATTATCATAATGTTGACTATTATAATTTCTACTCGTACTTTCATTTCTATTGTTGTACATTGGGACCTGGTTACTTTTATTGAATTTCTTTTTTTCTATCTCATCTCTGATTAAACCTTCTCTTTCAAGCAGATTATATGCATCTCTTAACTTAATAATTATTGAGGCAAGATTAACATCAATATTGTTGATAAAAGTTTTAAGAATTATCTTTTCTGTATAAGGGGAGCTAAATTCTAATGGTTTGTCCTTATCATGTTCAAATTTTTCGTTAATTTTACATAAAATCTCTTTTAAATACTTATAATAATTTGTTATACCGTAATTTTTTGCTGCAAATGCTTCCTGGTAAAGTTGATGATATGATTCTTTAATGCCAAAGTTACTAATGAGAGCTTCCTTCGTTTCATCCCAAGTTGGATTTTGTCCTAATGTTCTGATAACATGCAGAGCTTCTCCTTGTAATTTATTTAAAATCACTCGTTGATAAATATATTTTTTAACATCCGGTTGTGATCGCAGTAACAAAAACATAGTATCCACCTCTCCTAAAAATGACGACAGAGCATAGCAATCATTTCCTCTAAATTCAAAGATTCTTTGTGCATCTCTTAATATGTCGTCTGTTGTTAAACTTAGTGCCATATAGATTTTTTGTTTTCATTTTTAAACTGTTTTTAGTTTCACTGGTTGCACTTCTGCTATTTCTCAGTTATTAAGATTTTTGTTAATATAGTTGGTTCTTGTAAATATATATATATATATGACTATTCGACCTTTTTTATTTAAGGTATGATGTGGTTTTTATAGAATTACTCTATTCAGGCTTCCAAGGTCATTCAAATTGATTTAAATGCAAATAAAAGACAATTTTATTTCATTTTTTCATATCCGACGTTTTGTTAGGATTTTCCTACATCTTCAGGGATACTATTTTTATTGAAATATATACTATCTTCTAATAAAATTTGCATTTAAATTTTAATAATGTTATTTTACGCGACATGACGGTTCTTTTTTAGATTTTCGATATTTAGAAATCTAATTATTGCGTATATTTGCGATTTAAATATATATATATATATATATATATATATATATATATATATATATATATGGTTACTTTTTATTTTTGATAAAATCCGGTTTTTCTTATTTTGATTATAAAAACTTTAGTTTTAGTTGTTAGGTTCTTTTGTAGACTGCGCCAGTTATATGTATTTACATATATTTAAAAAAATATTGTTTTTTGATTATAAACATAAAAGTATTATTTATAGTATTATTTATTCAAAGGTTAAACTAATAATGAAAAAATATATGATAGATCAAAAAAATTATGACTACTTAAAAAATGAATACTAAAATTAAATATTATAAAATATAAGTATATAAATCAAATCAGAATATTAAAATAATGAAAACAATTGATTATAGTTAAGATATATTTAATATAGTAAATCGACGTCGTAACTTGCGCGGTAGCATTTAAAAAAGGAAATAATAACGTCCATGATGTCACGATGGGCATCATTTCCCTTTTACAAAAACATAACATTTTACGAGCATATCAAACAGTAGCTTCATAAGTTTTTAGTCTTCAAAGTTGTCGGTCGAACTAAAGAAGTTGCTCTTCTAAGTATGACCAATAACGACTTTGCTGAATAAATATTTTGGCGTTTCTGCAAAACTTAATGGCTTACAAAGGGTTTCTTTATTAAAGGCTGCAGGCAAGATAAAAAGAAAACCTTTATTCAGCACAGCCACTGTTGGATATATAAGCTCGACAGGAGACATGCACGGCATGACACATTTCCCTATTCCTATAGAAGAAACGAATAATAACACCTAGGGGTTGATATATATAAAGTTTGTCCGAAATTCTGCTTGTGACGATGATTCGGAACAAACAACCGACCTTGCAATTGGAAGCGTCAATTTTACCTAATCTATAATAAAGAGAAAAAAATTAAGTTTAATTATGTAGCGATAAGCTTTTAAACACTTTTACCTAGTTCATACCGAGTTCCTTGCAATATGTACATAAATAATAAATAATATTATATATTTACATGACATATTTCAATAGCATAAAAACAAAAATTTCATAGGCACAACGGAATAAAACAATGTTTTCATAATAGCATTTTATGCAATTGTGAAAAGTATTATGAAAGATGGTTGTGAAAATGAAAATGATAAGTTTTTTTTCATTTCACATTATCACAGAACCAGAATCGACCCCCAGTGCTTACTTATCATCATCCACTTTTTAAAATCAAAGTTTCAAGCCTTACATACGGCATACAAGTTTCAATAAAATGGCTTCAGTTAAACCGGGCAACTATGAATAAAATTCCGCGAGAAATTTCTCCCAATTACAATTTTCGTTTTTCCTATTAGTTGCAATTGTTCCCCAAGAAAAATTTCTTGCGGAATTTTATTCATAATTGCCCTGAAAATATGTATATTTAATTTTCAATTCAGTGTAGTACTGGTGTAGCTTCGCCACTCCTAGTTAAAATGTTTGGGTTTTTAGATTTTTCTAGTTGGTTTCTCACTTTGACCTACTTGTGTATCACCTTTTAGCTCTCTAGAGCAGGTTTAATTTTTTGTTTTTATGGGCGTATTTTCGCACACTTTTTTAAAAGAACAAATTTTTCGGCCGGTGCTTATCATTTGTATCAAGTTTCGTTGGAAACAAAATATATATATAATAATCAATATATACATAGTATAGTTTAATGTGCTAAGACTAAGTACATGAAATAGGAGGCTTAAACTTTATGGGCGTGTTAACGCCCACTTCTTTCAACGAACATTTATAGCCTTGCCTTATTGCAATATGGATGTCAATTTTCAATAAAATCGTATGAGTTAAACGCCTTAGATTTGTTTTTTAAATTGTGAGCTTTATGGGCGCAACCCCGCCCCCTTGTTTAAAATTTTTGGGTTTTCAAATTTTTCTAGGTGGTTACTCACTTAGGTCTACTTGTGTACCAAACTGTAGCTCTCTAGCTATAGCGGAAGTGCTTCATCAATTTGATGAGGGGCTAGTGAGTCCTGATCTTGTCTTAAAATATGCACTTTTTGCACCTCGATATCTCAGGAAGCTTTTGTTGTAAAACTTTCGAACTTCACACATGACATGAACTAATTCTAGTTATGAATTAAATTTTAGAATTGTACGATGGCGGGGAACAAAGGTGGGCTACCCACCTTATACCTTTTAATATTATTATTTTCTAATCTTTCATTTAAATTTTCTGATATTTCCTTTAAAATGTTCTTAACTTCTAGCATGGAAATATCTGATCTTTCGATTTTTTTTTAATATTTGTTTGAATTGTATTCATCGATGAATATATTGTAAACAAATATGACTCGCTTATATCACTTTCAAAAAAGTTTTTTATAACTTTAGGTATGCTTTCTATATCCAGAAAATAGTTCTTTAAGGGTTCAAATAGTTTAAGTATGCGCTCAATAGCAGTATATAAACTTTGCCATCTTGTTTTACTGTAATTAAGTAGCTTTGCATATTCTATTTCTGACTGTTCGCAAAACTCTTTCAATGCTTCCGTTCTTACAGTATATACAGAGATATGATTGTAAATTTTCAAAACAATAGATTCCACATCAATAGACAATGTGTCGCAACCCTTGTGAACTGGTTATTGATTATATGGCCTGGACAACCAACACCAATTATTTTTTTCTGCAAAGCACTTATTTTGCGTAAGACATTATTTTGCCCATATCTGTGCATGCCACCAAAAATGGTTTTACAATTATCACCGCTAAAAGCAACACATCTTGTTTTTAAACAATATTTATCCAATTGCATAAGAATGGTATCCGTTATGGTATATGATATTTCATTTTTAATTGATAATACATCCAATATCTTTGTCTGGATTCCATTGATTTGTGCATCGAAGTATTGAATAAGTATAGGTAATAGCTTAGTAGCGCCGAAATTACTCGTGTCGGATGATATACTCACAAAGTTAACTTGGTCAATATTTTTCCTTATCATTTCTGTTGAAAGGGGTGCAAGAACCTTCTTAGCTATTGCTGTAGCCTTAGTACGGTTGCAAGATATGTTTTTAACTCTTTGAGAATTATTAAAAAGTAATTTATTCAATCCAACTGTGCAGTCCAGAGATATAAAAGACATATTATGAAGAATGGTGTGATAAGCGATGCAACCCTGAACGGCTCGAAGTTCATTGTCGACGGTAGTTTTTGAAAAAAAAAAAAATTATCAATTTTGTTGGAACAATCTTGGCTGATAAAAAACCCGTTTTATGTTTTTGCGTTTCCAAATGGCTGTAGATGTTTTGTCCTCCTTTATTTGCAATAGAAATGGTAGAATTGCAGAGTGTGCAATTGAGTATCCAATCTTCATTTCCCCTTTTCTTGTAGGGAAATTTCTTATTTAACTCCTCATTAAACGTACACTTCCGTTTCGGCATTCTAAAATTAGAAAATTAATGAATTTTTAAACAAAACATTTATGTTTAAAAATTTACTTCCTTTTCGGAAAGCAAACTTCAAGACACACAACAGCTGATAAGAAGTGATGCCAAGTAGTACTTTTCGGACTTCATAGTGTTTTTTTACTAAAAATATATGCCTTTTTTGTAATTTTTGTCCTCGTTTTGCTCTCAAAAAGTTAGCATTACTGCTGATAAGCGAAAATACAGTGATGCCAATATTTCAAAAGCTTAGAAGCAACAAAAAATAAGTTATGAAAAAAAGTGTAAAAAGTAGGACAACTCCGGACAGTTGCTGAAAAAGAAGGAGGACTGCCCCGGACGCCTTCAAGAAGAGGTCGGTTTCCGGGTAAAAGAGAACCGATGGCAACCCTAGGTGGGTAAAAAACGACGAATGGTGTCCTGTTAATATACACACTGCGTACATTGGCCGGAACTTATCCTGCGCCTAGATTATTTTTTTCTTATGCCGACGGGAAAATTGTGAGTGTTGCTTGTGTGTGGGATTTTATGGATGTCCATGATTTGTGGTGGGTGGGGGTGTTGTTTTAATACCATCAGAGAAATTACATAGATTTGATTACTACGCGATTCTCATATGAATGGTGGGAGTGTGTAAGTATATGTGTGTATGCGTGTGTGTGTATGATTTCCTCACGCAATTGCTTATGGCGAGTATACACGATACTACAAATTGAACGATAAATCGTACAAGTATGAAATTAGTAACGTGTATCATGCTGTCGTTCTTATGAAGTATACTTTGTAGTATGAAAATCAAAAATTTTTGATTTTTGTGGGCGGAGTTTCGATAAGTACGATAATAAGTATTATGTACCATGCTGTTGTACAGCAAAACTAGTTTTATGAGGAAATTATTAGAAAACGCAGTGTTTCAGTGACTCAATTTTAAAGTTAGCTTAATGTAGCGGATATTTTATTAAAAAAAATATGATAAAACATTATTATAAAAATTCTCTAGAAAATGTCCCTTTTCTTTTTGCATTATTTTCAACTGCAGTTCACTTGTTGTTAATAAATCCTCCATATTATTCATTTATCCGCGTATATATTGCCTTTAAAATTCTTCTTTCAGATGAATTAGTACGATTTGTAGTAACGTGTATCTTAAAAATCGTACTACAACTCATACTACGCTAAGTACGAAATTAAGAATCGTGTATACCCTACATTAGAAGCCAGACCTCATTTTATTTTATGCTCTTTAAATTAGTCGTACATGAGAACACAGAATACACATAAGTAGGGTTGCCATACGGCCTGGAATGGTCTGGATTTCCAAGTTTTTCGAAGCCTTGTCCAGTTACCAGTTGAAATAAAATTTGTCCAGTTAAAAATGAATATTTTTAATTTTGAAAAATAGTTCTTTTGTCTATTGTATATTTTCAGTTAATAAATATAATGTCTTCTACAGAAAAAATGTAATGTCCAATTCATACGAGGATTTAAAAATCTTGTTTTATATTCAATTCGTACGAACACCAAAAATCGTGCCTCAAAAACATTGAAAAACTCAATGTGTGAACTACATATGTGAAATAAAAAAAATGTTTCTTACAAATATACAGTCAGTTATATTTTTCCCTAACTCGTACATCAATTTAGTACAGCACTCCCAACTTACAACCAAAAAAATATTTTCAAAAATTATCAACACTAAACGCTTTTTTGAACTATAAGAACATTTTTAAATTGTCCAGTTATTGTTTCAAAATCCAGGTGAATTTTTTCCAATGTCCTGTTATTTGACTTTTGGTATCTGGCAACCCTAAAAAGAAGTGAAAAAAGTGACAGGTAAAAAAAGCTTTAATCAGGTTTTTTAAAATTCGTGGAAAAAAAAGAAATGTATGTTGTATTTGATACTGTAGTGTATTAAGGCTCCGTTACCCGACTGTAGAAATCGCAGATGTAAGGTATATGTAATGTAAATGTAAACGTTTGAGCGGTTATAGAATACTTAAAAACGTGTCATGTGTTTTCGACACAAAAAAAACTTCTTTGTGCACACACACATACATACTAATTGCATTGTGCCCAGCAAACACGCATTTTTGATTTTAAATTGCGAGTTATTTGAAGTCAAACGCGAACGTTCATATACTTATGTATAATATTTAAA
Organism: Tachina grossa; assembly: GCA_949987645.1. Classification (NCBI taxonomy): domain Eukaryota; kingdom Metazoa; phylum Arthropoda; class Insecta; order Diptera; family Tachinidae; genus Tachina; species Tachina grossa. The sequence continues at coordinate 114,695,045 of OX465274.1, forward strand.
TTCATGAAATTCATTTTGATTGAAATTTGCATACATACCCTGCAGGAGAATAGGCGATAATTGTCTAAAGCCCCGTTCAGACTATTATACAAGTATTAATACTTTCATCACATTTTACGATACAGAAATCTAAATACATTCGTTGCGACTGTCAAAAAAATCTAACGTAAAATCACATATTGTGTTCAGACCATCACACTTCAAATCAAATGTGTAATACAAGTAAAAAACAAAACAGCTGTTCAATGAAAATGTCTGTGCTATTCATTTACTAGCGGCGGCAAAACGGTTTCATGCAGGCGGGGACGTGCCGACACTTGAAAAAATTCAGCAGTTAAAAATATTCTATGTAAATAACAGAAAAAAATTTAAGAAAAGATATTACAAAAACGTTAAAAAATTACGTCAACGAAATATATTTCCATACGATTCACTTATTCAAAATTTTGAGCCGATATACATATGATAAAACATTACATCAACGACGAGACGCTATTGGCGGCGAAACAGCCGACTTGGAAATTTGGTTTGTGTAAAAATGCAACCCTGATCTAATGAAAAGTATTATCGTTTAGAACATTTTCTAAAAACGGAAAAATCTTATGGGATGTCAAAATTTTTATCGTATTATTTGCCACTTTGATGACATTTTGCGTTCAGACTATCACACTTGCACGTATTATTTGAATTTTTGACAAGTATAAATACAAAGTATAATAGTCTGAACGCGGCTTAAAAGCTACTAGTATAATTACTAGAATAACAAGAACTAGTGCAAAAAGTGTTAAAGTTGTTGTGTAAAATTACTAGTGCTGATGAGTACTAGTATATGAAGTAGTTATAAAGCAGTAACCCGCAAGCCATAGCACAATTGTGCGGATGAAAATCACTCACATGCTTATGCTCTTTCATTTAGTCGTCACTGAGCAAGCGACGAATTAAGTTGTGTACGCATGTTTTAATTTTTTCCTGGTTTTTTGTTTAGTTTTTTTGAGCACACGGAACAAAATTAAAGTTCAAATTTAATAAATTTCTTCAGTCAAAAAATTGATAATATAATTATGGAGGCTGGGAAATATTTCGTGATTAAAAATGTTTTTGGTAATACGCAATGCATTTTATCTTATGAAACATTAAAAAATAATAGGGAAAATAGATTAAAAAGGCATTTTAATATTATCCACAGATCTGTGAATAAATTTAATTTTGAATTTATACACTAAATTGTTGAATGGTTAATGAATTTTTACTTTTTATTTAAGTTTTTATTAAACTGCTTATTTACAAACAAAAAAATTCAAACAACTAATAACCACATCATGTATTTTACATTACAAAAGTATTCTTCAAGTGCAAGTTTATTTTACTCTCATTTTTCGCACCAACACAAACATATTTTATTTTGCGGGACACTGTTATAAAGGCACCACATTGCAAAATAAATTTTGACTGTCTAACAGAGCCCTTGCACTGTATCAAAGTTGGTATCATATAATTAGTAAAATTTTAGCTTGATCTAAAAATAATTATAATTAAATAGTAATAATTACCCTTTTGTGTTTCTGAATTTTTGATAAATAATTGCGAATTTTAAGTAGAAGTTGTCACTGGGTAACAAAGGAATACAACACCAATTTTATAGAATTTTTCTTTACAAAAGAACTGGTAATAAACTAGTCCTAAACTAGTACCAATGGTACTAGTAGTTTTCTAAACACACTCAATGCTAATTTGAGCATTAAGATAATATAGGAAAGTTTACAGTTGGGAACTAGTGGTAGTGATTTATGTACTAGAAAAATACTAGTTGAACACTAGTTCGTTCTCCTGCAGGGTATGTATACGGACATACACACGAGTATGTATGTATGTATTAGAACTTATAAGTAAATAATATATAAAATAGTAATGTTTTAATTAATCCAAGATTTTTTAATAATTTCGCTCAAACTATTTTAATTTACTTTCTTTTGATGGCAAGAAGATTTAGCCTGTTAGAAAAAACTAATTGAGTTTTTGAAATAATACATTTTAGAACGAAAATGCGCCTAGAGGTTTTGAAAATTATTATTATTATTTTATTTAAATGAACTCAATTGTAATAGTTTTAATAGCAGCTGTAAAGCTCAACCGTAATATTTGTCATTGTACATTACCAGAACAGATATTGAGCAACTTCATCGGAAAGACGAAGTATTTAGCTCTTTAATTTCCAACAATGTGTATGCTTGCAGTAGCACATCAATAAAATCTTTACTTTCTCGTTTTATCCTTTTCTTATTAATGTTCGTACCTACTCATAATAATTTAGTTTTATTTACACACAATATACATATGTATATTTTTTAACAAAAATACATACATATGTACATATACAGGACTTTTTGTTTGTTGGGTGTTTATCAGTACAAAAATCATATAAAATAGAAAACAGCTGTTCGAAACATTGATGAGAGTTCAACATCTTCACATTATTTTTGATTGCATGGAAAAAGTACCAAAATTATTTAAATGGTATCAAATCATTATTTTATACTTACAAACATTGTAATGACTTTGACATTTAGTGAAATTACAATTTAAGCTTCATACCCGTTTATACATATTTACATTATAATGCATTATAATTATAAAAAATATTTATATTTTTATTATCATTATAATTATTATGATTTTACGTACCTATTTTTATTTTTATTGGTATTATTTTTAAATAAAAATAGTTTTTTGTACGCTTGAATGTATGTTGTTTGTACGCACATATGTATGTTTATTTTACAAATTGATACATATGTACATATACATACATATGAGTATGTATGTATATTAACAAAAAATATTCGATTGGCAAACTCTGGTTAGATTTTATAAAAAAAAACTTTTTAAGAAAACTAAATTTATTAAATATGCCATGTACGTATACAAATTAACCACTCAAAAGCTTAAATTATTAAAAGAAACAAAAGTACCAAATCAGGGCTACTGTGCCACACTCTCATTTAATATACATACATCCCATCGCTGTCTACAAATGTCACGTAACGTCGTCATGAAATTCTATTTTCTGCAGGTTCAGACGTTACATTTACGTGCCATTTCAGTCAGGTAAGCGTTTGCATAGCTTTTCATGCAACAGATTCGATCAGCTGACACATTTACATTTACAGTTCTACATTTACAGTCGGGTAATTCTGCCTTTACTACTTACCAATTAAAGGCCCAACTATAATATGAATAAGCTAGCTTAAGCAACTGTGCGGTTACATATAAAACGAATGTGGCAAACTATAATGTACTTAACAAACTTTTCGTCAAGTTTCGTCAAATGTCATTTGCTTAAGTAAAGTGCCAAACTGAACGCACATTCCGTAAGGAAACAACTGTTTGTGCATTTTTTAAACTCAAACAAGCAGCAGCAGATTGATTTTGAATATTTTTTTATTGTTTCTTATTTTAAACTCAGAAAATAAAGCAAAACTTTTATTTTCATTGTTTGTTTTATAATACACATATACACACATACACATGTATTTACTTATGTATATTTACTGTTGTACTTTTTAGTAGGCAAAACAAAAAGAAAACAAGTAATAAGGTCATGGATATATTTATATGTGAATTTCTAATAGATTAGGACATTCTTTCAAGTTAGTTTGATTGAATTGCATTGATTTAGGAGTTATGAGAAGAAACAAAATTAATACAAAATTATTGACAATACTGTGGCTAAAGAATACTTAAGAGCATGTAAGTTCATTGTGGCCACCAAAAAGTCACATTTGAATTGTTTAAGCATTTGACAGACTTATCGTTCAATTCTGACATTAGCTTAAGCCAGCTTATCGCAACAATCAAATTCTTTTCTATTATTTTATTTTCTGTACAAAAATTTTTCTTATTTGTTATTGCGAGTTTCTTTTAATTTTTGAAATTAAACTTGTTTTATTAATTTTAACAAAGCGCTTAATTTTGAATTTTATTAGTTATATTAATATTTTCTGTGTTAATACATACATACATATTACCAAATCGAAACATACCAAATTTAAAGACTCTAACTATGATATATTTTTAAATAGCTATTTTCTAATATAGTTCACACTGAATTTGTTATTTGTTTATTTAGTAATATTTTTTTAATCATATTTTTGTTTAAAATTTTATAAAGTAAAATTATAAATTTTAAAACATCAAAAATGGTACATCATTTTACCAAGTGAATAAATAACAAATTCAGTGTGAACGGCACTAATATTTTGTTGACATAACACCCCTTCTAGCAGGTACATAATACAAATTAAAAAGGAATGACAAATTGATATACATTCATATTATGAAGTGGTTACAGTTTTGTGCGAATATTCTCTATGCCTATTCTCAGTTATAAAGACACTTAAAAATCTTAATTTTTATGTAATAACGCATTGCTGATGTTATGAATGGTAAGGTTTAATGAACCATTGGATTCGGCTTGAAAAAGTCTTTCAGATGATATTTTTCGTTAAATGTTGTCTTGGGAGAAAATATGCAAAAAACTACAAAAATAAACATTTTAAGAAACGGTCCAGCTCGCAATAGAGCTGCAAAACTATCGATAGTACTATCGATTGTATCGATAGTTTTGTTGTAAATGAAATATCGATAGGTTTTTCCACTATCGATACTATCGGCAAAAAAAAAAACAAGTAATTAAAAGAGTAAAAATAATCGAAGTCAGTAGTATTTTAATTTACTTTCTTTTGATGGCAAGAAGATTTAGCCTGTTAGAAAAAACTAATTGAGTTTTTGAAATAATACATTTTAGAACGAAAATGCGCCTAGAGGTTTTGAAAATTATTATTATTATTTTATTTAAATGAACTCAATTGTAATAGTTTTAATAGCAGCTGTAAAGCTCAACCGTAATATTTGTCATTGTACATTACCAGAACAGATATTGAGCAACTTCATCGGAAAGACGAAGTATTTAGCTCTTTAATTTCCAACAATGTGTATGCTTGCAGTAGCACATCAATAAAATCTTTACTTTCTCGTTTTATCCTTTTCTTATTAATGTTCGTACCTACTCATAATAATTTAGTTTTATTTACACACAATATACATATGTATATTTTTTAACAAAAATACATACATATGTACATATACAGGACTTTTTGTTTGTTGGGTGTTTATCAGTACAAAACTCATATAAAATAGAAAACAGCTGTTCGAAACATTGATGAGAGTTCAACATCTTCACATTATTTTTGATTGCATGGAAAAAGTACCAAAATTATTTAAATGGTATCAAAATAATTATTTTATACTTACAAACATTGTAATGACTTTGACATTTAGTGAAATTACAATTTAAGCTTCATACCCGTTTATACATATTTACATTATAATGCATTATAATTATAAAAAATATTTATATTTTTATTATCATTATAATTATTATGATTTTACGTACCTATTTTTATTTTTATTGGTATTATTTTTAAATAAAAATAGTTTTTTGTACGCTTGAATGTATGTTGTTTGTACGCACATATGTATGTTTATTTTACAAATTGATACATATGTACATATACATACATATGAGTATGTATGTATATTAACAAAAAATATTCGATTGGCAAACTCTGGTTAGATTTTATAAAAAAAAACTTTTTAAGAAAACTAAATTTATTAAATATGCCATGTACGTATACAAATTAACCACTCAAAAGCTTAAATTATTAAAAGAAACAAAAGTACCAAATCAGGGCTACTGTGCCACACTCTCATTTAATATACATACATCCCATCGCTGTCTACAAATGTCACGTAACGTCGTCATGAAATTCTATTTTCTGCAGGTTCAGACGTTACATTTACGTGCCATTTCAGTCAGGTAAGCGTTTGCATAGCTTTTCATGCAACAGATTCGATCAGCTGACACATTTACATTTACAGTTCTACATTTACAGTCGGGTAATTCTGCCTTTACTACTTACCAATTAAAGGCCCAACTATAATATGAATAAGCTAGCTTAAGCAACTGTGCGGTTACATATAAAACGAATGTGGCAAACTATAATGTACTTAACAAACTTTTCGTCAAGTTTCGTCAAATGTCATTTGCTTAAGTAAAGTGCCAAACTGAACGCACATTCCGTAAGGAAACAACTGTTTGTGCATTTTTTAAACTCAAACAAGCAGCAGCAGATTGATTTTGAATATTTTTTTATTGTTTCTTATTTTAAACTCAGAAAATAAAGCAAAACTTTTATTTTCATTGTTTGTTTTATAATACACATATACACACATACACATGTATTTACTTATGTATATTTACTGTTGTACTTTTTAGTAGGCAAAACAAAAAGAAAACAAGTAATAAGGTCATGGATATATTTATATGTGAATTTCTAATAGATTAGGACATTCTTTCAAGTTAGTTTGATTGAATTGCATTGATTTAGGAGTTATGAGAAGAAACAAAATTAATACAAAATTATTGACAATACTGTGGCTAAAGAATACTTAAGAGCATGTAAGTTCATTGTGGCCACCAAAAAGTCACATTTGAATTGTTTAAGCATTTGACAGACTTATCGTTCAATTCTGACATTAGCTTAAGCCAGCTTATCGCAACAATCAAATTCTTTTCTATTATTTTATTTTCTGTACAAAAATTTTTCTTATTTGTTATTGCGAGTTTCTTTTAATTTTTGAAATTAAACTTGTTTTATTAATTTTAACAAAGCGCTTAATTTTGAATTTTATTAGTTATATTAATATTTTCTGTGTTAATACATACATACATATTACCAAATCGAAACATACCAAATTTAAAGACTCTAACTATGATATATTTTTAAATAGCTATTTTCTAATATAGTTCACACTGAATTTGTTATTTGTTTATTTAGTAATATTTTTTTAATCATATTTTTGTTTAAAATTTTATAAAGTAAAATTATAAATTTTAAAACATCAAAAATGGTACATCATTTTACCAAGTGAATAAATAACAAATTCAGTGTGAACGGCACTAATATTTTGTTGACATAACACCCCTTCTAGCAGGTACATAATACAAATTAAAAAGGAATGACAAATTGATATACATTCATATTATGAAGTGGTTACAGTTTTGTGCGAATATTCTCTATGCCTATTCTCAGTTATAAAGACACTTAAAAATCTTAATTTTTATGTAATAACGCATTGCTGATGTTATGAATGGTAAGGTTTAATGAACCATTGGATTCGGCTTGAAAAAGTCTTTCAGATGATATTTTTCGTTAAATGTTGTCTTGGGAGAAAATATGCAAAAAACTACAAAAATAAACATTTTAAGAAACGGTCCAGCTCGCAATAGAGCTGCAAAACTATCGATAGTACTATCGATTGTATCGATAGTTTTGTTGTAAATGAAATATCGATAGGTTTTTCCACTATCGATACTATCGGCAAAAAAAAACAAGTAATTAAAAGAGTAAAAATAATCGAAGTCAGTAAACATTAGCCGGCAGCTTTGAAGCAAATTATCCGTAGTTGATTTATGCTTTTGTACAGGGATGGAAAAGTTGGTACAATTGTATAATTTTAGCGCTATTTGAATGCCAAAAGTACCGTAGCACCGCAATGACCCATTTAGCACTACTGGAATCCCTATATTTATTACATGCCAAAAATAGCATTAAAATATATTAACCCCCTTATGCAAAAAATAATGCGTGCTTGAAGTGAACATTAAAAAAATTTCCATAGAAAAAACGTTCACTTATTTTTTTGCACAAGGGGTTAATCTTTAGCTCGAAGCTATTAGAAAATTAAGTAAATCAAACGATGTTTTCCGGTACTTAAAGAATTACTGGAGGAATGTTATTTATTCCAAATTCATCTGCAAATGTGGAAATTTTATTTTCCTACCAAGGAGAGAAGCCGACTATTTGCATCGACTGTGAACAATCGAATAAAAAAAAGGTTATAAACGTAGTATATCGTAAATGTTGCTTTTATATTCAGATCCCAGCAACTAATATTCTTTGTGCACCTTCTGGCGTGTTCTTAATTGATTTTTAGTTAATTAAAAAGTACAAGTATTAAAAAAATATAAATAAAGAATTAGGTACAATCTTACTGAAAAAATTAAATTTTTTTTTGAAAGTTAGTACAATTTGTAAATATGACATCGCATCCCTGCTTCTGTATACATAAGTACTTAAATAGTTTTACATAAAACTATCGAAACTGTCGAGTGGAGCGACTATCGATAGTTTTGCAGCTCTAGCTCGCAAACGGTCATCTCTAGACCACTCAAATGGTTTGGGAAGCCTCAATAAAACTACCGAACTTTAATCTGAGAGGGATAATGTATGTAACTATGAATTTGCGTATGTGTTATGTGTATCCATACAAACATAACATCTACATACACACGCAAGCGGTCAGTAAATTATTAAAAAAATATTTTAACATTTTTTATGGAAAAAAGTTAAAAATCAATTATATAATTACCGCCAATATTAAAAAGAGGGTAAATACTAGAACAAAAACAATATTGTTTTGTCTTCTTGTTCGTAAGTACCTGTAAAAGTAAAAAAGTGGGATTATTATATGTCCACTTTTCTTCACCGAACTTAGCAAAACCAGTACTTGTATAGCGGTTGGCAATCCTGCAGTTGTATAAAAAAAATATACCAAATTATCAGCCAATAGAAGCGCAGTGTGCGTGACGTCACACGTCTACTATTTTTTTTGCACTGGCGTAATCTTGTAGTTTATCTTTCTTGTCTATGATTTATGTATATATGTACATACATATGTAAATACATATACTACAAAATTTATTATTTAAAGATACAAAATTCAGATTTGCTTTTTTTCAATGACTCCATATATTTTAGGTTATGCGCTTAAAATGGCCTCAGTACTTCAATTGGTTGAGGAAATTCCACATAGGACGTCGAAAATGCGTCGTATGCGGGGAGTTGGAAGGTAAGTGTACTATTTTTAATTCACACTACATTGCACAGTGGCGACTTTTGCAAAATTGTAATAAATATGGAACTTCTAAACTACTGATTGGATTAATATGAAACTTCGCAAATCCTTAGAGGAGGACTTGAACCTAATAACACATGTCTTGACTGTATTCTGGCTTAAGCTGGACAGGAGTTACAGTGGAGCAAAATTAACCGCCTGGGACGACAAAAAAACTTCTGAGGCTTGTAACTTTTTTAAAAATTATCCGATTTGTATCAGATAAAGCATTTTGAGCAAAGCTTACAATTCTTAAGAAATAATTTCCTTAGATATGTTTCCATTTATCTAATGTGGCATGCAAAACGCCACATAGGTAATTGACAATGACATCACGTGAATTTTCAGAATGTTGGTAGCATTTTTTAAAATTACTACATATTAGTGGCTACATGCCGTAAAATTTTTGTAGTATTTTTATTCCAATATACAAATGTGACACATGTAGTAATCTGAAGCAGCACATTTATAAGCATGTGGATATCTACATGGACATATGTTACTAGTAAACGGCATGTAAAAAATGTAACTTCATGATGACACCAAAGTTATGTCAGAACCACATGCGGATGTGGTTTTTTACATGCCGTGTACTTTACAAGATATTTGACTTGAGGCAAAAAAAATTTTTTTGTGCCTTGACCTTTTTTTAGTATTTCTCCTATAACTTTTTAGTCAATTTTAAATTAAAAGACAGCATTTTGACGAAATTCTTAATGAAAATAAGGGAAAAAAATTATTAATACTAGGATCGTCCGGTGGTCTAACTTAGACGACTTGACACGTATGTAACCATGTGTGTACATATTTGTTAAAAACAAAAATCAAACATAAAGTTGTTTTTTCATGCAAACTTAAATCTGATCTGCATTCGTGAAATTGGAAAAAGGCTCAGAAATTAAAGTTTTTAAATTTCCCTATAAAAAGCATGAATAAAAAAAATCATCTTCATTATTTTCAATATTGTAAAAAACTTTGTTTACCCATTCAATTTTTAACCACATGGTGATAAAGGTAATACAATAAGAATGTGATAAAAGCCGACTATTTAGTGTTTTGGACATGTGCTTTGCAGATTTATTACCATTTATTTTGTAAAAGTTCGCTTTAAGCAAATATTATATATATATATATTAGATCCTTTAGTTGCTATAAGAAGCATAGGGCCCCAACAAAAGTTTTCCAATCGTTTCTGTTTGATGCTAGGTTCTTAATTTCATTCCAGCTTTTTCCTGCTCGTGAAGCCTCTGCCTCTAGTTGTCTTCGCCAAGTGTGGGCAGGCCATCCTCACCTTCTGCTACTTTGCGGATTCCTGCCAATAGCATTAAGGGTAACAATTCATCTCCATTTTCTTGTCAATACTTCGGTATATATTCAGCTTTGACATGTATATATACAGAGGTGCGTGTTGGATATTCTGTAGGGCCAGACAATTCCTAATATCCTCCTTAGGCATTTATTGGTAAAAACTTGCAAAGTGCTCACTTATTTTGCCGCCATATTCCACGTTTCACGTCTATAGAGGATAGGGTTGCCAGTTTTGAAATCGTAGAAATCAGTGCATGAGAGAAAAAAAATCAGTACAATTGAAAAAAATCAGTACATTAATTTTTTCAACATAAAAAGCTTTAACTAGTGATGTAACTAATACTAGTTTAACGCATGCGAATGCGAATACTACATTTTAATTTTTGCGAAAGCGAATGCAAATATTAGAATACGTTAAAAAATCACATGAAAATAAATTTATATAAGAACATGAAGTTGTATTACATACATGGATGTACTACATATAGCATTTTATTTAAACTGAGTCTTGCATTGAGCAAATATGTATTAATTTATTAAAAAGATGAATTCATAAAACGGAAAGATACATACATACATATGTTTGTATATGAAATTAATGAGTGACACTTGTTTCGCGTGGAATTTACTACAACAATGACTACTTAATATTGTTTGCGATTCAAGTTTGTTTGTACGAAGTAATGAATGGTGCTCAAAATATTTTTTAAAAGTTTTAACAGACTAGTCTTAAGTAGAAAACACTGCTGCCGAAAATACAATGCCTTTTCTTTTTCAAAAAATGAAATAGGTATATTTCCAAACACCGCTTTAGTTTAATTTTGATGCTCATGAGAACTTTTTTATAGAAAAGCTTTCTAATAAAGCTTTGAAGAATGACTTACTTATAAGTCAGCTACGTCCAAGCCATGTGCACAATGTGCAAACTTTTATAAGAAGTTTTTTGTGCTTTCACATCGACGAGATGACAACTTTCTTAAATAAAATTACTTGCCGGCTTAAAAATTGTTTGCAGTTCGTTCAAAACTGCCAACTATGCACAAATATTGCGCAGTTGCAAAGCATGTGCAACAGTACGAACGTACCCTATATTTATCTTTTTCATGCTGGCTTAAAATAATTTTCGTGTTTTTGACGTTTGTTAATTAATGGCAAACTTTTTTTGTAAAAGAAGTACAAATTTTTTTTGTCTTAAATATTCGCATACATTTTAGCGAATGCAAATAGCAAAAATAAGCGAAAAATTTGCAAATGCGAACATTCGTTACATTCTTAGCTTTAACCATTCTTAAAACAAAACATGAATTCAATGTATACTTTGTACCAAGGCATATGTAATTAATAAAAATAATATTATCAAAAAAATTTTCGAAAAAGATACTTTAAATTCATTATTTGCATGTATCAGAAATCACTTATAGCAAATCTTTCTTGCAAATTTAAATTAAAAAAATCTCAGTAGAATTAACATTAATTTAAACTAACATTTATATGATCTCTGACAGTTTTGGCAGAATTTGCTTGAGCATTATATGGATACCACTTTGAAAATAAATTCGCCTTAAAGCGAACGTAAAGTAAAGATCACTGGTGATTCAAAGAAAACAAATAAACATTATGACAGGCTTTCTTTTACATTGATCATAATTAATAACAGTACAAAAACAGTACATACATGAAAAAATCAGTACATTTTCGAACTGATTTGCTAGTTGTGCATAAATCAGTACTTTAAACAAAAATCAGTACATGTACTGGCAAAATCAGTACGACTGGCAACCCTAATAGAGGAGCACGAATTGAAAATATTTATTTTATTGCGGGTGGAGAGTAGTAGTGAATTGCGGATTCTGGCGCCGATTGAAATTGTTAAATTGTGGCTGAAATTGTTAAATTGTGGGTGAAATTGTTAAATTTGGATAATTAAAATTTGAAAATTGTTAAATTCTTGGAAATGTGATGCCTACGACGGTGGTTCAGTAAGTCCGTCTTATTTTATGTTTACATAAGGAGTTTCTTGTTTAAATTAACCTTTGTGGGAACGGGTGATTTTTTTTTGGGTTACATCAATTGTGATAACGGATGATTTTTTTTGAGGTTTTTTATGAGTATATATGCCGACGGGAAAATCATGAAAATGATTTTACCTTATACCAATGGGGAAATTGTGAATATGATTTTTCCTAATGCCTACGGCAATGCATGATAATTTTTCCTAATGCCGACGGCAATACATAATTATTTTTTCTAATGCCGACGGCAATGCATGATTAATATTTTTTTCAAATGCCGACGGCAATACATGATTATTATTTTCTAATGCTACAGAAAAAATTACCAGTGTTGCCAGACTGCAGAAATTTGTTATCATAATACTATATCAGTAATATAAGAGAAAATAGGTTTGATGACTACTAGGCGATTCTCATATGAATCGTGGGAATGTGCTTGTGTGATTTTCTCACGCTAATAAATTGTTTATAAATAAAATAATTAAATAAACTGTTTATAAATAAAATAATTAAATAAACTGTTTATAAATAAAATAATTAAATAAATTATTTTATTTATTTATAAAACGTTCTCATGTATGTGAACCCCCTAATGCTTGTGTGTGGGGGTCCAGCTTGTTTGTCGCTGGTAAGTTTATGTTCTGTTTATTTGTTTAAGAAATATATTTGTATGTATGTATGATGCATGTATGTATGTATGTATGTATGTAATGTGTGTATGATGCATGTATGTATGTATGTAAAGCGTGTATGATACATGTATATATGCATGTGTATGCATGTATGTGTATGTATGTATGTGCGATCGAAGGAACTTGTGCGTAGAATATTTTGTGGTTGTGTAGAATACACTTATATTTTGCAACGATTATTTAAAAGCAGCAAAGTTTCAACTAAGTACAGTAATAAGCAGAGAAACAAAAAGTAAAAACTGTAAATGCTGTAAGGATACTGCTACTAATTTTCGTATAAACATGCCAACTTTTCTAACCAACACATCAGCACTTTATTGTATTTACAAGTAGTATCATCAGCAATTGTGTTAAAGTGAAATAATAATAAAATAATTAAAAAGGAGTTATACAGATTGTCAGTGTAATAGATGTCATAAGGTATACAAATACCAAAATTCCTTTTAGGATCACGTGGAAAGTCATAGCGTGCAGGATCAAATCATCGTACAAATCAGGAGCAACCGCAGTCATCTGTTCAAAATCGTCAACAACAGATAAATACATTTCATCACCAGCAGCACCCTTCTCTACATTATCGCCAATATCAACAATACGGTACGCCTAACTATTACCCTCCACCAATGTCATGGAGTAATCAATTTTTGGGATCAGGAGTACCAATGCAATATGAGTATCCAAGTTACAATTATAATCCCGTCACACCAGTTAATCAAATGCAGCAGTATTCCAATTTCATGCAATCGCAACCTCTTACTTATCTTCAACAAGAACAGCAGCAGCGACAGCAACAAGCTCATCAAAAAGGTGTGGATATCCTTGGAGGGACTTTTTACAACGATGCCATGTATATAAGTTTATCAGAAAGTGATGGAGAAGTAGAAGCAGAAGAAAAAAGAGAAGAAACTCTGTCAACTCCAATGAGTACTTCGCATGCTAGTAGAGAAGAAGTCGAAGAGAATGTGATATATTACAATATATCGAAAGCCTTCAAAAATCATATCGCCACATATGCAATTCTAAATAAAAACTACCAACATCTCTTGGAAGAATTTATTAAGGAAAACATAAATATTTTTATTGAGAGACTTCAAATGTCTTTGTCTGAGCATACAATAATTAAATTTCATGTGAGTATTGTGGCGGAGTACATCAAAATTGTTGAAGAAGAATTGGAGTTGTGTATTATAACACATGTAGCGAAAATGAGTTTGCTGACGAAGGCAGATAACATTGAAGAATTATTCCGCAAGCAGGTTGAAGAGATTTCAACCAAAATGTCCGAATTTGAAGAGCGAGATTCTGGTTGGACTTTGTTACGCATAGTCGGAGCAGAAATTAACATCAACAAATCGTCGCTCGTCAAAGGATCAAGTTGGATATCCACTCCTGAAAAACTATTAAGAAAAAAAGCTTGCATCAATATTGAAAATAGTAATAAATACTGCTTCAAGTGGTGTATGATTGCTGCCATGGATACTACCAAATATAATTAAGAACGTTGCAGTACTTATAATATTCAGGACATATCTGCAGAGACGATTGTTACGCAATCACGTTACGCATTACGTTATCATTCACAGAATTTTACAGAAGCAGATTACAAAACACAAAAGTAAGCTACATTTCTGCAACACCTATCTCCAGTACATTCATAACGAAAATGGTATGAGTAGCCATAAGGTAGAATGCGGCAAAATCGTCACAACTATGCCATCAGGTCCAGATGCAATTCTAAGCTTTAAGGAGCAACAGAAAAAAATAGATGTCCCCTTTGTGGTTTACGCGGACTTCGAGTGCATCCTTGAAGAAATTAGTGATAATGTAAGTAGTAAAACCAGTCTTGTCAAAAAGAACACTCCTTGTGCTTTAAGTTATTACATTAGGTGTCTCCATAGCAATAAGTTAGATAAGTTAAGGGTGTATACAGGGAAAGATGCCTCAAAAAAATGCGTGTCATATTTAGTTAAAAAGTGTGAGGATATTTATAATAATCATTTAGTAAATAATAGGCAAATGGATACTTTATCCCCTTCTGTTATTTATAATTTTTATAGTGCGGTGAATTGTCCTATTTGTCAAAAATTTCTAGGTAAAGATCGCGTTAGAGATCATTGTCACATTAGCGGTAAATATAGAGGTGCAGCCCACAATAACTGTAATTTAAATTACCAAATTCCCAAGTTTTACCAGTTTACTTTCACAATTACTCAAATTATGACTCACATCTTTTTATTAAAGAACTAGGTGAAATTTCTATGCAACTGAAAGTACTCCCTCTCAATAAGGAGCTTTATATATCACTCTCGCAATTTACAGAAATCAGCGATGGTCATAATCTTGAAATAAGATTTCTTGATACATTACGCTTTATGGCTGAGAGTTTAGAATCATTAGCCTGCAATTTGTCGGATAATGATTTTAACACTATAAGGTCCTTATTTCAATCAGAAAAAGAATTTCAGGCTATTAAGAAGAAAGGTATTTTCCCCTATGAGTACCTAAATTCATTCAAAAAATTAGACGAGTGCCAGCTACCTTCACGCAGTGATTTCTTTAATAAGTTGAACAATAAAGAGTGTTCGTTAGAGGAATACTCACATGCTGTAGAGGTATGGAATACTTTTGGTTGTAAAACAATGAAAGATTACATGGAACTTTACTTAAAAACAGATGTCCTCTTACTGACAGATATTTTCGAGAACTTTAGAAAAGTTTGTAAAGGTATTTATGAGCTGGATCCATGTCAATACTATACCGCACCTGGATTTTCCTGGGATGCAATGTTAAAATACACAAAAATTTAACTAGAATTATTGACGGACATAGACATGTACAATGTTATGAAAAAAGGTATACGTGGGGGATATTCGAAAGCGAATAACAAATATTTGGAAGATTTCGATAAAGAGAAGCCCTCAGAGTTTCTTGTCTATTTAGACGCAAATAACCTTTATGGTTGGGCAATGTCGGAATATCCTCCTCATGGTGGGTTCAGATGGTTATCGCAAGACGAGCTGAATCTGGATCCAAACAGCATATCTGAAAATGGAACAGACGGTTATGTATATGAGGTCACTTTAGATTATCCTTCTCACTTACATGACTTACATAATGACCTGCCTTTTTGCGCTGAAAATAAAAAACCACTGCAAGCGAAATATAGCAAGTTGATAACCGATTTCTCTACAAAGCAATCATACGTGATACACTTTAGAGTTCTTAAACAATGCTTAGAAAATGGCTTAGTTTTAAAGAAAACACATCGTATTCTAGCATTTAAACAATCTCCATGGTTAAAAGGCTATATTGACCTATATACCAGACATAGAGCCACTGCTAAAAATGCTTTTGAAAAAAACTTTTTCAAACTACTTAATAATGCAGTCTATGGTAAAACCATGGAAAATGTGGATAAAAGGAGAGATGTTAAAATTTTCAATAATTGGGAGAGAACGAATTGTAATCGTTTGGGAGCTCAAGATTGGATATCAAAACCAAATTTTCATAGTTTATCTATATTTTTCGAAGATCTGGTAGCAATCGAAATGACTAGAGTCAAAACCTGCTACAATAAACCAATTTACTTAGGATTTTGTGTACTTCAGTTGTCCAAATGGAAAATGTATAATTTTCATTACGGGTACATGCAACGTTAAAAAATCGAAGGGGGTAAAAAGATCCATATTAGATAAATATAGTTTAGCTACTTATAGAAACTGTTTATTCAATAAGACTAATGTATACGATAATATGTTAACATTTAAATCTAAGCTTCACCATATATATACTAGTAAATTAAATAAGGTAGTCTTAAGTTATGGAGACGATAAGAGAAAAATTAGGTCAAATAATATTAACACATATGCATGGTATCATTTTCGTATTAAGGAAACTAACCCTGAATACGAACTTATAGTCTTAAGTTATGGAGACGATAAGAGAAAAATTAGGTCAAATAATATTAACACATATGCATGGTATCATTTTCGTATTAAGGAAACTAACCCTGAATACGAACTCGATATGTTGCTAGATGAGATTGCTAGAATGCAAGAAAATTGTTAAAATAAGTTGATTTTTAAATAAGTGGTTAATTTTTAAATTGTATATAAAATCTTAGTTATTAAGAAACATTATTGTAAATAAAATCCTATTTAATGCTGTTAAAATTATTGTAAATAAAATCTTATATATTGTTGTTAAAATGATTTTAAATAAAATCCTATTTATTAAGAAAAATGATTGTAAATAAAATCCTATTTATTAAGAAAAACTATTGTACATACATATGTAAATAAATTTTTAAGAAAAAATTTGAAATAAAATATTGAAAAAAGAATTAAAATTGTGAATGGTGTTTATTTCTTTATTGGCTTTACTTCGTTGGATCAAAAACTTTTTGTTTTTGCTTATTTGCAAATTCTTGTTTTCATATCGCTTAAACATGCACAGTCTTGGTTTCTTGAAGATGTTCTGCACAAAACAAATTGAATTTCACAATATTATGAAATTCCATTAAATTTCATTAGATATTTTCATAAAGACAAATAATTTAGATGATCGGATAAGTCCTTATATTTTTCACTACATACAAGTTTCTGTAATTTTCCATTCGAATAAATGATTCCTAAATTTCTTAAAAAAAAAATAATACAAAACAAGGAAAAATTGAATTTAATTTTATTTATATTAATAATACATTTTAATTTAATTTTATTTATTTTAATTATAATGATGGAAACATTTCATAGTAGCTAATTATAAAATTTTCTAATATACTTTTGCGCAAAAAATATATTGTACATCTGCAAGTATCAGGTCCTTCCTCACACTCAGGATCATACCAAGGACAGCTTTTGAAGTGTCCTTTTGTGTTGTCTTCATCTTCCATGATACCATATTCTTCGTTCTCATCTAGCATATTTTCGAAAAATTTGGTCATCTCCCAATGATCAAAAAGCCTGAAGCTTTCGAAATCCCTTAAAAATTGGTTTAGAGTACGTCTAATTTGGCTCATTATATTTGCCGATAAATTAATGAATGATGATTGTTTGAAGGTTTCTTTAAGACTAATTTGCTCTTTAAATTTTTAAAGTACTATCTTTTGATATTTAAAATATCTATGCCATCATCTATATTACATACTTCTTTTTTAGCACTCTATCTCTCTCTATCCCTTTTCTCTCTATAACCATCTCTTTCTGTCTATCACGATCCTCCACTTATTCACTATTTCACCATAAATATTTTCGATTAGCCTTCTTGAAGTCATCATCGCTACTTTTAAGATCATTTTCAGTTAAACATTCAAAGTGAGCAGAAGTAAATAAAAAATGGAGTCTACAAGAGATCTAACATCAAAATTTAATTCACTAAAAAATAAAACCTTAACCCACATAAAGGAGCTTGAGACATCAATTAAATACACCATTCGAAAAGTGACAAGAGTAACAACAAAATATGGGCCAACACTAAAAGTTGAAATGGAAAACCACATAATGTTCCTGCCAAAGCGATATAATACTTTAACCGATGATGAAATTAAAGAACTCTCGAGCGGATCATATTGCTTAAGCATAGAAGGTGAACAAAGCTTAATTGTTGAAGGCGTGCTGAGTGAATTTTTAATTCAAAATTCCCAATTTCCTATTTGACAATAATATATAATAATTTTGTATTTTAAATTATAAATAAAAAGACATGAAAGAGTTTTGTAAAATATAAATGTTTGTGCTTTTTTATTTAATATTTTCAGTTATTTCATAAAGAAATTGAAGACATAAATGACCACAGGTAAATGTATTGAAATTCTGATGTTGATTATAGTTGTATTTTATATTTGTACCAAGATATTTGACTACTTCCGAAGGAGGTTGTAAGTTTCCAAAGCTGTCGAAATATTCTTTTTCATTGTTGTTTTTATAATATGCTACCCAATGTGTACCAGGTCCTGTTGATACGTCTAAATTGATTATTCCACATTCTATTTTCTTTGTTCGTTTTGGTAGAGTATTCAACATGAAAACTCCTCTAAAATGTGGAATATTTATAGAGAAACGGTTTATGTCCACATCAGATAGTGGTCTGTTGGGTAGCATCTCTAAGAGTTTTTTGATTCTTCTTTGTAAACTAAACCATAACGCTTTGTATATGGTTTTAAGTAAAGTCCCTTTCCAACTGCTATAGATTCCATCGCCCTATTATGTCTAGTTGCTTCATCAAGTTGATTTTTTGCATTCTTTGTTGCATTTACAGCTTTTGCTATAGCAGCACCTCCAGTAGTTAGACTACCAATTGCACCCAGAGCAGTTAAAATTGGTATTAGAGGCAAAAAACCACCAATTTTTGGTACACGTATTACACGTGGTACTATAATTTGGGATTTTCTTCCCTTTAATGATTTGTTGATAGTTTTTCGGGCAATTTTAAAAGCTGAGTTAATATCTAATGGTTTTTCCTTCTTTAATATTTTTTTCAGCTCTAATTAATGTTCTAAACAGTTTTTTTTATCATTTAGCTTGTTCTAAATTTTGTTTTGGTTTTCATTGCGTTAGTAACCATATAGGCAAATGATTTTTCAGCAATACTACTATATCTTGATAAAACTCGATCCCAAGCTGAATTTTCAAGTATTTTATAAGCTTTATGTCTAGTGCTTAAATCCTTATTTTTTGAATAAGCTATATCGTGATCTTTACAAGCAGAGTCCAATAAATTAATTCCTTTATCACCTCGACTTAAACGTTTTTGTAATTTTGTTCCAGGTCCACAGTACTGATATCTTGGAAGATGAAGTTCAACAGGTAGAGAGTTTATTATTTTATCTACTATACCTCCTCCAGCGAAGGTATTTTTATGACTAAACGCTTTCTGATATCATATAACCATATTATCTGATTTTTTCTATAATAAGAGGTCACATTTATGAAATGTATTTAGTTACAAAAATGCAGTTAGTGAAGCAACATAAAAATATTTTAGTTCGTAATATTCATGATTCAGCGAACATCACTTCAAAAATACAGCATAGTCCCCTCTCACCAAATTTTATTCGTGCTTTAATAGTGGGGCCATCAAATTGGGGAAAGACTAATGTTATGATCGGCTTACTAGAAAGTCCTAATGGATTCAAGTTTGAAAACATCTATTTATACTCAAAATCTCTTTATCAACCTAAACATGAGTACTTGAGGAAACTAATTTCACCAATTAAAGGAATGGGATATTATACATTCACCGATAATGAATCAGTTATTCCACCTGACGAAGCTAAAACTAACTCAATTATGATATTTTATGATGTTGCATGTGAAAAGCAGAATAATATACGTACATATTTTTGTATGGGACGACATAGGGATGTTGATTCATTCTACTTGTGTCAAACGTATACCAGAATTCCCAAGCATTTAATAAGAGACAATGAAAATGTTATTATAAAGTTTAAGCAAGATGAGACAAATATGAAGCATGTTTATAGAGATCATGTTGGCAGCGATATGAGTTATGAAATGTTCCAATAAATTTGTCGAGAGTGTTGGAAGAATAAAAATGGATTTTTAGTGATAAGCAAAGATAATGAATTAAACGATGGTCGCTACAGAAAGCAATTTGACTATTTCATAACTCTATAAACAACTTCTCATAAAAGATTGACTTTAGTTATTAATCTAACTTTAAACTTGATACATCTATAACCTCATCGGATACCTGAGAGGCTGATCTCCAAACCCGACCAGCTACCTGAAAACCAGACCAGCTCCTGATAAGCTGATCTGAAAACCAGACCAGGTCCTGATAAGCTGATCTGAAAAACATACCAGGTCCTGATAACCTGATCTGAAAACCAGACCAGGCCCTCATAAGCTGATCTGAAAACCAAACCAGCTCCTGATAAGCTTATCTGAAAACCAGACCAGGTCTTGATAAGCTGATCTGAAAACCAGACCAGGTCCTGATAACCTGATCTGATAGCTGGTATCTGTTATTTGCCCTTAGCAAACATGGATGAAAAAAATTTTAAAACAGTTGGTGTTGACAAGAAATGTGTTGAAGAAAAAGTTTCGTAGTATAAACTGGTGAAATAGATACATGTGAACAACTAAGACATACATTTAAACCTATAACAGAACCTCTTAAAGAATTCATAAATAGTTATATAAATATTAAAAGAATTCGCATGAAAGAAGAAAGTAACATCAAGACAGAAGTTGAAAATAATACAAATTTAAGGCCTGAAAACCCAGAAAGTCAAGAGAGACAAGTACACAAAAAAGAACTAGTAGAAGGGACAATATTTGATAATACCATCTTATTTAATGATATTAATACTGAAAATGATGATGATGATGATGATGAAGATGATTTTTACTCACAGACTTCCAATACAGAAGATACTTATACTGATTTATCAGTTTTGGAAGGAAGAAATGAATTAGATACAAACTATGGCCGATTACAATTATGAATGGAAATTTGGTGATAGTAATCTAAAACTGAATGAAGATAAAATACAAGTTGGTGGTCAAATATGGGCTCTAACACCAGGACTATTTTCTCTAATGTTTCATAAAATACCAAAAAAATTATGATAAATTTGAACTTGAAATATATAAAAAGATTTTAATTACTTCTAATGCATATAGAAGAGACTTTAAACCTGATGGTCAAATTAAGGGTACTAGAGGATGTAAATTCAAACATATTATTAAGAAATTTATTCACGAGAAAAACCAGAAGAATTTACCCGAATCAACAGGATCGAAGCCCAAAGGTAGCTATTTAGGTGATGGAATGATGCAATATAACATCAATAAGCCCAACTATATATACTGGGATGATCCAAATAAGTTAGTAGATCGACTTCGACTATTGCTCGCATCACAAGGTGCAGGTCATACTTATCACAATAACGAGATTGTATCAATTATTGAAGAACTACGTGAAGCAAATATAATACATTAAAAGTATATAAAGTATGTCTGTTAATCAATTTGGACACTATTTAAACGATACTAGCAGCACAATTTCTTTGAAAAATGCACCTAAACTGCTGGGGTTCTTTGTGGACACGAACAACAACATTGATGTCCAAAACAAAACGATCAAAAATGATGCAAAAGCTCTGGAGGAAAACGATGTTGTCAATAAATTGTTTTTGCAAAATCAAATCGAAAAATTAGAAGAGAAATTATTAACATACTTTAAGGGAGACAATACTATAATACGAGAAGATATTCAAATGCAAATTGAGGAAATACAAAGAGAAATAAAATTGAGATAGAAGACAATTAAAAATACAAATTAAAACATCCTTTGAAGAACAAATTGAACAGCTATATGAAAAAAATTTATAGATTAGAAAATTACATGTTTGTATCAATAGCTGAAAGTGCGTCAAGTAGATCACAACACTCTAAACGAAATCTCTAAAAACAACGTAATGTCTTCAAAAAAAAATTTAGTAAATGAACTCCATAAGCAAACACGAAAACATTTTGTGCGTCGCAGAGTTGTAATGAAAGGAATAGATGATCTTTGGCAAGCTGATTTAGTTGAAATGGGGAACTATTCTAAAGAAAATAGAAATTATCGATTTTTGTTGACTGTAATTGACACATTCTCAAAATTTGCATGGGCAGTACCGCTAAAAACAAAAACTGTACTCGAAACAACCAAGGCAATTTAAGATATTTTTGATTTGGGACAAATACCAAAAAACTTACAAACAGATGATGGTAAAGAATTTGGAAAACTTGGAAAATGAATGGATTGTAATGTCTCACCTTATACCTTTTAATTAATTCGACCAACCGTTCCATTCGAGTATTCAGCACAGAATCCTCTTTTATTAATTCTTTCTTATTTATCGTTTACTTATCTTAACGAAACAGAGTTATATTCTTAATGTACTAAATCAGGGATGGGAATCCCTTACACGTCCCTCTTTTATTGAAAAGGAAAATAATTAATAAGAAAATAAGTAATAAGCTAAGGAATTATAATAAGTTTTATGTATTAGTTTATAAGTTAATTTTTTAAAGCATTATTTTCAAAAAGGAAGAAGTAAACAAGGGGTACCGTACTTGTTTAGTTCTTGGTTTTTTTTTGTATTTGTGTATTTCTTCTTATTCTTCTATTCTTTTTTCAAAAAAAAAAAAAAATTTTTAAATAAAGTTTGACTTTTATTGTTACAAAATTATGTTAACTAAATTTTCTTTGGATTTTTCTTTCTTATTCTTTTTTTTTATCTATATTTAATTTTAATTTCCATGTTGTTGATTAATTTTTACAGATTTCGTCCAACAAAAATTACTTTTTAAAATATTTTTTTTTCATATTTGTATTATTTATATACATATTTTACAATATTTGAAATATTTGATAAAAGTTTTTAATGGTTTTATTTATACCTTCCTCAATCTATTTTTATTATAGTTTTCTCTTTCTTTTTTGATTTATCATACACTGTTACATTACAGCCGTCTATATTTTTTTTACAAAAAACGGTCCTTCGTAACTGCTTTTAAATTTATCGTAAGACTGTTTTTGAATCAATAAATTGTCGTTTACTTCTAATAATAATGGTTTTGCATACTTGTCGTAAAAGTCTTTGTTTCGTAGTTTATGTTTCTCAATTAGCTCTTTTGCTAGGATATGTGTCTTCTATAATCTAAACTTTACTTCTTTGCTATAATTGTCTATATTATATAGAGGGTCTATTGTCTTCTTTTGCAGTTCTTGAGGTAAATAAGATTTTTTTTCCAAAAACTAGTTCGTAAGGCACAAATTTATTGTCAAATGCCGTATTTGGCACGGTGTTGTGGAAAAAAGTAAAATATTTTAAATAGGTGTCCCAATCGCAGATGTTTTCGTCTATATATGCCCTCAAATATTCATTGAAAACTCTGTGGTTACGTTCCACAGTGCCTAATGTTTCATGGTGATATGCTGTTGAGTAATTGATGTCAATCTTTAATAATTTGAGTAATTCAGTTAATGCCTGATTTTTAAACTCAGTTCCCAAATCTGATGTTATTGAGTTCATCGAACCATAAATTAAAACGAAATTTTCAAAAATAGCGCGGGCTACAGTGGTTGCACTTTTGTCAGGTATAGCTATTGTAACTAAATATTTTGTGAAGTCACATATTAAGGTCAATGCATATTTATTCCCAAATTTAGATTCAGCTAATGGACCTATTGTGTCCAAAACGACTACATCAAAAGCTTGAATTGCTGTTTGTGTGAGTACTAGTTTTTCTTTATTTCCTGGTTTAACTTTGTTAAGATTGCATTTATGACACTGTTTTACTAAGAAAGCTACATCTTTCGACATGTTTTTCCAATAAAATTTTGCTTTTAGTTTCGCATATAGCTTCTTGCGTCCACAATGCCCTCCAAGGAGTGGATCATTGTGATAGATATTCATTAAATTTTCTTTTTTCTGTTTGTCAAATACTTGTTCTATAGGATCAGTTAATATAATTTCAAATTGTTGTAATATTTTGATGCCATGGTCTTTTAATTTTTGCATACTACAAATTTTGAAAAATATGTAATTTTTTGGCCATTCTATAGCTTGAATATTTTGACAGACGTCTTCCTGTTGAAGCCTCAAAAGCGTTTTATCTAAATCCAATGTTTCGTTATCAATTAAAATATTCAGACATAGTGTCAATTTAAACTTTTTATAAAATTTTATGCGCAATTCTGCTAATTTTTCGTTACTGTATAAAACTTCTGATCTGATTTTTGGAATTTTATTGTTGAAATCATGCGAAAATTTGTCGTATATTGGGATTTTCTCTATCGTAGCTTTTACTTTATTATTATTTTCTAGTTCAGTTTTCTTAAACATACCGCGGGTTGTCAATGCAAAGATTTCTTTATTTGTATTTTTTAACTCATCCATTGAAATTCGTGAAAGTGCATCTGCTGCCACATTTATTTTGACTTTTATATACTCTACTGTAAAGTTATACTCAGATAACTCAAGCCTGATTTTTGTTAGCTTTGATGAAGGATCTTTTATTTTAAATAGGTAAACTAAAGGTCTGTGGTCTGACCTCACGATGAATTCAGTGCCGTAAACGTGCGGTCTAAACTGTGTTATTGCAAAATGTATTGCCAAGAGTTCCTGTTCAATTGTCGGTTTTTTCTGTTCTGCCATATTAAAATATTTAGATGCAAAATAAATGGGTAAGTCGTTGCCACTAAAGTTTTGACTTAAAACCGCACCGTATTTGGATGCGTCTACTGTTATTATAAATGGTTTTTTGAAATCTGGGTACTGTAACAGGTTTGGAGATAATAAACTTGATCTTAATCGTTCAAAAGCTGTTTGACATTTGTCGTCCCAAATAAAGTTTACCTTTTTTCGAGTAATAATTTAACGGTGCTGCCAATGTAGTAAAATTTTGAATGAATCTGCGATAATAATTTGTAAAAGCAACGAATCTTCGAACTGAATCCTTGTCTGTCGGAACCAAAAGGTAATACTTTCCATCTAAATAAACCCTGATTTGTACTGAACGATGTTATATCTCTAGAATCGGAATGTTATGGTATTTGGTGAAAACCGGAGAATAAATCGAGTATCGAAAAATGTTTAGCGCGTCCTAAATTACCCAGTATATCATCGATACGGGGAAGTGGGAATTTGTCGGCTATTAACTTTTTATTTACTGCTCTATAATCGACGCACATTCTGAACGCTTCCTATCCGTCAATGCTCTTTTTTGATACCAAAATCAAAGGACTATTGTAATTAGAATGGCTTGGCTCAATTAAGTTATTCTGTATTAATTTTTTTACTTGTCTGTCAATTTCTTGTTTTTGTGAATGAGGCAAACGGTAATTTTTTACGTATACGGGACAGTTGTCATTTCATCTAAGTTTCTGTTCGTAGAAGTTGTTAATTGTCATTCTATCGTTTTTTAAAGCAAAAGTATCGGCGTATTCTCCGCATAAAGGCATTAATTTGTTTTCGACTTCTATGGGCATTTGGATTTTCAATACATTTTTCAGATTTTCAATTCGGTTTTTCTACATTTTGTAGTTTGAAAAGTCTAAAAACTTCACACCTGGGAGGTATTATGAAATTGTCATCATTCAAGCCATGTACGATTGTAATTTTTATCTTGTCGTTGTAAAACCAAAAAGAAAGTGTCATTGTTTCATAATCAAGTTTGCACTTATGTTGTTTTAGGGAAGTCTTTGCCAATTATCCCGTCCGATGGAATATTAAAGTCACTGTCAACCATATGTAGTGTTTGTGAGATCAAATGGTTCTGTATAATAAAGTTTGGGTTTAAAGCACCTAAGGTTGTAATGACTTGGGTCGTTACACACCTAATATTTATTTTTTCGTCATTATTGTAATATGTTTCTGGTGTTAGAGAAGAAATTTTGATAAGTGAGATATCCGCTTGGGAATCCATTAAAAACCATGCTGATTTGTTTGTTTCTAAGCATTTTAGACGAATGAAATCTGAATAGTTTAAATTAAGACTGAAAATGGTTTTTGTAGGCGAATCTTTCTTTTCTGTTACGAATTGTGTTTTATTTTCTGTTACTAATATTTTTTTACATCCCCCAACGATTCCTGCTGAGGGACCTCTTCGTTTAAAGTCAGGGTCCTCAAATTTCTGTTACTTGAGTTTCCCCTATTACGGTTGCTATTACTCAAACGAGTGTTACCATGGTTAAACTTTCTATTTCTGTTTGTATTATCATATTCGTAGTTTACGTGACTGTTGGTATAGTTTCGAGAATGACTAGTGCCCCGTCTGTAACCACTACCACGATTGAAACTGTTCCTATTGAAATTATTAAAACTAGATACACCTAACGGACGACACACTCGTCCGTATTCTAGAATCAAAATGTAAATAATTTAAGATTCAAAGAAAATGTATCTAAGCGTCATAAAAAAATTCATTAAAACACAGCCACACACAAACTTACATACATATGCGAGAAAATTAAATAATACATGAAATTAAAAAAACATAAACAAAATCCCTTCAACCAACCTAATTCAATTTATTCAACTCTGTTCCTTTAAGTATTATGGCTTTGATACAACAACAAATAAGAGAAAAACAATTGTAAGGTCAAGAGAAATACTACAAACACACACACACACTCATGTTTTTTTTTATTTTATTGTAAGCTAATAAATGCGTGTGTAATATGTGTGCATGTAGTAGTAGCAACTTTAAACGCTTATAGCTCCCAAAATACTAAACCGATTTCAATAAAATATAGATTCTGCACATCTGTAAAAAAAATCCTTTAAAACAATATAAATGTTTTTAAAATCGGTGCGGTGGTACCAGCGTAATAGTTTTTCACACTGAAAGTTAAAACCTGGTTTTAACGTTAAAACCATAAACAGCTGATTTTGCTTTCACACTGCAAGTTTCTTAAATTCAGTTTTTAACTCACAGGCTGTCTAGTAGTTTGTTGTTGCATTTTTTCTGCTTTTTAATAACACTTGTTGGACATACTGTTCAACTGTTTTTGTTTGTATGAAAACCTGAGATATTTCACAATGCGCTCTAAAATGGAAATTATTTTATATTTTGTAAATAAAATTTTTTTAAATTATGGAACATCTTATACAGAATGAAGAAGTGCTTGGAAATATTGTTAATAATATAAAAATGCACAAATACATTATAAGATAAACCATTTTTATAGGCAGATGAATGTCAGTCATATTGTCTATTTTCACTTTCCACAGTTCAATTTAAAATATTTTCGTTGTTTTCCTTCAAAAAAACTCTTTTTATCCATAATTTTTTGATTATTGTTGCTGCTGCATTAATTTTTAAGTTGAAAATTTTTCAGCCGCCATCTATTGTTATTCACTGATATACCATTACCAGCTGCTGTCGGTCATTTCAACTTGGCAGCACTGAATTTATCACAGCGAAAACAAGGTTGCATTTCATAAAACCAACTTAAAACCAATTCAAAAATGGTTTTAATTTGGTTTTAACAAAAACAATTTGCATGGTAAAACCAGGATTTAACAGTTGGTTTTAACGTTAAAATCAACTTTTATTAAAACCATGTCAGTGTGAAAATACTATAAAATTTATTACAAAAAACATGTTCGCCTATTAATTATAACTAGATATACCAAGCGCACGACACACTCGTCCGTATTCTAGAATCAAAATGTAAATAATTTAAGATTCAAAGAAAATGTATCTAAACGTCATAAGAAAATTCATTAAAACACAGCCACAAACCTACATACATATGCAAGCATAATTAAATAATACATGAAATTAAAAAAACATAACCAAAATCCTTTCAACCAACCTAATTCAATTTATTCAACTCTCTTCCTTTAAGTATTATGGCTTTGATACAACAACAAATAAGAGAAAAACAATTGTAAGGTCAAGAAAAATACTACAAACACACACACACGCTCATGTTTTGTTTCTCTTTTTAGTTGTAAGCTAATAAATGCGTGTGTAATATGTGTGCATGTAGTAGTAGCAACTTTAAACGCTTATAGCTCCCAAAATACTAAACCGATTTCAATAAAATATAGATTCTGCACATCTGTATAAAAAATCGGTGCGGTGGTACCAGCGTAAAAGGGATTACAAAAAACATGTTCGCCTATTAATTATATAGATTAGTTCTCTTAGAAAAAAATTATTTGAGTTGCTACGCGACTGAAATGATAAAATTTGTTTTTCACTAGATTCATTGGTTTGTTCAATTAACAATGTAGCTACAACGTCTTTTGGGTCGGAAAATGCTATTGAAGCAAGTATTGATTTTACCAGATTAGACCTAGCGTTTAATCGGCATATGCTAACGGTCTGCTCAATTGCCATTTCGTGAGCCTTTTCTTTTGTTATACCTTCTATAACTAAATATCTTTTTAAAGCATCTGCTAAATCTTCGACTTGTTTCGTAAAATCTGAGTAATTATTATTTTTTATTTGTAGATCAGCGATTTTGCCTGCTACGACTTTTGAATTATCGGGTCTTATCTTTTGTTTCAGAGCATTTTTTATTTCTGCAATCGTTCGAATGTTTTCTGGTAACGCTTCACGGGCTTTGCCCTCCAGCTTTGACTTTACGAACGCTATAAAAGTAGTTGTTAAATTTTCATCTGTCAATTCTGCCATTAAATCGATCTTATCTAGAAATGATTCTAACGCCAGTGGGTTTCTGTCATAATTTTCCCCAATTATGTTGGAACACATGTTAATAAAAGACTTCTTTTGCTCAAGTGTTGCCATTTTTGGTTCTATTCGATTTTCGTCACGAAGGTTGTTTTCTAAAGTATGTTTTGCTATCTTATTGTCTTCTTCAATTTTCCCGTTATCGCTGTCACTGTCTTGTTCTACTGCGTTATCGTTCAGCTCGGAATCAGATTCTGACATTTGATATTTATCAACTAGTTCTAACGAAGAAACATTATGAGGTACCTTGATTTTACAATCGAGTTTCCCAAAGCATCTAACCAAAAGTTCCCTACAATGTATTATTCCATTGTATATACTATTCGCTTTCGTATCAAGTGACAGTTCTGTACTATGTAACCTTGTGTATGAGAAAATTGCATTATAATTATCAATCAATAACCGGATATATTCGTTTCTTTTTGATTCTTTAGATGACAAAGGACGTTTCTGCAATATTCTCTTTTTTACGTTATTAAATTTAGTAATGAGTTCATTAAATATTACTTTATTGAATTCTGACATCTGTTACTGACATTTTGTTTTGTGTTTTTCTTGATTTTTTTCCATTGGAACAAAAAGACAGAACGAAAAAAATTCAATATTTTCAACTAAAAAAAATTTTTTTTTCTTTTTTTTTTAATATTTTGAAAATTTTTACTTGTATATTTAAACAAATTTAAGATTTCATATGCTTGAGATATTTTATCCGAACTTAATTTCGAATGCACTAAACTATCTGATAAAGAGAACAGTGTTTTCGGTTTTTTAAACTTTGCGATTTCAAAACGAAATGGTTTTGAACATGCAGAGCTGCAAGTCAATGTCTTTTTTTTATTTTTTATTTTACTACTAAAAAAATGGTTTATTGTAAAAAATGCCATAGGCGGTGATGACTGTAAAAAAGGTACCGGCGGCATCTAGCGCCGATTTTGAGACGTTCGGCTTGTAGCTCTGATCACATTCGTATCATATGTATAAAAGAAAAAGATGTTGTGCTTACTTATCTGTCGTTACGTTTTGGTCTCCTTTTTTCTAGATGGAAATTTTTAAATAGAAATATTTTAAATTTATTTCACTTTAGTTTAAATTTTTATTCTCTGTTTACATTATTTATAATCATAGAGGTTTTTGTTCTTTAACTAAATTCTTTAAATTTGTAAATAATTTTGGTGTTAGTTTTAGTGGCTGTCAAATATAATTATCATTTTAATTTTATATAAAACAATTACCAAATGCTAGTGTTAGTGTAAATATGGTTTGTTTTAAATGTTTGCAAAAATGTGTAAACTGATATTTTTCCTCTCCTACGGTGTCGTATTCTGTTGACAGTAATTTTCACCTCTCTCATCTGTTGACTAGACATTTGTTTTCGGTTTTGTGGCAGTATTAGTTGGTTTTTCATTAGTTTCTTTGATTAAATCGATGCTATTGTTGTTTTTATTTGGTTTGAGTCTGTTGTTTTACTCTTTGTTGGCCTTTAGTTTATTTACTTTACTTTAGTTTTATTATGCAGTGCTTTTCAAATTATGTTTCTTTTCTTCATGTACTCTCTTTTTAGCTTTTATTCAGTTTACTTTACTTTAGTTTTATTATGCAGTGCTTTTCGAATTCTGTTTCTTTTCTCCATATACTCTTTTGTTGGCTTTTATTTTATTTACTTCACTTGGTTTTTATTATGCAGTGCTTTTCAACTTATGTTTCTTTTCTACATGTACTCTTTTTTTAGCTTTTATTTAATTTACTTTACTTTAGTTTTATTATGCAGTGCATTTCAAGTTATGTTTCTTTTCTACATGTACTCAGTAGTAGGGGATTGTTCATCCCACCGCAATTAAAATTGTTAAATTGTTGCTGAAATTGTTAAATTTGGGTAATTAAAATTTAAAAATTGTTAAATTCTTGGAAATTTGTGTTTTTTTGCTTACATAAGGAGTTTTTGGTTTACATTATGAGTTTTTTGTTTACATTAGGAGGTTTTGTTTACATTAAGTGTATGTCTATCTGTCTGTCTGTCTGTCCGTCTGTCGGTCTGCCTGACCGTGGATGTTTGTGTGTGGAATATTTTGTGTGAATGTATTAAGGCGGTTCATAGATTGGCGGTTTTTATGTGTGTATATACAGACGAGGAAAATCATGAAAATGAATTTTCCTAATACCAATGCTGAAATAGTGATTATTAATTTTTCCTAATGCCTACGGCAATGCATGATAATTTTTCCTAATGCCGGGCAAAACATGATTATTATTTTTTCCAAATGCCGACGGCAAAACATGATTATTATTTTTTTCAAATGCCGACGGCAAAACGTGATTATTAATTTTTCCTAATGCCTACGGCAATGCATGATAATTTTTCCTAATGCCGGGCAATACATGAATATTGTTTTTTCAAATGCCGATGGGAAAATGATTTTTCCTAATGACG
This sequence comes from Tachina grossa, assembly GCA_949987645.1. Taxonomy (NCBI): domain Eukaryota; kingdom Metazoa; phylum Arthropoda; class Insecta; order Diptera; family Tachinidae; genus Tachina; species Tachina grossa. Next base: position 114,726,723 of record OX465274.1, read on the forward strand.
ACGGGAAAACGTGAAAGTTATTTTTTCTAATGCTCCCTAGGTGTTGCTAGACTGTGGGAATTTAAGGCTGACCGTGATTTGAGTGGGCAGGGTTGTTGACGTTATATGTAGCCATGGAGATTTGTGGGTGTGTCTGTCTATAGTAGTTTAAGACTGACCGTGATTTGAGGTAGGTGAGGATGTTCTTGAGGTAAATTGGTTATGTGTATGTATGTATTTTTGTAAGAATTTAAGATGATTGTGATTTATTAGGGGCGAGGTGTTCTTGTAATATGTAGCCGTGAGAATCTATGTGTATAGACGTCTGTAGAAGTTTAAGACTATCTGTAATTTTAGGTAGGTGAGAGTGTTGTGTTGTTGAGATTAATCTTATATATTGTATATGTATGTATGTATGATCATGGGAATTTGTGTATGTATATCTGATGGAGAATTTAAGGCTCGTCATGATTTGCAAAAGGTGGGGTGTTGTTGAAATTTTCTTGGATATTTCTTATATGAATTCTGCTATGTGTGTGTGTGTATTTGCGCTAATATTTATATGTAGACAGAAATAAATTGTTTTCAGTATCGACATTTGGTACTATAAAATACTATCATATGTCTGGACTTCCCTAATCTTATTATGTTTTTATACTTACGCTTGTTTTATATTTTCTCATACTTAAAATTGTCTCGCGTTAAAGTCTGCCTACATGAAATTTGTTTATATTACAGATTTTGTTTATTTCAATCTTTGAATACATTTTTTTTTTCATTGATGTCTTTTGTTCTTCTTGTTGTTGTTGTTGTTGTTGTAAATATTCGTCTGTGTATAGATGCGATATATTCAGTTTTTTTTTTTATTTGAAAATAAAAACGTTTTAATTTTTATCTGCGTTTACTTAAAAGTTTGTGAGGATTTTCTGTTTTTAAGTAAAACTGACTTCCTGAAGATACATACTCTATAGTAATAGCAACTAAAATAGAAATATTTCTTATACTTAATTTAAATTTTTTTAAAGTTGATGCAACGTTAGTAAGTTAACGTTAGAAATTTTTGGGGTACATAATTTTTTCTAACTATAGACTTTTTTCTTCACTTTCTACATTTGTTTTCGAAATCTTGCTTTGCTTTATGAAAATGTATAAACATTTTTAAATGAAACTGATCCGGCACTCCAGCTTATATACTGATAGTTTTTTTTTTCTTTGGTAGTCAACTTACTTCTTTTTTTATTTTTATTGATAAACATTTAAAATCAAAAGGGAGCTTTATATTGAAATTATTATTTTCATAATTGTTGAAAACAATCACTAGTTTTTTTTTGTGATGAAATCATTTGAAGTTGAAGCTGATATCTTTGCTTACTGTTTTAAATTAAAATTTTATTCAATAGAATAAAAGGAGCTTTTTTCTTAAATTCTGATGCAGTTAAGATCGGATATGAGACTGAATTTAAATGTACTTTTAAATTAGTCATAATGAACAAACTTATTTTCTTGTTGAAAAGCGATCATCAGAAAACGAAGTGGTTTTCAGAGACTTTAGGTATACCCTTTCGACGGTTCCTCTAGGATACAAGATGACTTTGTTTGACGAAATTTCTGTTGCTTTATACTGATAATAGTTTTACATTAATAAGGTACATATATGTTTGTTTTATGAAGGGTGAGCACCTTTCACTTTTATTTGTTGTCATATATGATTTTTTTTTAATTTTATTAAAGTTCAGCGTATTGTGTATATATTTCTGAAATGTTTAAGTGTGTTTTGTGTTCCCATCGGACAGAGTGTACGTATTAGTTGGTCAGTCAGTCTATATTTTTATTTATTTTTTTCTTCTAATGTGCCACTCCTTTTTTCAGATTTTACTACTTGGAATAGAGTATTTTTGTCTAATTTTTTGCTGGGTATATACATTAGGTATGTAGAAATTAGTTTACTTACAAAGAAATGTATGTTTAATAAACAACTATTGTAGAAAATCGATCTCAAATAACTCAGTTACCTCTACCAGCAATTCACCGTCGGTGTTTTCATAAAGTGTTAGAAACAATGAAATATCTATGTTTGAGAGAATTTTTTTGCCTCAAGTAGGTATTTCTACATGAGGTTTGCTAATTGACTCCTATCGCATTCATATGTAATGATTATCCACTTAAAAAAGGTCATCATCACCATCAATCACTCCCGTATACAATACATTCATGAGTTGGGTTGATCCAGATACAATTGCTGTCTCATCACCTTCTAACAGCTTTATATATTTTGCTAGTATGCATGCCTTAGCATGCTTCTATCGATAGTGACGTAAGAGTCCGAGATGTAGTAGTGTTACAATTAAAAATCTTTACTATTAGAATTTACCAGTTCGCTCTTTTGAATTTTTGCAAAGTAGATACATATGTATGTTTGTATTTAAGTGACCACAAAATCATAAAATTTCTTTGCTTACAAAATTGTATGACGTGAGAATTTTTTTTTTTTGAAATTATTCATGCTTCGGCATGCTTTCATTTTTTTCTGTAAATTTATTTAATACTCATACAGATACAGATATAAAGTAAGATCTGTTTGCAGTATGCATGCTTCAGCATGATTCTAGTTGAAGCGTATATTCATTCACTAAGTTTGCTTGATACTTATTCATACACATGTACATTCTTAAAGATTGGATATCAAAGTCCAAATTCCGTAGTTTATCTATATTTTCTAAAGATCTGATAGCTAAAGATATAAATAGAGCGAAGAACTTCTATAATAATCCCATTTTCATATTGTAAAATTTTGCGTTCTAACGCTTTCGATGGGAAAATGTACATACAACTTTATAAAAAGTGATAATATGATGTGCTGCTGAATATTGCACTATGTTATAGTTTATTTTAAACACTGAAGTTTTAGCAATATTTCATTCAGACCATCAAGTTTAGAGAATTCCACTACATTTAGCTAATTATCTAATTCCACTACATTTAGTTAATTACCTTTCTTAAGACCCATCATTCCTAATCAATCGTACAAAAAACTAGATTTTTCGTTTTAATTTAATTTTTATTTTTATTAAATTCAACATTCATTCTTCAAATTACTTTATACTGTATTAAGCAGCTTTTTCTCATTTGTTGAGTTAACTTTAATCGTAAACATTTTAATGTTGAGATAAATTTTTCTATTTTATGCACTAAGTAATTCTTTATATATGTATACCAATCCTTTTTTATGAACCATTAAAGCTAATTCTTTTCACATCATTCCTTTTAATGCTCAATTAAATCATTGTACTATTGATGCTTTCATATTAAGTAATGTTTAATCTTCTATTTATGTATGAGTTTTCCAAAGTATTTATTAAAAAATTCCTTAGAATCATCTGTTTGTAAGTTTTTTGTTTTTTTTTGGTACCCGTACCACTTCAAAAATATTTTCCATTCCTTGGTTTTTTGAGTGCAGCTTTTATTTTCAGCTGTACTACAATTTGAGAATGTGTCAATTACAGTCTTCAAAAATCAACAATTTCTATTTTCTGTAGAATAGTTCTCCATTTCACCTAACTTAGCTCCATAAAACTTCATATATTCCTGTCATTGCATCTCTACAAGCACAAACAATTTTCGAGTTTTAAAATGGAGTTCGTTTACTAAATTTCTTTTTAAAGACATTGAGTTGTTTTACAGATTTTTTCGATAGTGTGGTGATCTACATGTTGCACTTTCAGCTATTTATACTAACATGTAGTTAATTTTCTAATCTATATATTTAATCGTACAACTCTTCAATTTATTTTTAATTATTTAATTTTTAGAATTCCTTTTCAATTTTATAACTCTCTTCCTTCTCTAATTTTATTTCACGTTGTAGTCCACCAATATGCATTTGAATATATTCTTGAATTATATCAATGCATTAAGCTATATTATTAATTTGTTCTTTAGTTTGTCGATTTCAGTTTCCAGAAAAATTAACTTATATCATCGTTCTCTGACGGAGATTCTGTATGCATACATTAGTAGTAATTAAAATCTTTTTATAGATTTCGAGTTCAAATTTATCATAATTTTTTGGTATTTTATCAAGCATTAGAGAAAATAGTCCTAGTGTTAGAGCCCATATTTGACCACCAACTTGTATTTTATCTTCATTCAGTTTGAGGTTACTATCACCATTAATTTGTATCTAATTCATTTCCTCCTTCCAATACTGATAAGTCTTCGGAATTGGAAGTCTTTGAGTACAAATCATCGTCATCATCATTCTCAGTATTAGCATCATTAAATAAGATGGTATTATCAAATATTGTTCCTTCTGCTAGTTTCTTTGGTGTACTTGTCTCTATCTTGACTGATGGTTTCTCATGCTTTAAACTTGTATATTTTCAACTTCTGTCTTGATTTTACTTTTTTCTTTCATAAGAATTCTTTTAAAATATTTAGAACTATTTATGAATTCTTCTGTTATAGGTTTAAATGCATCTCTTAGTTGTTCATTTGTATCTATTTCACTAGTTTTTATACTACGAAGCTTTTTCTTAATCACATTTGTTCTCAACACCAAATGCTTTAAAACTTTCTCATCCATGTTTGCTAACAGCAAATTCAGGTATCGGCTACTAGATCAGCTTATAAGGAGCTGATCTGGTTTTCAGATCAGCTTATCAGGAGCTGGTCTAGTTATCAGATCAGCTTATCAGGAGCTGGTCTGGTTATCAGTAGTTGTGAACTGCCAATTCTGTGGCAATTAAAATTGTTAAATTGTTGCTGAAATTGTTAAATTTGGGTAATTAAAATTTGAAAATTTTAAAATTCTGGAAATTTGATACCTACGAGGGTGGTTCGATAAGTCCTTTAAATATTTTTCGAGGGTGGTTCAATAAGTCTGTCTTTTTCCTAATGCCTACGGCATGCATGATAATTTTTCCTAATGCCTACGGCAATACATAATTATTTTCAAATGCCGACGGGAAAATCATGAAAATGATTTTTTCTAATACCAATGGTGAAATAGTGATTATTAATTTTTCCTAATGTCTACGGCAAAACATGTTTATTAATTTTTCCTAATGCCTACTGCAATACATGATAATTTCTCCTAATGCCTACTGCAATACATGATTATTATTTTTTTCAAATGCCGACGGCAAAAAATGAATATAATTTTTTCAAATGCCGACGGGAAAATGATTTTTCCTAATGACGATGGGAAAACGTGAAAGTTATTTTTTCTAATGCTAATGTAGGTGTTGCTAGACTGTGGGAATTTAAGGCTGACCGTGATTTGAGTGGGCGGCGTTGTTGCCGTAATATGTAACCATAGGAATTTGTGGATGTGTCTGTCTGTCTGTGAGAATTTAGGTGAAGGTTTGATTGGCAGGGGGCGGGGTGTAGTTGAGGTAGATCGATTGCGTGTGTAGTTGTGTGTGAATGTGTGTGTATGTGTGTGTGTGTGCGTGTGTGTATGTGTGTGTGTATGTTTGTAGGAATTTCAATGTGTGTATTTCTGTAGGAGCTTAGGGCTGATTGTGATTTATGAGGGGTGAGGTGTTCTAGTAATATGTAACCGGGGGAATCTGTGGTTTTGTATGTCTGTAGGAGTTTAAGGCTGACCATGATTTGGGTGGGCAGGGTTGTTGACGAAATATGTATCCATGGAGATTTGTGAATGTGTCTCTCTATAGTAGTTTAAGGTTGATCGTGATTTGAGGTGGGTGAGGATGTTGTTGAGGTAAATTGGTTATGCGTATGTATGTATGTATGTATTTTTGTAAGAATTTAAGATGATTGTGATTTATTAGGGGCGAGGTGTTCTTGTAATATGTAGCCGTGAGAATCTATGTGTATAGACGTCTGTAGAAGTTTAAGACTATCTGTAATTTCAGGTAGGTGAGAGTTTTGTGTTGTTGAGATTAATCTTATATATTGTATATGTATGTATGATCATGGGAATTTGTGTATGTATATCTGAGGGAGAATTTAAGGCTCGTCATGATTTGCAAAAGGTGGGGTGTTGTTGAAATTTTCTTGGATATTTCTTATATGAATTCTGCTATGTGTGTGTATTTGAGCTGGTATTTATATGTAGGTAGAAATAAATTGTTTTCAACATCGACATTTGGTACTATAAAATACTATCATATATCTGGACTTCCCTAATCCTAGTATGCTTTTATACTTACGATTGCTTTATATTTTCTCATGCTTAAATTTGTCTCGCGTTGAAGTCGGTCTGTGTGAAATTTGTTTATATAACAGATTTTGTTTATTTAACTACATTCGTCTTCTTTGACTGAAAGAGTTATCTACACACAGAGAAAAACCAACTTGAAATCAGTAAGAACCATGTTGAATTAATAAGAACCATTAGCGAAGGTTTAGTCATATTGAAATTTCTTATTTCAATATGGACAAAATATTAATTTACAGTATTCATTTATTAAACTCATTAGTTTGTAGATATCTCAATATACATTTTCTATTATATTAAAAATTATTGAATTAATGTGATGAATTCTTATTTTTAAGCTGCAGATTTTCCCTGAGTGTATGGATTGTTTATATTTGCATTGTGCTTTAACTAAACGACGCTTCATATATTTTCATGATGTAGATCTAATAAATACTTAAGCATTGATAAGAAATTTGATATGCATACATACATATCTACAAATTGATTTTATGTATGTATGTATGTATGTATGTATGTATGTATGTATGTACATATATATGTACATACAAATAAGTGTTCAACTCAATCTTTGAATACATTTTTTATTTTATTTTTTGTCATGTGATGTCTGTTGTTGGTGAAATTAAAAACATTTTAATTTTTATCTGCGTTTACTTAAAAGTTTGTGAGGATTTTCTGTTTTAAGTAAAACTGAATTCTTGAAGATATGTACTTACATACTCTATAGTAATAGTAACTATAATAGAAATATTTCTTATACTTAATTTACAGTTTTCTAAAGTATAGGGTATAAAATTTTTTCTAGCTATAGCCTTCTACATTTATTTTGGAAAACTTGCTTTGCTTTTTAAAAATGTATAAACATTTTTAAATGAAACTGATCCGGCACTCCAGCTTAGGTACTGATAGTTTTTTTTTTTTGTTAGTTAACTTAATTATTTTTTATTGATAAACATTGGAAATCAAAAGGGAGTTTTATATTGTAATTATTATTTTCATAATTGTTGAAAACAATCGCTGCTTTTTGTTTATTTTTTGCGATGAAATCATTTGAATTACTTTTGCAACTTTACGCGTTTATAAAAATTATGTTATTTTCTATATTTCTTAATTTATAAGACTTTTAGACTTTGTCCTTTAGGGGTTATATATTCTATTATACGATTATGAATAAGAATGCAGTAAGCTGATGTATTTGCTTACTGCTTCAAATTAAAATTTTATTAAATTGAATAAAAGGAGTTTTTTTTTTCTTAAACTCTGATGCAGTTAGAAGCGCTGGAGATTCTTTCATATAACAGCTTTTTGAAATTTTTGATACATAGTATAATATAGAATTGGATAACATTTATTTTTAATTTTTATGTTAAGAAGTACGGGTATGAGACTGAACTTAAATGTACTTTTAAATTAGTTAAATCATAATGAACAAACATATTTTCTTCTTTAATAGCGATCAACAGAAAACGAACTCGTTTTCATATAATTTAGGTATACCCTATCGACGGCTCCTCTAGGATACAAGATGACTTTGTATGACGAAATTTCTGTTGCTTTATACTGATACTATGTTTACATTAATAAGATACATATACATATGTTTATTTTATGAACGGTGAGCACCTATGGCTTTTATTTAATGTTCTATATGACTTTTTTTTCATTTTATTAAAGTTCAGCGTATTGTATATATATTTCTGAAATGTTTAAGTGTGTTTTGTGTGCCCATCGGGCAGAGTGTACGTATTAGTTGGTCAGTCAGTCTCTATTTTTATTTATTTTTTTTTCTTCTAATGTGCCACTCCTTTTTCAGATTTTACTACTTGGAATAGAGAATTTTTGTCTAATTTTTTGGTGGGTATATACATTAGGTTTGTAGAAATTAGTTTAGATACAAAGAAATGCATGTTTAATAAACAACTATTGTATCAAATCGATCTCAAATAACTCAGTTACCTCTACCAGCAATTCACCATTGGTGTATTCATAAAGTGTTAGAAACAATGAAATATCTATGTTTTGAGAGAATTTTTCCCCTCAAGTATTTCTACATGAGGTTTGAGGGGTCAATCACTGTCGCATTCATATGTAATGATTATTCACTTAAAAAACGTCATCATCACCATCAATCATCTCCGTATACAATACATCCATGAGTTGGGTTGATCCAGATACAATTGCTGTCTCATCACCTTCTAACAGCTTTATATATTTTGCTAGTATGCATGCCTTAGCATGCTTCTATAGATAGTGACGTAAGAGTCCGAGATGTAGAGTGTTACAATTAAAAATCTTTACTATTAGAATTTACCAGTTCGCTCTTTTGAATTTTTACAAAGTAGATACATATGTATGTATTTCATTTATCACAAAATCATAAAATTTCTTTGCTTACAAAATTGTATGACGTGAGGATTTTTTTTTTTTTTTTTTTTTAAATTATACATGCTTCGGCATGCTTTTATTTTTTTTCCTATAAATTTATGTAATACTCATACAGATACAGATATAAAGTAAGATCTGTTTACTGTACATTTTAAAATTTATGCATGCTTCAGCCTGATTCTAGTTGAAGCGTATATTCATTCACTAAGTTTGTTTGATACTTATTCATACACATGTACATTCTTAGAGATTGGATATCAAAGTCCAATTTCCGTAGTTTATCTATATTTTCTAAAGATCTGATAGCTAAAGAAATAAATAGAGTGAAGATCTTCTATAATAATCCCATTTTCATATTGTAAAATTTTGCGTGCTAGCGCTTTCGATGGGAAAATATACATACAACTTTATAAAAAGTGATAATATGATGTGCTGCTGAATATTGCACTATGTTATAGTTCATTTTAAACACTAAAGTTTTAGCAATATTTCATTCAGACCAACAAGTTTAGAGAATTCCACTACATTTAGTTAATTATCTTTCTTAAGACCCATCATTCCTAATCAATCCTACAAAAAACAACACAAACTAGATTTTTCGTTTTAATTTTATTTTTATTAAATTTAACATTCATTCTTCAAATTACTTTATACTATATTAAGTAGCTTTTCCTCATTTGTTGAGTTGACTTTAATAGGAGACATTTTAATGGTACGATGAACTTTTCTATTGCATGCATTGAGTAAATCTTTATATATACCAATCCACTTATATGAACCATTAAAGCTAATTCTTTTCACATCATACCTTTCAATGATCTATTAAATCATTCTAATATTGATGCTTTCATATTAAGTAATGTTTAATCTTCTATTTATGTATGAGTTTTCCCAAGTATTTATTAAAAAATTCTTTAGAATCATCTGTTTGTAAGTTTTTTGTACCCGTACCACTTCAAAAATATTTTCCATTGCCTTGGTTTTTAGAGTGCAGCTTTTATTTTCAGCTGTACTTTGAGAATGTGTCAATTACAGTCTTCAAAAATCAACAATTTCTATTTTCTGTAGAATAGTTCTACATTTCACCTAACTTAGCTCCATAAAACATCATATATTCCTGTCATTACATCTCTACAAGCACAAACAGTTGTTGAAATTTAATATGGACTTCGTTAACTAAATTCCTTTTTAAAGACATTGAATTGTTTCACAGATTTTTTCGAAAGTGTTGTGATCTACATCTTGCATTTTCAGCTATTTATACTAACATGTAGTTAATTTTCTAATCTATATATTTAACCGTAAACTCTTCAATTTGTTTTTAATTATTTACTTTTTAGAATTGCTTTTTCAATTTTATAACTGTCTTCTTTCTCAAACAAAGGATATTTATATGCTGTTTTGATTATGAGTATGCGTCAATATTTATGAAATGCATTTAGTTATAAAATGCGGTTAGTAAAACAAAGTATATTTTAAGTGTTTAAAACCACCATTTTTATGGTAATACCGGTTTTAAACACTTAAAGCATACTTTGTTTTGACTATGAGCATGAGGTGATATTTATGAAATGGATTTTATAAATATTGACTCATACCCTTAGTCAAAACAACATAAATAATTCTTGGTACGAAATATTGATGATTCATCGAACGATAGTTCAAAAATAAATCATAGTTCCCTTATATCAAATTCTATTCGTGCAACAATAGTTGACCTGTCAAATTACGAAAAAAAACGCTATGATTGGCTTGCTAGAAAGTCCTAATGGACTTAAATTTTGAGAACATTTATTTATAATCAAAATCTTTATATCAGCTTAGATATAAATATCTGAAGAAATTAATTACATCAATTAAAATAATAATATATTACAAAATTTACCGAAAGTGAATCTGTTATTTCAGTCCAAAGTAATTCCAATATGATATTTAACGCTGATGCGTATGGGAAGCATATTTTTGTATGGGGAGAGATAAGAATGTTGATTCATTCTACTTATGTAAAACTTACACCAGAATCACCAAACATTTAATACGAGATCATCATAATGTATATTTAATGTTTAAGTTAGGTGAGAAAAATAAAAAGCATGTTGAAAGGATAAATATGGATTTTTGATTATAAGCAAAGATAGTGAATTAAACGATGATCGTTATAGAAAATAATTTTACTAGATAAAACTTTACTTTTTCGTATTTCATCTGACTTTAAACTTCATGTATATAAATGTTATAAATGGCTAGCTACTTGTACACTGATAACTAAATCTGACTCAGATATCTTGAAATGAAAATCTGAACAGCTCCTGGTAGCCTGATCTGTTACCTGATAAGCTGATCTAAAAATCAGATCAGCTCCTGATAAGCTGATCTGAAAACCAGACCAGCTCCTGATAAGCTGATCTGATAACCAGACCAGCTCCTGACAAGCTGATCTGAAAACCAGACCAGCTCCTGAAAAGCTGATCTGAAAACCAGACCAGGTCCTGATAAGCTGATCTGAAAACCAGACCAGCTCCTGAAAAGCTGATATGATTGCTGATACCTGTTATTTGCCCTGGATGAGAAAATTTTGAAACAGTTGGTGTTGACAAGAAATGTGTTGAAGAAAAAGCTTCGTAGTATAAAAACTGGTGAAATAGATACAAGTGAACAACTAAAAGATACATTTAAACCTATAGCAGAAGAATTCATAAATAGTTCTAAAAATATTAAAAGAATTCTTATGAAAGAAGAAAGTAAAATCAAGACAGAAGTTGAAAATATACAAGTTTAAAGCCTGAGAAACCTTCACTCAAGATATAGACAAGTACCCCAAAGAAACTAGTAAAAGGAACAATATTTGATAATACCATCATACTTAATGATGCTAATACTGAGAATGATGATGACGATGATTTTACTCATAGACTTCCAATTCTGAAGACATTTATACTGACTTATCAGTATTGGAAGGCATAAATGAATTAGATACAAACTATTGTTGATAGTTACATTAAACTGAATGAAGATAAAATACAAGACAAATTAATAATATAGCTTAAAGCATTAAATGCAAATTGAGGAACCACAACGTGAAATAAAATTAGAGAAAGAAGACAGTTATAAAATTGAAAAAGCAATTCTAAAAAGTAAATAATTAAAAACAAATTGAAGAGTTTACGGTTAAATATATAGATTAGAAAATTAACTACATGTTAGTATAAATAGCTGAAAATGCAAGATGTAGATCACAACACTTTCGAAAAAATCTGTGAAACAATTCAATGTCTTTAAAAAGGAATTTAGTTAACGAAGTCCATATTAAATTTCAACAACTGTTTGTGCTTGTAGAGATGTAATGACAGGAATATATGATGTTTTATGGAGCTAAGTTAGGTGAAATGTAGAACTATTCTACAGAAAATAGAAATTGTTGATTTTTGAAGACTGTAATTGACACATTCTCAAAGTACAGCTGAAAATAAAAGCTGCACTCTAAAAACCAAGGCAATGGAAAATATTTTTGAAGTGGTACGGGTACAAAAAACTTACAAACAGATGATTCTAAAGAATTTTTTAATAAATACTTGGGAAAACTCATACATAAATAGAAGATTAAACATTACTTAATATGAAAGCATCAATATTAGAATGATTTAATAGATCATTGAAAGGTATGATGTGAAAAGAATTAGCTTTAATGGTTCATATAAGTGGATTGGTATATATAAAGATTTACTCAATGCATGCAATAGAAAAGTTCATCGTACCATTAAAATGTCTCCTATTAAAGTCAACTCAACAAATGAGGAAAAGCTACTTAATATAGTATAAAGTAATTTGAAGAATGAATGTTAAATTTAATAAAAATAAAATTAAAACGAAAAATCTAGTTTGTGTTGTTTTTTGTAGGATTGATTAGGAATGATGGGTCTTAAGAAAGATAATTAACTAAATGTAGTGGAATTCTCTAAACTTGTTGGTCTGAATGAAATATTGCTAAAACTTTAGTGTTTAAAATGAACTATAACATAGTGCAATATTCAGCAGCACATCATATTATCACTTTTTATAAAGTTGTATGTATATTTTCCCATCGAAAGCGCTAGCACGCAAAATTTTACAATATGAAAATGGGATTATTATAGAAGATCTTCACTCTATTTATTTCTTTAGCTATCAGATCTTTAGAAAATATAGATAAACTACGGAAATTGGACTTTGATATCCAATCTCTAAGAATGTACATGTGTATGAATAAGTATCAAACAAACTTAGTGAATGAATATACGCTTCAACTAGAATCAGGCTGAAGCATGCATAAATTTTAAAATGTACAGTAAACAGATCTTACTTTATATCTGTATCTGTATGAGTATTACATAAATTTATAGGAAAAAAAATAAAAGCATGCCGAAGCATGTATAATTTAAAAAAAAAAAAAAAAAAAAAATCCTCACGTCATACAATTTTGTAAGCAAAGAAATTTTATGATTTTGTGGTCAATGAAATACATACATATGTATCTACTTTGTAAAAATTCAAAAGAGCGAACTGGTAAATTCTAATAGTAAAGATTTTTAATTGTAACACTCTACATCTCGGACTCTTACGTCACTATCGATAGAAGCATGCTAAGGCATGCATACTAGCAAAATATATAAAGCTGTTAGAAGGTGATGAGACAGCAATTGTATCTGGATCAACCCAACTCATGAATGTATTGTATACGGAGATGATTGATGGTGATGATGACGTTTTTTAAGTGAATAATCATTACATATGAATGCGACAGTGATTGACCCCTCAAACCTCATGTAGAAATACTTGAGGGGAAAAATTCTCTCAAAACATAGATATTTCATTGTTTCTAACACTTTATGAATACACCAACGGTGAATTGCTGGTAGAGGTAACTGAGTTATTTGAGATCGATTTGATACAATAGTTGTATATTAAACATGCATTTCTTTGTATCTAAACTAATTTCTACATACCTAATGTATATACCCACCAAAAAATTAGACAAAAATTCTCTATTCCAAGTAGTAAAATCTGAAAAAGGAGTGGCACATTAGAAGAAAAAAAAAATAAATAAAAATAGAGACTGACTGACCAACTAATACGTACACTCTGCCCGATGGGCACACAAAACACACTTAAACATTTCAGAAATATATATACAATACGCTGAACTTTAATAAAATGAAAAAAAGTCATATAGAACATTAAATAAAAGCCATAGGTGCTCACCGTTCATAAAATAAACATATGTGTATGTATCTTATTAATGTAAACATAGCATCAGTATAAAGCAACAGAAATTTCGTCATACAAAGTCATCTTGTATCCTAGAGGAGCCGTCGATAGGGTATACCTAAATTATATGAAAACGAGTTCGTTTTCTGTTGATCGCTATTAAAGAAGAAAATATGTTTGTTCATTATGATTTAACTAATTTAAAAGTACATTTAAATTCAGTCTCATACCCGTACTTCTTAACATAAAAATTAAAAATAAATGTTATCCAATTCTATATTATACTATGTATCAAAAATTTCAAAAAAGCTGTTATATGAAAGAATCTCCAGCGCTTCTAACTGCATCAGAGTTTAAGAAAAAAAAACTCCTTTTATTCAATTTAATAAAATTTTAATTTGAAGCAGTAAGCAAATACATCAGCTTACTGCATTCTTATTCATAATCGTATAATAGAATATATAACCCCTAAAGGACAAAGTCTAAAAGTCTTATAAATTAAGAAATATAGAAAATAACATAATTTTTATAAACGCGTAAAGTTGCAAAAGTAATTCAAATGATTTCATCGCAAAAAACAAACAAAAAGCAGCGATTGTTTTCAACAATTATGAAAATAATAATTACAATATAAAACTCCCTTTTGATTTCCAATGTTTATCAATAAAAAATAAAAAATAATTAAGTTAACTAACAACAAAAAAAAAAAGAACTATCAGTACCTAAACTGGAGTGCCGGATCAGTTTCATTTAAAAATGTTTATACATTTTTAAAAAGCAAAGCAAGTTTTCCAAAATAAATGTAGAAGGCTATAGCTAGAAAAAATTTTATACCCTATACTTTAAAAAACTGTAAATTAAGTATAAGAAATATTTCTATTATAGTTACTATTACTATAGAGTATGTAAGTACATATCTTCAAGAATTCAGTTTTACTTAAAACAGAAAATCCTCACAAACTTTTAAGTAAACGCAGATAAAAATTAAAATGTTTTTAATTTCACCAACAACAGACATCACATGACAAAAAATAAAATAAAAAATGTATTCAAAGATTGAGTTGAACACTTATTTGTATGTACATATATATGTACATACATACATACATACATACATACATACATACATAAAATCAATTTGTAGATATGTATGTATACATATCAAATTTCTTATCAATGCTTAAGTATTTATTAGATCTACATCATGAAAATATATGAAGCGTCGTTTAGTTAAAGCACAATGCAAATATAAATGATCTATACACTAGAAAAAATTTGCAGCTTAAAAATAAGCATGCTTGACATTAATTCAATAATTTTTAGTATAATAGAAAATGTATATTGAGATATCTACAAACTAATGAGTTTAATAAATGAATACTGTAAATTAATATTTTGTCCATATTGAAATAAGAAATTTCAATATGACTAAACCTTCGCTAATGGTTCTTATTAATTCAGCATGGTTCTTACTGATTTCAAGTTGGTTTTTCTCTGTGTGTAGATAACTCTTTCAGTCAAAGAAGACGAATGTAGTTAAATAAACAAAATCTGTTATATAAACAAATTTCACACAGACCGACTTCAACGCGAGACAAATTTAAGCATGAGAAAATATAAAGCAATCGTAAGTATAAAAGCATACTAGGATTAGGGAAGTCCAGATATATGATAGTATTTTATAGTACCAAATGTCGATGTTGAAAACAATTTATTTCTACCTACATATAAATACCAGCTCAAATACACACACATAGCAGAATTCATATAAGAAATATCCAAGAAAATTTCAACAACACCCCACCTTTTGCAAATCATGACGAGCCTTAAATTCTCCCTCAGATATACATACACAAATTCCCATGATCATACATACATATACAATATATAAGATAAATCTCAACAACACAAAACTCTCACCTACCTGAAATTACAGATAGTCTTAAACTTCTACAGACGTCTATACACATAGATTCTCACGGCTACATATTACAAGAACACTTCGCCCCTAATAAATCACAATCATCTTAAATTCTTACAAAAATACATACATACATACATACGCATAACCAATTTACCTCAACAACATCCTCACCCACCTCAAATCACGATCAACCTTAAACTACTATAGAGAGACACATTCACAAATCTCCATGGACACATATTTCGTCAACAACCCTGCCCAACCAAATCATGGTCAGCCTTAAACTCCTACAGACATACAAACACACAGATTCCCCCGGTTACATATTACTAGAACACCTCACCCCTCATAAATCACAATCAGCCCTAAGCTCCTACAGAAATACACACATTGAAATTCCTACAAACATACACACACACACACACACACACACACGTACACACACATTCACACACAACTACACACGCAATCGATCTACCTCAACTACACCCCGCCCCCTGCCAATCAAACCTTCACCTAAATTCTCACAGACAGACAGACACATCCACAAATTCCTATGGTTCCATATTACGGCAACAACGCCGCCCACTCAAATCACGGTCAGCCTTAAATTCCCACAGTCTAGCAACACCTACATTAGCATTCGAAAAAATAACTTTCACGTTTTCCCATCGTCATTAGGAAAAATCATTTTCCCGTCGGCATTTGAAAAAATTATATTCATTTTTTGCCGTCGGCATTTGAAAAAAAAATAATCATGTATTGCAGTAGGCATTAGGAAAAATTATCATGTATTGCAGTAGGCATTAGGAAAAATTAATAAACATGTTTTGCCGTAGACATTAGGAAAAATTAATAATCACTATTTCACCATTGGTATTAGAAAAAATAATTTTCATGATTTTCCCGTCGGCATTTGAAAATAACTATGTATTGCCGTAGGCATTAGGAAAAATTATCATGCATGCCGTAGGCATTAGGAAAAAGACAGACTTATTGAACCACCCTCGAAAAATATTTAAAGGACTTATCGAACCACCCTCGTAGGTATCAAATTTCAAGAATTTTCAAATTTTCAAATTTTAATTACCCAAATTTAACAATTTCAGCAACAATTTAACAATTTTAATTGCCACAGAATTGGCAGTTCACAACTACTGTTATCAGATCAGCTTATCAGGAGCTGGTCTGGTTATCAGATCAGCTTATCAGGAGCTGGTCTGGTTATCAGATCAGCTTATCAGGAGCTGGTCTGGTTATCAGATCAGCTTATCAGGAGCTGGTCTGGTTATCAGATCAGCTTATCAGGAGCTGGTCTGGTTATCAGATCAGCTTATCAGGACCTGATCTGTTTATCAGATCAGCTTATCAGTAGCTGGTCTGGTTATCAGATCAGCTTATCAGGACCTGATCTGGTTATCAGATCAGCTTATCAGGAGCTGGTCTGGTTTTCAGATCAGCTTATCAGGAGCTGGTCTGGTTATCAGATCAGCTTATCAGGAGCTGGTCTGGTTATCAGATCAGCTTATCACGACCTGATCTGTTTATCAGATCAGCTTATCAGTAGCTGGTCTGGTTATCAGATCAGCTTATCAGGACCTGATCTGGTTATCAGATCAGCTTATCAGGAGCTGGTCTGGTTTTCAGATCAGCTTATCAGGACCTGATCTAATTTTGAGATCAGCTTATCAGGAGCTGGTCTGGTTTTCAGATCAGCTTATCAGGTAACAGATCAGGGTATCAGGAGCTGTTCAGATTTTCATTTCAAGATATCTGAGCCAGATTTAGTTATCAGTGTACAAGTAGCTAGCCATTTAGAACATTTATATACATGAAGTTTAAAGTCAAATGAAATACGAAAAAGTAAAGTTTTATGTAGTAAAATTATTTTCTATAACGATCATCGTTTAATTCAATATCTTTGCTTATAATCAAAAATTCATATTTAGCCTTTCAACATGCTTTATATTTTTCTCACCTTACTTAAACATTAAAATTACATTATGATGATCTCTTATTAAATGTTTGGTGATTCTGGTGTAAGTTTTACATAAGTAGAATGAATCAACATTCTTATCTCTCCCCATAAAAAAGTATTCTTCACATACGCATCATCGTTAAATATCATATTGGAATTACTTTGGACTGAAATAACAGATTCACTATCGGTAAATTTTGTAATATATTATTGTTTTAATTGATGAAATTAATTTCTTTATATCTAGGTTGATATAAAGATTTTGAGTATAAATAAATGTTCTCACATTTAAGTCCATTAGGACTTTCTAGCAAGCCAATCATAGCGTTTTTTTTTCGCAATTTGATAGGTCAACTATTGTTGCACGAATAGAATTTGATATAAGGGAACTATGATTTATTTTTGAACTATCGTTCGATGATTCATCAAAATTTCGTACCAAGAATTATTTATGTTGTTTTGACTAAGGGTATGAGTCAATATTTATAAAATCCATTTCATAAATATCAGCTCATGCTCATAGTCAAATCAAAGTATGCTTTAAATGTTTAAAACCGGTATTACCATAAAATGGTGGTTTTAAACACTTAAAATATACTTTGTTTTACTAACCGCATTTTATAACTAAATGCATTTCATAAATATTGACGCATACTCATAATAAAAACAGCATATAAATATCCTTTGCTTTGACTATGAGTATGAGTCATTATCTCTTATTATAGAAAAATAAAATAGTATGATTGTATGATATCAGAAATCATGTTTTCTAATATCATATAACCATACTATTTTATTCTTTCTATAATAATAGATAATATTTATGAAATGCATTTATTTACAAAATGCGATTAGTAAAACAACATAAATATAGGATGGTATGAAATTTTGATGATTCATCAATATTTCGTACCAAGGTATTTTTAGGTTGTTTTTACTATGAGTATGCGCCAATATTTATGAAATATATTTCATAAATATTATCTCTTATTATAGAAAAATTAAATAATGTAGCTATACGATATCAGAAAATATTTTCTGAAATCGTATAGCTATATTATTTTGTTTGTCCTATAATAAGAGATAATGGCCCCTACTCATAGTCAAAACAAAGAATATTTTAAGAGTTTCAAATCAGTATTATCATACAAAATACTGATTTTAAACTCTTACAGCCTTATTTATAAAACTTATTAAGGTTTTGTAAAGGCTTTTTAAAACAAATTTTTTATAAAAATTTTTTCTTAAAAAGTCTTTATAAAGCCCTAATAAGTGTTATAAATAAGGCTGTTAAAATATACTTTGTTTTACTAACCACATTTTTGTAACTAAACGCATTTCATAAATATTAATGCATACTCATAGTCAAAACAAAGGATATTTTTATGCTGTTTTGATTATGAGTGTGGAGCATTATCTCTTATTATACAAAAAATAAACTAATGCAGCTATACGATTTCAGAAAATATTTTCTGATATGGTATAGCTGTATTAGTTTATTTTTTTTATTATAAGAGATAATATTTATAAAATGTATTTAGCTACATAAATGCGGTTAGTAAAATAACCTAAAAAACCTTGGTACGAAATATTGATGAATCATCGAACGATAGTTCAAAAATAAATCATAGTTCCTTTATATCAAATTCTATTCGTGCAACATTAGTTGACCTGTCAAATTGCGAAAAAAAAACGCTATGATTGGCTTGCTAGAAAGTCCTAATTGACTTAAATTTGACAACATTTATTTATACTCAAAATCTTTATATCAACCTAGATATAAAGAAATTAATTTCATCAATTAAAACAATAATATATTACAAAATTTACCGATAGTGAATCTGTTATTTCAGTCCAAAGTAATTCCAATATGATATTTAACGATGATGCGTATGGAAAGAATACTTTTTTATGGGGAGAGATAAGAATGTTGATTCATTCTACTTATGTAAAACTTACACCAGAATCACCAAACATTTAATAAGAGATCATCATAATGTAATTTTAATGTTTAAGTAAGGTGAGAAAAATATAAAGTATGTTGAAAGGCTAAATATGAATTTTTGATTATAAGCAAAGATATTGAATTAAACGATGATCGTTATAGAAAATAATTTTACTACATAAAACTTTACTTTTTCGTATTTCATTTGACTTTAAACTTCATGTATATAAATGTTCTAAATGGCTAGCTACTTGTACACTGATAACTAAATCTGACTCAGATATCTTGAAATGAAAATCTGAACAGCTCCTGATAGCCTGATCTGTTACCTGATAAGCTGATCTGAAAACCAGACCAGCTCCTGATAAGCTGATCTGAAAATCAGATCAGGTCCTGATAAGCTGATCTGAAAACCAGACCAGCTCCTGATGAGCTGATCTGATAACCAGATCAGGTCCTGATAAGCTGATCTGATAACCAGACCAGCTACTGATAAGCTGATCTGATAAACAGATCAGGTCCTGATAAGCTGATCTGACAACCAGACCAGCTCCTGATAAGCTGATCTGATAACCAGACCAGGTCCTGATAAGCTGATCTGAAAACCAGACCAGCTCCTGATAAGCTGATCTGATAACCAGATCAGGTCCTGATAAGCTGATCTGATAACCAGACCAGCTACCGATAAGCTGATCTGATAAACAGATCAGGTCCTGATAAGCTGATCTGATAACCAGACCAGCTCTTGATAAGCTGATCTGATAACCAGACCAGCTCCTGATAAGCTGATCTGATAACCAGACCAGCTCCTGATAAGCTGATCTGATAACCAGATCAAGTCCTGATAAGCTGATCTGATAACCAGACCAGCTCCTGATAAGCTGATCTGAAAACCAGATCAGGTCCTGATAAGCTGATCTGATAACCAGACCAGCTCCTGATAAGCTGATCTGATAACCAGACCAGCTTCTGATAAGCTGATCTGATAACCAGACCAGCTCCTGATAAGCTGATCTGATAACCAGACCAGCTCCTGATAAGCTGATCTGATAACTAGACCAGCTCCTGATAAGCTGATCTGAAAACCAGATCAGCTCCTGATAAGCTGATCTAGTAGCCGATACCTAAATTTGCTGTTAGTAAACATGGATGAGAAAGTTCTAAAGCATTTGGTGTTGAGAACAAATGTGATTAAGAAAAAGCTTCGTAGTATAAAAACTAGTGAAATAGATACAAATGAACAACTAAGAGATGCATTTAAACCTATAACAGAAGAATTCATAAATATTTCTAAAAATATTAAAAGAATTCTTATGAAAGAAAAAAGTAAAATCAAGACAGAAGTTGAAAATATACAAGTTTAAAGCATGAGAAACCATCAGTCAAGATAGAGACAAGTACACCAAAGAAACTAGCAGAAGGAAGAATATTTGATAGTACCATCTTATTTAATGATGCTAATACTGAGAATGTTGATGACGATGATTTGTACTCAAAGACTTCCAATTCCGAAGACTTATCGGTATTGGAATCAAGAAATGAATTAGATATAAATTAATGATGATAGTAACCTCAAACTGAATGAAGATAAAATACAAGTTGGTGGTCAAATATGGGCTCTAACACTAGGACTATTTTCTCTAATGTTTGATAAAATACCAAAAAATTATGATAAATTTGAACTCGAAATCTATAAAAAGATTTTAATTACTACTAATGTATGCATACAGAATCATCATCGTTCTCCATCAGAGAGCGATGATATAAGTTAATTTTTCTGGAAACTGAAATCGACAAACTAAAGAACAAATTAATAGTATAGCTTAAGGCATTGATATAATTCAAGAATATATTCAAATGCATATTGGTGGACTACAACGTGAAATAAAATTAGAGAAGGAAGAGAGTTATAAAATTGAAAAGGAATTCTAAAAATTAAATAATTAAAAATAAATTGAAGAGTTGTACGATTAAAAATATAGATTAGAAAATTAACTACATGTTAGTATAAATAGCTGAAAGTGCAACATGTAGATCACCACACTATCGAAAAAATCTGTAAAACAACTCAATGTCTTTAAAAAGAAATTTAGTAAACGAACTCCATTTTAAAACTCGAAAATTGTTTGTGCTTGTAGAGATGCAATGACGGGAATATATGAAGTTTTATGGAGCTAAGTTAGGTGAAATGGAGAACTATTCTACAGAAAATAGAAATTGTTGATTTTTGAAGACTGTAATTGACACATTCTCAAATTGTAGTACAGCTGAAAATAAAAGCTGCACTCAAAAAACCAAGGAATGGAAAATATTTTTGAAGTGGTACGGGTACCAAAAAAAAAAACAAAAAACTTACAAACAGAACAGATGAATTTTTTAATAAATACTTTGGAAAACTCATACATAAATAGAAGATTAAACATTACTTAATATGAAAGCATCAATAGTACAATGATTTAATTGAGCATTAAAAGGAATGATGTGAAAAGAATTAGCTTTAATGGTTCATATAAAAGGATTGGTATACATATATAAAGAATTACTTAGTGCATAAAATAGAAAAATTTATCTCAACATTAAAATGTTTACGATTAAAGTTAACTCAACAAATGAGAAAAAGCTGCTTAATACAGTATAAAGTAATTTGAATAATGAATGTTAAATTTAATAAAAATAAAAATTAAATTAAAACGAAAAATCTAGTTTTTTGTACGATTGATTAGGAATGATGGGTCTTAAGAAAGGTAATTAACTAAATGTAGTGGAATTAGATAATTAGCTAAATGTAGTGGAATTCTCTAAACTTGTTGGTCTGAATGTAATTTGCTAAAACTTCAGTGTTTAAAATAAACTATAACATAGTGCAATATACAGCAGCACATCATATTATCACTTTTTATAAAGTTGTATGTACATTTTCCCATCGAAAGCGTTAGAACGCAAAATTTTACAATATGAAAATGGGATTATTATAGAAGATCTTTGCTCTATTTATTTCTTTAGCTATCAGATCTTAAGAAAATATAGATAAACTACGGAATTTGGACTTTGATATCCAATCTTTAAGAATGTACATGTGTATGAATAAGTATCAAGCAAACTTAGTGAATGAATATACGCTTCAACTAGAATCATGCTGAAGCATACATACTGCAAACAGATCTTACTTTATATCTGTATCTGTATGAGTATTAAATAAATTTACAGAAAAAAATGAAAGCATGCCGAAGCATGAATAATTTCAAAAAAAAAAAATCCTCACGTCATACAATTTTGTAAGCAAAGAAATTTTATGATTTTGTGGTCACTTAAATACAAACATACATATGTATCTACTTTGCAAAAATTCAAAAGAGCGAACTGGTAAATTCTAATAGTAAAGATTTTTAATTGTAACACTACTACATCTCGGACTCTTACGTCACTATCGATAGAAGCATGCTAAGGCATGCATACTAGCAAAATATATAAAGCTGTTAGAAGGTGATGAGACAGCAATTGTATCTGGATCAACCCAACTCATGAATTTATTGTATACGGGAGTGATTGATGGTGATGATGACCTTTTTTAAGTGGATAATCATTACATATGAATGCGATAGGAGTCAACCAGCAAACCTCATGTAGAAATACCTACTTGAGGCAAAAAAATTCTCTCAAACATAGATATTTCATTGTTTCTAACACTTTATGAAAACACCGACGGTGAATTGCTGGTAGAGGTAACTGAGTTATTTGAGATCGATTTGCTACAATAGTTGTTTATTAAACATACATTTCTTTGTAAGTAAACTAATTTCTACATACCTAATGTATATACCCAGCAAAAAATTAGACAAAAATACTCTATTCCAAGTAGTAAAATCTGAAAAAAGGAGTGGCACATTAGAAGAAAAAAATAAATAAAAATATAGACTGACTGACCAACTAATACGTACACTCTGTCCGATGGGAACACAAAACACACTTAAACATTTCAGAAATATATACACAATACGCTGAACTTTAATAAAATTAAAAAAAATCATATATGACAACAAATAAAAGTGAAAGGTGCTCACCCTTCATAAAACAAACATATATGTACCTTATTAATGTAAAAATATTATCAGTATAAAGCAACAGAAATTTCGTCAAACAAAGTCATCTTGTATCCTAGAGGAACCGTCGAAAGGGTATATCTAAAGTCTCTGAAAACCACTTCGTTTTCTGATGATCGCTTTTAGTAGATTAGTAATGGGGACCTGAGTCCTGTTTTGGGAATTCAAAACCGGGAAAAAACAAAAACGATGGCAACCCTGTTACAAATGGGGGATTTTGGGGATTTTCATGCTGATATGGTGTTTGTGTGTGAGATTGATTCTTTGGCCATGTGTATGTATGTATACTTGTGTGCACAGCTTTTGTTGTTATTGTAGAGAAACGTTGTGCTTACAGTGCATGGATGTATGTACGTGTGGGATGTGTATGTGTGTGTGTGTGAGTCTAATTCTTTGGTTGTGTGTGCATGTATATGTGGGTGTTTGTATGTATGTATGGGTGTGTGCGTATGTGTGTGATTGTTATTTGATAGACTTATGGTTGCTGTTTTGAGTTATAGTTGGTATGCTTATGTAGGGTTATTGTATGGATGCATTTATGTTTGTGATCTCTGGGGGGGAAATAATCTAATAGCTGCAGAGAGTGGCAACCCTGTTGCGAATGGAAGTCGTTAGGGAATGTATTTGGTAATGTATGTATATGTTGTTGGATTAATGTATGTGATCGTTTCTATTTTTGCTTTGAAGAATGTCATTGCTTGTGTGAGTTACATCAACACTTTTTCATACATATTTACAAATGCATGTATATATGTTTTTAAGGCTATTGACGTTGCTATTATGGAGATAGAAAATATTGTGTCGGCATAGGTTTCATATATGTTCAAGTGAATTTCAGATGTTAAATGTTTTGAATCCGATTAGGTTGATAAGAAGAGCTTTTCAATAGGGGTAGTGATATCTTTATTTCGGTATATTCTACTTTAATGTAACAATTATAAGAAATAGCTTTTGGAGAAATACAGCAAAAACTTATAGAAGCACCTTCTTTCACGTGTCCCGATTTTTTTAGTACCTTTATATTGCAAACTGATGCTAGCGATTTTGTTCTGGGTGTTGCTGTGTATATGAATTTCATCATATATCGTAATACCAACAGAGAATTGTGGAAATGTGTGTGTGTGTGGGTATCTGTTTATGTGTGTGTGTGGGTATGTGTGTGTGTGTGTGTGTATGTTTGTAGGAATTTCAATGTGTGTATTTCTGTAGGAGCTTAGGGCTGATTGTGATTTATGAGGGGTGAGGTGTTCTAGTAATATGTAACCGGGGGAATCTGTGTGTTTGTGTGTCTGTAGGAGTTTAAGGCTGACCATGATTTGGGTGGGCAGGGTTGTTGACGTAATATGTATCCACGGGGATTTGTGGATGTGTCTGTCTATAGTAGTTTAGGCCTGATCGTGATTTGAGGTAGGTGAGGATGTTCTTGAGGTAAATTGGTTATGTGTATGTATGTATGTATTTTTGTAAGAATTTAAGATGATTGTGATTTATTAGAGGCGAGGTGTTCTTGTAATATGTAGCCGTGAGAATCTATGTGTATAAACGTTTAAGAGTATCTGTAATTTTAGGTAGGTGAGAGTGTTGTGTTGTTGAGATTAATCTTATATATTGTATATGTATGTATGTATGATCATGGGAATTTTTATATGTATATCTGGGGGAGAGTTTTAGGCTGGTCGTGATTTGTGAAAGGTGGGGTGTTGTTGAAATTTTCTTGGATATTTCTTATATGAATTCTGCTATGTGTGTGTGTATTTGCGCTAATATTTATATGTAGATAGAAATTAATTCTTTTCAGTATCGACATTTGGTACTATCAAATACTATCATATGTCTGGACTTCCCTAATCTTATTATGTTTTTATAGTTACGCTTGTTTTATATTTTCTCATACTTAAATTTGTCTCGCGTTAAAGTCTGCCTATATGAAATTTGTTTATATTACAGATTTTGTTTATTTCAATCTTTGAATACATTTTTTTTTTTTTGTCATTGATGTCTTTTGTTCTTCTTGTTGTTGGTGTTGTTGTTGTAAATATTCGTCTGTGTATAGATGCGATATATTCAGTTTTTTTTTTTTTTGAAAATAAAAACGTTTTAATTTTTATCTGCGTTTACTTAGAAGTTTGTGAGGATTTTCTGCTTTTAAGTAAAACTGAATTCCTGAAGATACATACTCTATAGTAATAGCAACTATAACAGAAATATTCCTTATACTCAATTTACATTTTTTAAAGTTGATGCAACGTTAGTAAGTTAACGTTAGAAATTTTTGGGGTACATAATTTTTTCTAACTATAGACTTTTTTCTTCACTTTCTACATTTGTTTTCGAAATCTTGCTTTGCTTTATGAAAATGTATAAACATTTTTAAATGAAACTGATCCGGCACTCCAGCTTATATACTGATAGTTTTTTTTTTCTTTGGTAGTCAACTTACTTCTTTTTTTATTTTTATTGATAAACATTTAAAATCAAAAGGGAGCTTTATATTGAAATTATTATTTTCATAATTGTTGAAAACAATCACTAGTTTTTTTTTTGTGATGAAATAATTTGAAGTTGAAGCTGATATCTTTGCTTACTGTTTTAAATTAAAATTTTATTCAATAGAATAAAAGGAGCTTTTTTCTTAAATTCTGATGCAGTTAAGATCGGATATGAGACTGAATTTAAATGTACTTTTAAATTAGTCACAATGAACAAACTTATTTTCTTGTTGAAAAGCGATCATCAGAAAACGAAGTGGTTTTCAGAGACTTTAGGTATACCCTTTCGACGGTTCCTCTAGGATACAAGATGACTTTGTTTGACGAAATTTCTGTTGCTTTATACTGATAATATGTTTACATTAATAAGGTACATATGTATATGTTTATTTTATGAAGGGCTATTACCTATGGCTTTCATTGACGTTCTATATGATTTTTTTTTCTCATTTTATTAAAGTTCAGCGTGTTGTGTGTATATTTCTGAAATGTTTAAGTGTGCTTTGTGTGTCCATCGGACAGAGTGTACGTATTAGTTGGTCAGTCAGTCTATATATTTATTTATTTTTTTTCTTCTAATGTGCCACTCCTTTTTTCAGATTTTACTACTTGGAATAGAGTATTTTTGTCTAATTTTTTTCTGGGTATCTACATACATTAGTTAAATATGTCTATGAATTTTTAAGAAAAAAATTTAAATAAAATATTGGAAAAAGAATTAATTATGTGAATGGTTTTTATTTCTTTATTAGCTTTACTTCGCTAGATCAAAAAAATTTTTGTTTTTGCTTATTTGCAAATTCTTGTTTTCATGTCGCTTAAACATGTACAGTCTTGTTTTCATATCGCTTAGACATGCACAGTCTTGTTTTCATGATGCTTAGACATGCATAGTCTTGTTTTCATGATGCTTAAACATGTACAGTCTTGTTTTCTTTGAGAGGTTATGCACAAGACAAATTGAATTTCACAATATTATGAAATTCCATTAAAAGAGAAACAGTTTAGACAATCGGATAAGTCCTTATATTTTTCACTACATACAAGTTTCTGTTATTTTATATTCGAATAGATGAATCCTAACTTTCCTTTAAAAAATAACACAAAACAAGGATAAATTTAGTTTAATTTTATTTATATTAATAATACATTTTAATTTAATTTTATTTTTTTTTTATTATAATGATGGAAACATTTCATAATATCCAATTATTAAATTTTCTAATATACTTTTACGCAAAAAATATATTGTACATCTGCAAGTATCTGGTCCTTCCTCACACTCAGGATTATACCAAGGACAGCTTCTGAAGTGGCCTTCTGTGTTGTCTTCATCTTCCATGATACCATATTCTTCGTTCTCATCCAGCATATTTTGAAAAAATTTGATCATCTCCCAATGATCGAAAAGCCTGAAGCTTTCAAAATCTCTTATAAATTGGTTTAGAGTACGTCTGATTTGACTCATTTTATTTGCTTATAAGTTAATGAATGATGATTGTTTGAAGGTTCCTTTAAGACTAATTTCCTCTTTTAAATTTTTAAAGTAGTATCTCTTGATCTTTAAAATATCTATACCATCATCTATATTACATACCTCTTTTTTAGCACTCTATCTCTCTCTACCCCTTTTCTCTCTATAACTGTCTCTTTCTGTCTATCACTACCCCTCCACTTATTCACATGAACAGTTCCCTACTACTATCTAAGGTTTAAAAACATATATTTATACTAAAATTATCTATATACTACTACAAATATGAATAGTTAAAGAAATTACATAATTTCATAATTAAAAGAATGGGTTATTATACATTTATTTTTTTTCTGGTAATGAAGCTTACTTAATACATTTCAATTATGATATTTGTTGATGTTGCATGTGGAAAGCAGAATAATATACATACATATGTACGTGTACGTATATATTTTTTTTACGGGGCTACATAATAATGATGACTCATTCTACTTGTGCCAAACATAAGCATAATTCTTAATACATGCATACATACATACATACAGACAAAGTTAAAAATATAAATAAGCAAGAAGCAAAACTACAACGACGTCAATTCAAAATTATTTTAAATATGGGTGCATTTAATTTTTAAGATTTGGTGATTTACGCAAGTTAAAAAACGTTTTTACGCTAATATTCTATTATGAATACAATTTTAGCGAATTTTGCTCAAACAACATTTGAAATGCTGTTTAAAATTTTTATGAATATGGCTATAAGCATTTAATAAGAGACAATGCAAATGTAATTATAATGTTTAAGTAAGATGAGGAAAATATGAAGCATGTTTACAAGGTTCATGTTGGCAGTAATATGAATTTTGACAAGTTTTAAAAAATTTGTAGAGTGTTGGAAGGATAAATATGGATTTTTGATTATAAGCAAATATATTGAATTAAACGATTTTCGTTATAGAAAAAAAAAAATACTGCTAATAAAAGATAGACTTTAGTTATTTCATCTGACCTGAAAACCAGACCAGCTCCTAATAAGCTGACCTGAAAATCAGACCAGCTCCTAATAAGCTGACCTGAAAATCAGACCAGCTCCTGATAAGCTGATCTGAAAACCAGACCAGGTCCTGATAGCCTGATCTGAAAACCAGACCAGGTCCTGATAAGCTGATCTGAAAACCAGACCAGGTCCTGAAAAGCTGATCTGAAAACCAGACCAGGTCCTGAAAAGATGATCTGAAAACCAGACCAGGTCCTGATAAGCTGATCTGAAAACCAGACCAGGTCCTGAAAAGCTGATCTGAAAACCAGACCAGGTCCTGAAAAGCTGATCTGAAAACCAGACCAGGTCCTGATAAGCTGATCTGAAAACCAGACCAGGTCCTGATAAGCTGATCTGAAAACCAGACCAGCTCCTGAAAAGCTGATCTGAAAAACAGACCAGGTGCTAATAAGCTGATCTAATAGCTGATAAGCTGATCTAATAGCTGACACCTATTGTACTATTTGCTGTTAGCAAACGTAAATGAGATGGTGTTAAAGCAGTTGGTGTCGATAAGAAAATACCTAATGAAATATAATGGAATTTCATAATATTGTGAAATTCGATTTGTTTTGTACAGAACCTTTCAACGATAACAAGACTGTGCATGTTTAAGTGATATGAAAAGAAAAAACAAGAATTCGCATGAAAGAAGAAAGTAATATCAAGACAGAAGTTCAGAATATACAAGTTTAAGGACTGAGAAACGATCAGTCAAGATAGAGGCAAGTAAACAAAAAAAAAAAAAAAAATAGTAGAAGGAACAATATTACGAGCTAAATAGATTTTATAAATGTTACCTGTTATTATCGACAAAATTAGATGATATAGTTATACAATATCAGAAAACGTTTAGTCATAAAAACACCTTCGTTGGAGGAGGTATAGTAGATAAAAAGAATAAACTCTCTAACTGGTGAACTTTATCTTCCCGGATATTAGTATTGTGGACCTGAAACAAAACTACAAAAACGTTTAAATTGAGGTGACAAAGGAATTAATTTATTGGACTCTGCTTGTAAGGATTTAAGCATTAGACATAAAGCTGATAAAATACTTGAAAATTCAGCTTGGGATCGAGTTTTATCAAAAGATAGTAGTATTGCTGAAAAATCATTTGCCTATATGGTTACTAACGCAATGAAAGCCAAAACAAAATTTGGTATGGGTGTGGAGAAAAAGAAAAATGTTAAAAAGAACAAGATAAATGATAAAAAACTGTTTAGAACATCAATTAGAGCTGCAACAAAAATACTAAAGAAGGAAAAACCATTAAATATTAACTCAGCAATTAAAATTGCCCGAAAAACTATCAACAAATCATTAAAAGGAAGAAAATCTCAAATTATAGTACCACATGTAATACGTGTACCAAAAATTGATGGGTTTTTGCCTCTAATACCGATTTTAACTGCTCTGGGTGCAATTGGTAGTCTAACAACTGGAGGTGCTGCTATAGCTAAAGCTGTTAATGCAACAAAGAATGCAAAAAATCAACTTGATGAAGCAATTAGACATAATAGAGCGATGGCATCTATAGCAGTTGGAAAGGGACTTTACTTAAAACCATATAAAAAGGGTTATGGTTTAGTTTACAAAGAAAAATCAAAAAACTCTTAGAGATGCTACGAACAGACCACTATCTGATGTGGACATAAACCGTTTCTCTATAAATATTCCATATTTTAGAGGAGTTTTCATGTTGAATACTCTACCAAAACGAACAAAGAAAATAGAATGTGGAATAATCAATTTAGACGTATCAACAGGACCTGGTACACATTGGGTAGCATATTATAAAAACAACAATGAAAAAGAATATTTCGACAGCTTTGGAAACTTACAACCTCCTTCGGAAGTAGTCAAATATCTTGGTAGAAATATAAAATACAACTATAATCAACATCAGAATTTCAATATATTTACCTGTGGTCATTTATGTCTTAAATTTCTTTATGAAATAACTGAAAATATTAAATAAAAAAGCACAAACATTTATATTTTACAAAACTCTTTCATGTATTTTTATTTATAATTTAAAATACAAAATTATTATATATTATTGCCAAATTGGAAATTGGGAATTTTGAATTAGAAATTCACTCAGCTCGCTTTCAACAATTAAGCTTTGTTCACCTTCTCTACTTAAGCAATATGATCCGCTCGAGAGTTCTTTAATTTCAGCATCGGTTAAATCATTATATCGCTTTGGGAGGAACATTATGTGGTTTTCCATTTCAACTTTTAGTGTTGGTCCATATTTTGTTGTTACTCTTGACACTTTTCGAATGGTGTATTTAGCTGATGTCAAGCTCCTTTATGTGGATTAAGGTTTTATTTTTTAGTGAATTAAATTTTGATGTTAGATTTGTTGTAGACTCCATTTTTGTTTTATTTATTTATTTTTTTTTCTTTCATTTACTTCTCCGCATTTTGAATGTTTAACTGAAAATGATCTTGAAAGTAGCGATGACGACTTCAAGAAGGCTAATCGAAAATATGGTGAAATAGTGAATAAGTGGAGGGGTAGTGATAGACAGAAAGAGACAGTTATAGAGAGAAAAGGGGTAGAGAGAGATAGAGTGCTAAAAAAGAGGTATGTAATATAGATGATGGTATAGATATTTTAAAGATCAAGAGATACTACTTTAAAAATTTAAAAGAGGAAATTAGTCTTAAAGGAACCTTCAAACAATCATCATTCATTAACTTATAAGCAAATAAAATGAGTCAAATCAGACGTACTCTAAACCAATTTATAAGAGATTTTGAAAGCTTCAGGCTTTTCGATCATTGGGAGATGATCAAATTTTTTCAAAATATGCTGGATGAGAACGAAGAATATGGTATCATGGAAGATGAAGACAACACAGAAGGCCACTTCAGAAGCTGTCCTTGGTATAATCCTGAGTGTGAGGAAGGACCAGATACTTGCAGATGTACAATATATTTTTTGCGTAAAAGTATATTAGAAAATTTAATAATTGGATATTATGAAATGTTTCCATCATTATAATAAAAAAAAATAAAATTAAATTAAAATGTATTATTAATATAAATAAAATTAAACTAAATTTATCCTTGTTTTGTGTTATTTTTTAAAGGAAAGTTAGGATTCATCTATTCGAATATAAAATAACAGAAACTTGTATGTAGTGAAAAATATAAGGACTTATCCGATTGTCTAAACTGTTTCTCTTTTAATGGAATTTCATAATATTGTGAAATTCAATTTGTCTTGTGCATAACCTCTCAAAGAAAACAAGACTGTACATGTTTAAGCATCATGAAAACAAGACTATGCATGTCTAAGCATCATGAAAACAAGACTGTGCATGTCTAAGCGATATGAAAACAAGACTGTACATGTTTAAGCGACATGAAAACAAGAATTTGCAAATAAGCAAAAACAAAAATTTTTTTGATCTAGCGAAGTAAAGCTAATAAAGAAATAAAAACCATTCACATAATTAATTCTTTTTCCAATATTTTATTTAAATTTTTTTCTTAAAAATTCATAGACATATTTAACTAATGTATGTAGATACCCAGAAAAAAATTAGACAAAAATACTCTATTCCAAGTAGTAAAATCTGAAAAAAGGAGTGGCACATTAGAAGAAAAAAAATAAATAAATATATAGACTGACTGACCAACTAATACGTACACTCTGTCCGATGGACACACAAAGCACACTTAAACATTTCAGAAATATACACACAACACGCTGAACTTTAATAAAATGAGAAAAAAAAAATCATATAGAACGTCAATGAAAGCCATAGGTAATAGCCCTTCATAAAATAAACATATACATATGTACCTTATTAATGTAAACATATTATCAGTATAAAGCAACAGAAATTTCGTCAAACAAAGTCATCTTGTATCCTAGAGGAACCGTCGAAAGGGTATACCTAAAGTCTCTGAAAACCACTTCGTTTTCTGATGATCGCTTTTCAACAAGAAAATAAGTTTGTTCATTGTGACTAATTTAAAAGTACATTTAAATTCAGTCTCATATCCGATCTTAACTGCATCAGAATTTAAGAAAAAAGCTCCTTTTATTCTATTGAATAAAATTTTAATTTAAAACAGTAAGCAAAGATATCAGCTTCAACTTCAAATGATTTCATCACAAAAAAAAAACTAGTGATTGTTTTCAACAATTATGAAAATAATAATTTCAATATAAAGCTCCCTTTTGATTTTAAATGTTTATCAATAAAAATAAAAAAAGAAGTAAGTTGACTACCAAAGAAAAAAAAAACTATCAGTATATAAGCTGGAGTGCCGGATCAGTTTCATTTAAAAATGTTTATACATTTTCATAAAGCAAAGCAAGATTTCGAAAACAAATGTAGAAAGTGAAGAAAAAAGTCTATAGTTAGAAAAAATTATGTACCCCGAAAATTTCTAACGTTAACTTACTAACGTTGCATCAACTTTAAAAAATGTAAATTGAGTATAAGGAATATTTCTGTTATAGTTGCTATTACTATAGAGTATGTATCTTCAGGAATTCAGTTTTACTTAAAAGCAGAAAATCCTCACAAACTTCTAAGTAAACGCAGATAAAAATTAAAACGTTTTTATTTTCAAATAAAAAAAAAAAAAAAACTGAATATATCGCATCTATACACAGACGAATATTTACAACAACAACACCAACAACAAGAAGAACAAAAGACATCAATGACAAAAAAAAAAAAAAAATGTATTCAAAGATTGAAATAAACAAAATCTGTAATATAAACAAATTTCATATAGGCAGACTTTAACGCGAGACAAATTTAAGTATGAGAAAATATAAAACAAGCGTAACTATAAAAACATAATAAGATTAGGGAAGTCCAGACATATGATAGTATTTGATAGTACCAAATG
Organism: Tachina grossa; assembly: GCA_949987645.1. Classification (NCBI taxonomy): domain Eukaryota; kingdom Metazoa; phylum Arthropoda; class Insecta; order Diptera; family Tachinidae; genus Tachina; species Tachina grossa. The sequence goes on from OX465274.1 coordinate 114,760,356, forward strand.
TCGATACTGAAAAGAATTAATTTCTATCTACATATAAATATTAGCGCAAATACACACACACATAGCAGAATTCATATAAGAAATATCCAAGAAAATTTCAACAACACCCCACCTTTCACAAATCACGACCAGCCTAAAACTCTCCCCCAGATATACATATAAAAATTCCCATGATCATACATACATACATATACAATATATAAGATTAATCTCAACAACACAACACTCTCACCTACCTAAAATTACAGATACTCTTAAACGTTTATACACATAGATTCTCACGGCTACATATTACAAGAACACCTCGCCTCTAATAAATCACAATCATCTTAAATTCTTACAAAAATACATACATACATACATACGCATAACCAATTTACCTCAACAACATCCTCACCCACCTCAAATCACGATCAACCTTAAACTACTATAGAGAGACACATTCACAAATCTCCATGGACACATATTTCGTCAACAACCCTGCCCACCCAAATCATGGTCAGCCTTAAACTCCTAGAGACATACAAACACACAGATTCCCCCGGTTACATATTACTAGAACACCTCACCCCTCATAAATCACAATCAGCCCTAAGCTCCTACAGAAATACACACATTGAAATTCCTACAAACATACACACACACACACACATACACACACACACACATACACACGCAATCGATCTACCTCAACTACACCCCGCCCCTTCCAATCAAACCCTCACCTAAATTCTCACAGACAGACAGACACATCCGCGAATGCATATGGTTACATATTACGGCACCAACGCCACCCACTCAAATCACGGTCAGCCTTAAATTCCCACAGTCTAGCAACACCTACATTAGCACTAGAAAAAATAACTTTCACGTTTTCCCGTCGTCATTAGGAAAAATCATTTTCCCGTCGGCATATACACACATAAAAACCGCCAAACTATGAACCGCCTTAATACATTCACACAAAATATTCCACACACAAACATCTACGATCAGGCAGACAGACAGACAGACATACACTTAATGTAAACAAAACCTCCTAATGTAAACAAAAAACTCATAATGTAAACAAAAAACTCCTTATGTAAACAAAAAAACACAAATTTCCAAGAATTTAACAATTTTCAAATTTTAATTACCCAAATTTAACAATTCCAGCAACAATTTAAGAATTTCAGCCCACATTTTAACAATTTCAGCAACAATTTAACAATTTTAATTGGGGCCGGATTGGCAGTTCCCTACTACTAACAAAGGTTTAGTCATATTAAAATTTCTTATTTCAATATGGACAAAATATTAATTTACAGTATTCATTTATTAAACTCATTAGTTTGTAGATATCTCAATATACATTTTCTATTATATTAAAAATTATTGAATTAATGTGACGAATTCTTATTTTTAAGCTGCAGATTTTCCCTGAGTGTATGGATTGTTTATATTTGCATTGTGCTTTAACTAAACGACGCTTCATATATTTTCATGATGTAGATCTAATAAATACTTAAGCATTGATAAGAAATTTGATATGTATACATACATATCTACAAATTGATTTTATGTATGTATGTAAATATGTATGTATGTACATATATATGTACATACAAATAAGTGTTTAACTCAATCTTTGAATACATTTTTTATTTTATTTTTTGTCATGTGATGTCTGTTGTTGGTGATATTAAAAACATTTTATTTTTTATCTGCGTTTACTTAAGAGTTTGTGAGGATTTTCTGTTTTAAGTAAAACTGAATTCCTGAAGATATGTACTTACATACTCTATAGTAATAGTAACTATAATAGAAATATTTCTTATACTTAATTTACATTTTTTTAAAGTTGATGCAATGTTAGTTAGTCAACGTTTGACATTTTTAGGGTATAAAATTTTTTCTAGCTATAACCTTCTACATTTATTTTGGAAAGCTTGCTTTGCTTTTTAAAAATGTATAAACATTTTTAAATGAAACTGATCCGGCACTCCAGCTTAGGTACTGATAGTTTTTGTTGTTAGTTAACTTACTTTTTTTATTTTTTATTGATAAACATTTAAAATCAAACGGGAGTTTGATATTGTAATTATTATTTTCATAATTGTTGAAAACAATCGCTGCTTTTTTTTTTTTTTTTTTGTTTTTTGCGATGAAATCATTTGAATTACTTTTGAAATTTTACGCGTTTATAAAAATTATGTTATTTTCTATATTTCTTAATTTATAAGACTTTTAGACTTTGTCCTTTAGGGGTTATATATTCTATTATACGATTATGAATAAGAATGCAGTAAGCTGATGTATTTGCTTACTGCATCAAATTAAAATTTTATTAAATTGAATAAAAGGAGTTTTTTTCCTTAAACTCTGATGCAGTTAGAAGCGCTGGAGATTCTTTCATATAACAGCTTTTTTGAAATTTTTGATACATAGTATAATATAGAATTGGATAACATTTGTTTTTAATTTTTATGTTAAGAAGTACGGGTATGAGACTGAATTTAAATGTACTTTTAAATTAGTTAAATCATAATGAACAAACATATTTTCTTCTTTAATAGCGATCAACAGAAAACGAACTCGTTTTCATATAATTTAGGTATACCCTATCGACGGCTCCTCTAGGATACAAGATGACTTTGTATGACGAAATTTCTGTTGCTTTATACTGATAATATGTTTACATTAATAAGGTACATATGTATATGTTTGTTTTATGAAGGGTGAGCACCCATCACTTTTATTTGTTGTCCTATATGATATTTTTTTTTAATTGTATTAAAGTTCAGCGTATTGTGTATATATTTCTGAAATGTTTAAGTGTGTGTTGTGTTCCCATCGGACAGAGTGTACGTATTAGTTGGTCAGTCAGTCTATATTTTTATTTATTTTTTTCTTCTAATGTGCCACTCCTTTTTTCAGATTTTACTACTTGGAATAGAGTATTTTTGTCTAATTTTTTGCTGGGTATATACATTAGGTATGTAGAAACTAGTTTACTTACAAAGAAATGTATGTTTAATAAACAACTATTGTAGCAAATCGATCTCAAATAACTCAGTTACCTCAAGTAGGTATTTCTACATGAGGTTTGCTGGTTGACTCCTATCGCATTCATATGTAATGATTATTGACTTAAAAAAGGTCATCATCACCATCAATCAATCCCGTATACAATACATTCATGAGTTGGGTTGATCCAGATACAATTGCTGTCTCATCACTTTCTAACAGCTTTATATATTTTGCTAGTATGCATGCCTTAGCATGCTTCTATCGATAGTGACGTAAGAGTCCGAGATGTAGTAGTGTTACAATTAGAATTTACCAGTTCGCTCTTTTGAATTTTTACAAAGGAGATACATATGTATGTATTTAAGTGACCACAAAATCATAAAATTTCTTTGCTTACAAAATTGTATGACGTGAGGATTTTTTTTTTTTTGAAATTATACATGCTTCGGCATGCTTTTATTTTTTTTCCTATAAATTTATGTAATACTCATACAGATACAGATATAAAGTAAGATCTGTTTACTGTATATTTTAAAATTCATGCATGCTTCAGCATGATTCTAGTTGAAGCGTATATTCATTCACTAAGTTTGTTTGATACTTATTCATACACATGTACATTCTTAAAGATTGGATATCAAAGTCCAATTTCCGTAGTTTATCTATATTTTCTAAAGATCTGATAGCTAAAGAAATAAATAGAGTGAAGAGACATATGGCAATATTTTAGCTCTTTAAGTCAACAAAACTAGTATTAATGAAAGTTTTTTGCTTAAATTAATATTTTGGAAAATAATAAGGAAAATAACCAACAAAACACCAACAATTTTGTGTAACAAAATTATATTTAAGTTTAAAATTTTTTAAACGTACTAATAATCCCAAATTAATATTTTACTTATTAAGTAAAATGTTTTTTTTAAATTACAAATACATTGAAATTGACTATTGAGGGGTTAGGCTGGATCCTATGCACATTTCACTGTTCCTAATGCAGATCATCAGGGAACCTTTACCCAAAGTTTCTTAGAACAACTAGAGTTATTGTGTTATAAACTTTCATTTAAACAAATGAGAAGCTTAAAACAAATAAAGTTGAAACAAGAACTCAATAATCAACATGTTTTTTATTTTCTTTACCATAACTACATTGGCTGACTTTTTTCAGCTTCAAATTGTAGTTGTAAAAGTATGTAAAAAGAAAATAAATGTAAATAACAACAACAGCTATTTAAGAATAGAGAGTTGCCACACAAGTATTTTTTGACCTGGTGCAGTCAATTTAATAATTATTGATTTTGTATGGGAATTGTTAAAATTTAAGTTTAAAATTTTTTAAACGCACTAATAATCCCAAATTAATATTTTACTTATTAAGTAAAATGTTTTTTTTTTTTTAATTAAAAATGCATTGAAATTGATTATTGAGGGGTTTAGCTGGATCCTATGCGCATTTCACTGTTCCTAATGCAGATCATCAGGGAACCTTTACCCAAAGTTTCTTAGAACAACTAGAGTTATTATGTTATAAACTTTTATTTAAACAAATCAGATGCTTAAAACAAATAACAAAGTTGAAACAAAAACTCAATAATCAACATGTTCTTTATTTTCTTTACCATTACTACATTAGCTGACTTTTTTTCAGTTTCAAATTGTAGTTCCAAAAGTATGTAAAAAGAAAATAAATGTAAATAACAACAACAGCTATTTAAGAATAGAGTGTTGCCACACAAGTATTTTTTGACCTGGTGCAGTCAATTTAATAATTAGTGATTTTGTTTTGGGAATTGGTAAAATTTAAGTTTTTTTAAATTATATTTATATGGAAATTTTTTTATTTTAAGAATGTACATTGTACAATAAGAGCTTATATATATAAAACAAGCTGACCTGCCAGACTTGACACTGTCTCAGTTGATAAATAAAAGACCTAAGCTTTTGTATAAAATAATTTTAAAACAAACAAACCTATATACGATATAACCTTTTACGATTTTCGTGGTAAAGGGTATAACAAAACAAATCCGTATTTAATAAAAAAGCATTTTTTTAATGAAGCATGATCTTTTATTATTATTTTCGACACATCGTGTTGCTTACTTACAAAACAGAGTTTTCGTCAAATACTGACTATTTATAAGTTTTAAATTTGATATTGACCGATAAACACTGTTATGATATAGTCTGTTAATCAATATAAAGCTTGCTCATAAACTATATTTTTTGTTTTGTTTTGTGGTTCGTAAATAAACAAAGCAGACGGTTTTTCGACGCACGAACACGCGACGTATAATTGTCCATGCACGAAACAGGGAAACTCCAAGTTGATTCCGCAAACTTCTAACGACTGTCCATGAGATTTATTTATGGTCATCGCAAAGGCCAGACGTACTGGAAATTGTAAGCATTTAAAATCGAATGGTAAATCCGTTGGAATCATCGGTATCCGCGGTATCAAGACATCCTTTCCTTTGTATTTTCCTTTTATGATTGTTGCTTCAATGTCTTGTTCCATTGCACAGTCTTTTTCTATTGCACAGTCGAGGTTGATTAATGTTACGCAGGATGATGATAACTGATCCAACTTTTAATTGCAAATTGTGAGGTGGTAATCCACTCAGTTCCAGTGAATTTAAAAACTCTGTGGGATAGTTGGAGGAAACCAACTGTCCTGGATGAAAATTCTGAATAGTCGCATTGAGATCCTCGACATCTTTATTTTTCGCCGCCAATATTGCTCGTTCACCAAGCCAATTATGATTATTTTACTTTTGCGCTATATCTGGAAAAACACGCTGAATACACTCCTGTTTTGGCAATGTGATGAATCTGGTAGAGGTGTCCACTGCAACTTTGTTATTTCCAATGTCTAACAACTGCTTCGCAAACACATTCCCAGTTTCATCTTGTTGCAAAAATACTCGCATGTTAGTTGTTAATTGGAGTGACTTTATATACTGCCACAAATTCGGTGATTTTAGGTATGCATTTAGTTCATCAGCAACAGTTGATTGGGGAATAACTGGAAGAGTCTGACGAAAATCACAAATATCAAAACAAAAAAAATAAGAGCACATTACTTGGAATGTCACTATCACAAAGGATCACCAAGGTAAAAAAAGTTCTCTCGCACTCATAGATATTGCAACACAATACCGCAATACTTTTTTCCGTGTTCTGAAGTGCGACAGAATGGATTGACATATTAGTTGGTTGCCAAATCTAATGTCAACTATTATGGTTGCGTTCAAAAATTTAATTTGTGACAAAACTTAATATTTATCAATCTATATAAAACAAAATAATTTGATAGATTAACAACTGAAGTAAGCTAAAATTATGTTTGAATAGCAATAAAGTTCAAATTGACTCTACATTTTATTTAAAAAACGTTTATATTGGAAAAAGAAAAGGTCTGTTTTTAGGTGTTTCCCGGCTTCACCGATTTCGCTAATTTTTTATTTTTTTTTGGAATAAGCGTAATAGTCTAAAAAAGGTTTTTATGGAAAGAAATATTGAAAAGTTTGCTTGGAAAGTTTAAAAATTCGGAAAAAAACTAAAATTGTGTTTTTCTATAGGATTTTACATTTCTATTTATTTAGTTTTTACATATTCCCCACAAACTTCGTACGAATAACTTCTTAATTTCGAAAAATATGCATGTACAGGTTCGTAGTAGGGAACTGCCAATTCGAGGACAATTAAAATTGTGAAATTGTTGCTGAAATTGTTAAATTGTCGGCTGAAATTGTTAAATTGTGGCTGAAATTGCTAAATTGTTGCTGAAATTTTAAAATTCTTGGAAATTTGTGTTTTCGGCGGCGCTTTGATGTTTTTTGTTTATATTAGGAGTTTTTTTTGTTTACATTAGGAGTTTTTTGTTTACATTAACTTTGTGTGATCGGGTGATTTTTTTTGGGTTACATTAATTGTGATAACGGGTGATTTTTTTTGAGGTTTCATATGAGTGTATATGCCGACGGCAATACATGATTATTATTTTTTTCAAATGCCGACGGCAAAACATGTTTATTAATTTTTCCTAATGCCGACGGCAAAACATGAATATAATTTTTTCAAATGCCGACGGGAAAATGATTTTTCCTAATGACGACGGGGAAACGTGAAAGTTATTTTTTCTAATGCTAATGTTCGTGTTGATAGACTGTGAGAATTTGAACGTGATTTAAGTAGGTGGCGTTGTTGCCGTATTATGTAACCATAGGAATTTGTGGATGTGTCTGTCTGTCTGTGAGAATTTAGGTGAGGGTTTGATTGGCAGGGGCGGGGTGTAGTTGAGGTAGATCGATTGTGTGTATGTCTGTGCGCGTGTGTGTGTGTGTGTCTGTGTGTCTGTGTATGTTTGTATTAATTTCAATGTACATATGTATTTCTGTAGGAGCTTAAGGCTGATTGTGATTTTTGAGGGGCGAAGCATTCTATTAATATGTAACCTGTGTGGGGGAATCTGTGTGTTTGTATTTCTGTAGGAGTTTGAGGCTGACCATGATTTGGGTGGGCAGGGTTGTTGACGTAATATGTAGCCATGGGGATTTGCGAATGCGTCTGTCTATAGTAGTTTAAGGCTGATCGTGATTTGAGGATCTTGTTGAGGTAAATTGGTTATGTGTATGTATGTATCTGTTTCTGTAAGAATTTAAGATGATTGGGATTTATTAGGGACGAGGTGTTCTTGTATTATGTAGCCGGGAGAATCTATGTGTATAGACGTCTGTAGAAGTTTAAGACTATTCATAATTTAGGGTAGGTGAGTGTTGTGTTCTTGAGATTAATTCTGTAATTGTATATGTATGTATGTATGACAATGGGAATTTTTATATGTATATCTGGGGGAGAATTTTAGGCTGTTCGTGATTTGTGAAAGGTGGGGTGTTGTTAAAATTTTCTTGGATATTTCTTATATGAATTCTGCTATGTGTGTGTGTATTTGCGCTAATATTTATATGTAGATAGAAATAAATTGTTTTCAGTATCGACATTTGGTACTATAAAATACTATCATATGTCTGGACTTCCCTAATCTTATTATGTTTTTATACTTACGCTTGTTTTATATTTTCTCATACTTAAATTTGTCTCGCGTTAAAGTCTGCCTATATGAAATTTGTTTATATTACAGATTTTGTTTATTTCAATCTTTGAATACATTTTTTTTTTGTCATTGATGTCTTTTGTTCTTGTTGTTGTTGGTGTTGTTGTTGTAAATATTCGTCTGTGTATAGATGCGATATATTCAGTTTTTTTTTTTATTTGAAAATAAAAACGTTTTAATTTTTATCTGCGTTTACTTAAAAGTTTGTGAGGATTTTCTGTTTTTAAGTAAAACTGACTTCCTGAAGATACATACTCTATAGTAATAGCAACTAAAATAGAAATATTTCTTATACTTAATTTAAATTTTTTTAAAGTTGATGCAACGTTAGTAAGTTAACGTTAGAAATTTTCTAACTATAGACTTTTTTCTTCACTTTCTACATTTGTTTTCGAAATCTTGCTTTGCTTTATGAAAATGTATAAACATTTTTAAATGAAACTGATCCGGCACTCCAGCTTATATACTGATAGTTTTTTTTCTTTGGTAGTCAACTTACTTCTTTTTTTATTTTTATTGATAAACATTTAAAATCAAAAGGGAGCTTTATATTGAAATTATTATTTTCATAATTGTTGAAAACAATCACTAGTTTTTTTTTGTGATGAAATCATTTGAAGTTGAAGCTGATATCTTTGCTTACTGTTTTAAATTAAAATTTTATTCAATAGAATAAAAGGAGCTTTTTTCTTAAATTCTGATGCAGTGAAGATCGGATATGAGACTGAATTTAAATGTACTTTTAAATTAGTCATAATGGACAAACTTATTTTCTTGTTGAAAAGCGATCATCAGAAAACGAAGTGGTTTTCAGAGACTTTAGGTATACCCTTTCGACGGTTCCTCTAGGATACAAGATGACTTTGTTTGACGAAATTTCTGTTGCTTTATACTGATAATATTTTTACATTAATAAGGTACATATATGTTTGTTTTATGAAGGGTGAGCACCTTTCACTTTTATTTGTTGTCATATATGATTTTTTTTTAATTTTATTAAAGTTCAGCGTATTGTGTATATATTTCTGAAATGTTTAAGTGTGTTTTGTGTTCCCATCGGACAGAGTGTACGTATTAGTTGGTCAGTCAGTCTATATTTTTATTTATTTTTTTCTTCTAATGTGCCACTCCTTTTTTCAGATTTTACTACTTGGAATAGAGTATTTTTGTCTAATTTTTTGCTGGGTATATACATTAGGTATGTAGAAATTAGTTTACTTACAAAGAAATGTATGTTTAATAAACAACTATTGTAGCAAATCGATCTCAAATAACTCAATTACCTCTACCAGCAATTCACCGTCGGTGTTTTCATAAAGTGTTAGAAACAATGAAATATCTATGTTTGGGAGAATTTTTTTGCCTCAAGTAGGTATTTCTACATGAGGTTTGCTGGTTGACTCCTATCGCATTCATATGTAATGATTATCCACTTAAAAAAGGTCATCATCACCATCAATCACTCCCGTATACAATACATTCATGAGTTAGGTTGATCCAGATACAATTGCTGTCTCATCACCTTCTAACAGCTTTATATATTTTGCTAGTATGCATGCCTTAGCATGCTTCTATCGATAGTGACGTAAGAGTCCGAGATGTAGTAGTGTTACAATTAAAAATCTTTACTATTAGAATTTACCAGTTCGCTCTTTTCAATTTTTGCAAAGTAGATACATATGTATGTTTGTATTTAAGTGACCACAAAATCATAAAATTTCTTTGCTTACAAAATTGTATGACGTGAGGATTTTTTTTTTTTTTTTTTTTTTTTGAAATTATTCATGCTTCGGCATGCTTTCATTTTTTTTTCTGTAAATTTATTTAATACTCATACAGATACAGATATAAAGTAAGATCTGTTTGCAGTATGCATGCTTCAGCATGATTCTAGTTGAAGCGTATATTCATTCACTAAGTTTGCTTGATACTTATTCATACACATGTACATTCTTAAAGATTGGATATCAAAGTCCAAATTCCGTAGTTTATCTATATTTTCTAAAGATCTGATAGCTAAGGAAATAAATAGAGTGAAGATCTTCTATAATAATAATCCCATTTTAATATTGTAAAATTTTGCGTGCTAGCGCTTTCGATGGGAAAATGTACATACAACTTTATAAAAAGTGATAATATGATGTGCTGCTGAATATTACACTATGTTATAGTTCATTTTAAACACTGAAGTTTTACCAATATTTCATTCAGACCATCAAGTTTAGAGAATTCCACTACATTTAGTTAATTACCTTGCTTAAGACCCATCATTCCTAATCAATCCTACAAAAAACTAGATTTTTCGTTTTAATATTATATTTATTAAATTCAACATTCATTCTTCAAATTACTTTATACTATATTAAGCAGCTTTTTCTCATTTGTGGAATGTTTAATCGTAAAGATGTTAATGGTGAGATGATTTTTTCTATTTTATACACTAAATAAATCTTTATATATACCAATCCACTTATATGAACCATTAAAGTTAATTCTTTTCACATCATTCCTTTCAATGATCTATTAAATCATTCTAGTATTGATGCTTTCATATTAAGTAATGTTTAATCTTCTATTTACATATGTATGAGTTTTCCAAAGTATTTATTAAAAAATTCTTTAGAATCATCTGTTTGTAAGTTTTTTGGTACCCGTACCACTTCAAAAATATTTTCCATTCCCTTGGTTTTTAGAGTGCAGCTTTTATTTTCAGCTGTACTAAACTTTGAGAATGTGTCAATTACAGTCTTCAAAAATCAACAATTTCTATTTTCTGTAGAATAGTTTAGCTGCATAAAACTTCATATATTCCTTTCATTGCATCTCTACAAGCACAAACAATTGTTGAGATTTAATATGGAGTTCGTTTACTAAATTTCTTTTTAAAGACATTGAATTGTTTCACAGATTTTTTCAAAAATGTTGTGATCTACATGTTGCACTTTCAGCTATTTATACTAATATACTAACATGTAGTTAATTTTCTAATCTGTATATTTAATCGTAAGCTCGTCAATTTGTTTTTAATTATTTAATTTTTAGAATTGCTTTTGCAATTTTATAACTGTCTTCTTTCTCTAAATTCATTTCACGTTGTAGTTCCTCAATTGGCATTTAAATATATTCTTAAATATTAATGCTTTAAGCTATATTATTAATTTGTCTTGTATTTTATCTTCATTCAGTTTGAGGTAACTATCAACAATAGTTTGTTTCTAATTCATTTCTGCCTTCCAATACTGATAAGTCAGTATAAATGTCTTCAGAATTGGAAGTCTATGAGTAAAAATCATCGTCATCATCATTTTCAGTATTAGCATTATTAAATAAGATGGTATTATCAAATATTGTTTCTTCTGCTAGTTTCTTTGGGGTACTTGTCTATATCTTGAGTGAAGGTTTCTCAGGCTTTAAACTTGTATATTTTCAACTTCTGTCTTGATTTTACTTTCTTCTTTCATGAGAATTCTTTTAATATTTTTAGAATTATTTTTGAATTCTTCTGTTATAGGTTTAAATATATCTTTTAGTTGTTCACTTGTATCTATTTCACCAGTTTTTATACTACGAAGCTTTTTCTTCATCACATTTCTTGTCAACACCAAATGCTTTAAATCTTTCTCATCCATGTTCGCTAACAGCAAATAACAGGTATCAGCTACTAGATCAGCTTATCAGGAGCTGGTCCTCTTTTCAGATCAGCTTATCAGGACCTGATCTAATTTTCAGATCAGCTTTTCAGGACCTGGTCTGGTTTTCAGATCAGCTTATCAGGACCTGGTCTGGTTTTCAGATCAGCTTTTCAGGACCTGGTCTGGTTTTCAGATCAGCTTTTCAGGACCTGGTCTGGTTTTCAGATCAGCTTTTCAGGACCTGGTCTGGTTTTCAGATCAGCTTATCAGGAGCTGGTCTGGTTATCAGATCAGCTTATCAGGAGCTGGTCTGGTTATTAGTTCAGCTTATTAGGACCTGATCTGGTTTTCAGATCAGCTTATCAGGAGCTGGTCTGGTTTTTAGATCAGCTTATCAAGAGCTGGTCTGGTTTTCAGATCAGCTTATCAGGAGCTGGTCTGGTTATCAGATCAGCTTATCAGGACCTGATCTGGTTTTCAGATCAGCTTATCAGGAGCTGGTCTGGTTTTCAGATCAGCTTATCAGGAGCTGGTCTGGTTTTCAGATCAGCTTATCAGGAGCTGATCTGATTTTCAGATCAGCTTATCAGGTAACAGATCAGGCTATCAGGAGCTGTTCATATTTTCATTTCAAGATATCTGAGTAAGATTTAGTTATCAGTGTACAAGTAGCTAGCCATTTATAACATTTATATACATGGAGTTTAAAGTTAAATGAAATACGAAAGAGTAAAGTTTATGTAGTAAAATTATTTTCTATAACGATCATCGTTTAATTCACTATCTTGGCTTATAATCAAAAATCCGCATTTATCTTTTCAACATGCTTTTTATTTTCCTTACTTAAACATTAAATATACATTATCATGATCTCGTATTAAGTGTTTGGTGATTCTGGTGTAAGTTTTACATAAGTAGAATGAATCAACATTCTTATCTCTCCCCATAAAAAAGTATTCTTCCCATACGCATCATCGTTAAATATCATATTGGAATTACTTTGGACTAAAATAACAGATTCACTATCTGTAAATTTTGTAATATCTTATTGTTTTAATTGATGAAATTAATTTATTCAGGTATTCATATTTGGATGGATAAAAAGATTTTGAGTATAAATAAATGTTTTCAAATTTAAGTCCATTAGGACTTTCTAGCAAGCCAATCATAGCTTTTTTTTCGCAATTTGACAGGTCAACTATTGTTGCACGAATAGAATTTCGTACAAGGGAACTATGACTTATTTTTGAACTTTCGTTCGATGATTCATCAATATTTCGTACCAAGGTATTTTAGGTTGTTTTACTAACCGCATTTATGTAGCTAAATACATTTTATAAATATTATCTCTTATTATAAAAAAATAAACTAATAAAGGTATACAATATCAGAAAATATTTTCTGAAATCGTATAGCTGCATTAGTTTATTTTTTCTATAATAAGAGATAATGATCCACACTCATAATCAAAACAGCATAAAAATATCCTTTGTTTTGACTATGAGTATGCATCAATATTTATGAAATGCGTTTAGTTACAAAAATGTGGTTAGTAAAACAAAGTATATTTTAACAGCCTTATTTGTAACACTTATTAGGGCTTTATAAAGACTTTTAAAGAAAAAATTTTTATAAAAAATTTGTTTTAAAAAGCCTTTACAAAGCCTTAATAAGTTTTACAAATAAGGCTGTAAGAGTTTAAAATCAGTATTTTGTATGATAATACTGATTTTAAACTCTTAAAATATTCTTTGTTTTGACTATGAGTAGGGGCCATTATCTCTTATTATAGGACAAACAAAATAATATAGCTATACGATTTCAGAAAATATTTTCTGATATCGTATAGCTACATTATTTAATTTTTCTATAATAAGAGATAATATTTATGAAATATATTTCATAAATATTGGCGCATACTCATAGTAAAAACAACCTAAAAATACCTTGGTACGAAATATTGATGAATCATCAAAATTTCATACCATCCTATATTTATGTTGTTTTACTAATCGCATTTTGTAAATAAATGCATTTCATAAATATTATCTATTATTATAGAAAGAATAAAATAGTATGGTTATGTGATATTAGAAAACATGATTTCTGATATCATATAATCATACTATTTTATTTTTCTATAATAAGAGATAATGACTCATACTCATAGTCAAAGCAAAGGATATTTATATGCTGTTTTTATTATGAGTATGCGTCAATATTTATGAAATGCATTTAGTTATAAAATGCGGTTAGTAAAACAAAGTATATTTTAAGTGTTTAAAACCACCATTTTGTGGTAATACCGGTTTTAAACACTTAAAGCATACTTTGATTTGACTATGAGCATGAGCTGATATTTATGAAATGGATTTTATAAATATTGACTCATACCCTTAGTCAAAACAACATAAATAATTCTTGGTACGAAATTTTGATGAATCATCGAACGATAGTTCAAAAATAAATCATAGTTCCCTTATATCAAATTCTATTCGTGCAACAATAGCTGACCTGTCAAATTGCGAAAAAAAACGCTATGATTGGCTTGCTAGAAAGTCCTAATGGACTTAAATTTGAGAACATTTATTTATACTCAAAATCTTTATATCAACCCAGATATAAATATCTGAAGAAATTAATTACATCAATTAAAATAATAATATATTACAAAATTTACCGATAGTGAATCTGTTATTTCAGCCCAAAGTAATTCCAATATGATATTTAACGATGATGCGTATGGGAAGCATATTTTTGTATGGGGAGAGTTAAGAATGTTTATTTATTCTACTTCTGTAAAACTTACACCAGAATCACCAAACATTTAATACGAGATCATGATAATGTATATTTAATGTTTAAGTAAGGTGAGAAAAATAAAAAGCATGTTGAAAGGATAAATATGGATTTTTGATTATAAGCAAAGATAGTGAATTAAACGATGATCGTTATAGAAAATAGCTTTTCTACATAAAACTTTACTTTTTCGTATTTCATTTGACTTTAAACTTCATGTATATAAATGTTATAAATGGCTAGCTACTTGTACACTGATAACTAAATCTTACTCAGATATCTTGAAATGAAAATATGAACAGCTCCTGATAGCCTGATCTGTTACCTGATAAGCTGATCTGAAAATCAGATCAGCTCCTGAGAAGCTGAACTGAAAACCAGACCAGCTCCTGATAAGCTGATCTGAAAACCAGACCAGCTCCTGATAAGCTGATCTGAAAACCAGATCAGGTCCTGATAAGCTGATCTGATAACCAGACCAGCTCCTGATAAGCTGATCTGATAACCAGACCAGCTCCTGATAAGCTGATCCGAAAACCAGATCAGGTCCTGATAAGCTGAACTAATAACCAGACCAGCTCCTGATAAGCTGATCTGAAATCCAGACCAGCTCCTGATAAGCTGATCTGAAAACCAGACCAGCTCCTGATAAGCTGATCTGAAAACCAGATCAGGTCCTGATAAGCTGATCTGAAAAGAGGACCAGCTCCTGATAAGCTGATCTAGTAGCTGATACCTGTTATTTGCTGTTAGCGAACATGGATGAGAAAGATTTAAAGCATTTGGTGTTGACAAGAAATGTGATGAAGAAAAAGCTTCGTAGTATAAAAACTGGTGAAATAGATACAAGTGAACAACTAAAAGATATATTTAAACCTATAACAGAAGAATTCAAAAATAATTCTAAAAATATTAAAAGAATTCTTATGAAAGAAGAAAGTAAAATCAAGACAGAAGTTGAAAATATACAAGTTTAAAGCCTGAGAAACCTTCACTCAAGATATAGACAAGTACCCCAAAGAAACTAGCAGAAGAAACAATATTTGATAATACCATCTTATTTAATAATGCTAATACTGAAAATGATGATGACGATGATTTTTACTCATAGACTTCCAATTCTGAAGACATTTATACTGACTTATCAGTATTGGAAGGCAGAAATGAATTAGAAACAAACTATTGTTGATAGTTACCTCAAACTGAATGAAGATAAAATACAAGACAAATTAATAATATAGCTTAAAGCATTAATATTTAAGAATATATTTAAATGCCAATTGAGGAACTACAACGTGAAATGAATTTAGAGAAAGAAGACAGTTATAAAATTGCAAAAGCAATTCTAAAAATTAAATAATTAAAAACAAATTGACGAGCTTACGATTAAATATACAGATTAGAAAATTAACTACATGTTAGTATATTAGTATAAATAGCTGAAAGTGCAACATGTAGATCACAACATTTTTGAAAAAATCTGTGAAACAATTCAATGTCTTTAAAAAGAAATTTAGTAAACGAACTCCATATTAAATCTCAACAATTGTTTGTGCTTGTAGAGATGCAATGAAAGGAATATATGAAGTTTTATGCAGCTAAACTATTCTACAGAAAATAGAAATTGTTGATTTTTGAAGACTGTAATTGACACATTCTCAAAGTTTAGTACAGCTGAAAATAAAAGCTGCACTCTAAAAACCAAGGGAATGGAAAATATTTTTGAAGTGGTACGGGTACCAAAAAACTTACAAACAGATGATTCTAAAGAATTTTTTAATAAATACTTTGGAAAACTCATACATATGTAAATAGAAGATTAAACATTACTTAATATGAAAGCATCAATACTAGAATGATTTAATAGATCATTGAAAGGAATGATGTGAAAAGAATTAACTTTAATGGTTCATATAAGTGGATTGGTATATATAAAGATTTATTTAGTGTATAAAATAGAAAAAATCATCTCACCATTAACATGTTTACGATTAAACATTCCACAAATGAGAAAAAGCTGCTTAATATAGTATAAAGTAATTTGAAGAATGAATGTTGAATTTAATAAATATAATATTAAAACGAAAAATCTAGTTTTTTGTAGGATTGATTAGGAATGATGGGTCTTAAGCAAGGTAATTAACTAAATGTAGTGGAATTCTCTAAACTTGATGGTCTGAATGAAATATTGGTAAAACTTCAGTGTTTAAAATGAACTATAACATAGTGTAATATTCAGCAGCACATCAGATTATCACTTTTTATAAAGTTGTATGTACATTTTCCCATCGAAAGCGCTAGCACGCAAAATTTTACAATATTAAAATGGGATTATTATTATAGAAGATCTTCACTCTATTTATTTCCTTAGCTATCAGATCTTTAGAAAATATAGATAAACTACGGAAATTGGGCTTTGATATCCAATCTTTAAGAATGTACATGTGTATGAATAAGTATCAAACAAACTTAGTGAATGAATATAGGCTTCAACTAGAATCATGCTGAAGCATGCATAAATTTTAAAATGTACAGTAAACATATCTTACTCTATATCTGTATGAGTATTACATAAATTTATAGAAAAAATAAAAAATAAAAAATGAAAGCATGCCGAAGCATGTATAATTTCAAAAAAAAAAATCCTCACGTCATACAATTTTGTAAGCAAAGAAATTTTATGATTTTGTGGTCAATGAAATACATACATATGTATCTACTTTGTAAAAATTCAAAAGAGCGAACTGGTAAATTCTAATAGTAAAGATTTTTAATTGTATCACTCTACATCTCGGACTCTTACGTCACTATCCATAGAAGCATGCTAAGGCATGCATACTAGCAAAATATATAAAGCTATTAGAAGGTGATGAGACAGCAATTGTATCGGGATCAACTCAACTCATGGATGTATTGTATACGGAGATGATTGATGGTGATGATGACGTTTTTTAAGTGAATAATCATTACATATGAATGCGACAGTGATTGACCCCTCAACCTCATGTAGAAATACTTGAGGGGAAAAATTCTCTCAAAACATAGATATTTCATTGTTTCTAACACTTTATGAAAACACCAATGGTGAATTGCTGGTAGAGGTAACTGAGTTATTTGAGATCGATTTGATACAATAGTTGTTTATTAAACATGCATTTCTTTGTATGTAAACTAATTTCTACATACGTAATGTATATACCCAGCAAAAAATTATACAAAAATTCTCTATTCCAAGTAGTAAAATCTGAAAAAAGGAGTGGCACATTAGAAGAAAAAAAAATAAATAAAAATAGAGACTGACTGACCAACTAATACGTACACTCTCTCCAATGGGCACACAAAACACACTTAAACATTTCAGAAATATATATACAATACGCTGAACTTTAATAAAATGAAAAAAAGTCATATAGAACATTAAATAAAAGCCATAGGTTCTCACCGTTCATAAAATAAACATATGTGTATGTATCTTATTAATGTAAACATAGCATCAGTATAAAGCAACAGAAATTTCGTCATACAAAGTCATCTTGTATCCTAGAGGAGCCGTCGATAGGGTATACCTAAATTATATGAAATCGAGTTCGTTTTCTGTTGATCGCTATTAAAGAAGAAAATATGTTTGTTCATTATGATTTAACTAATTTAAAAGTACATTTAAATTCAATCTCATAACCGTACTTCTTAACATAAAAATTAAAAATAAATGTTATCCAATTCTATATTATACTATGTATCAAAAATTCCTAAAAAGCTGTTATATGAAAGAATCTCCAGCGCTTCTAACTGCATCAGAGTTTAAGAAAAAAGCTCCTTTTATTCAATTGAATAAAATTTTAATTTGAAGCAGTAAGCAAATACATTAGCTTACTGCATTCTTATTCATAATCGTATAATAGAATATATAACCATTAAAGGACAAAGTCTAAAAGTCTTATAAATTAAGAAATATAGAAAATAACATAATTTTTATAAACGCGTAAAGTTTCAAAATTAATTCAAACGATTTCATCGCAAAAAACAAACAAAAAGCAGCGATTGTTTTCAACAATTATGAAAATAATAATTACAATATAAAACTCTCTTTTGATTTCCAATCTTTATCAATAAAAAATAAAAAAGAAGTTAGTTAACTAACAACAAGAAAACTATCAGTACCTAAGCTGGAGTGCCGGATCAGTTTCATTTAAAAATGTTTATACATTTTTAAAAAGCAAAGCAAGCTTTCCAAAATAAATGTAGAGGGCTATAGCTAGAAAAAATTTTATACCCTAAAAATGTCAAACGTTGACTAACTAACATTGCATCAACTTTAAAAAAATGTAAATTAAGTATAAGAAATATTTCTATTATAGTTACTATTACTATAGAGTATGTAAGTACATATCTTCAGGAATTCAGTTTTACTTAAAACAGAAAATCCTCACAAACTCTTAAGTAAACGCAGATAAAAAATAAAATGTTTTTAATTTCACCAACAACAGACATCACATGACAAAAAATAAAATAAAAAATGTATTCAAAGATTGAGTTAAACACTTATTTGTATGTACATATATATGTACATACATACATACATAAAATCAATTTGTAGATATGTATGTATACATATCAAATTTCTTATCAATGCTTAAGTATTTATTAGATCTACATCATGAAAATATATGAAGCGTCGTTTAGTTAAAGCACAATGCAAATATAAACAATCCATGCACTCAGGGAAAATCTGCAGCTTAAAAATAAGAATTCGTCACATTAATTCAATAATTTTTAATATAATAGAAAATGTATATTGAGATATCTACAAACTAATGAGTTTAATAAATGAATACTGTAAATTAATATTTTGTCCATATTGAAATAAGAAATTTTAATATGACTAAACCTTTGTTAATGGTTCTTATTAATTCCGCATGGTTTTTACTGATTTCAAGTTGGTTTTTCTCTGTGTGCAGAAAACTCTTTCAGTCAAAGAAGACGGATGTAGTTAAATAAAAAAAATCTGTAATATAAACAAATTTCACACAGACAGACTTTAACGCGAGACAAATTTAAGCATGAGAAAATTAAAAGCAATCGTAAGTATAAAAACATACTAGGAATAGGGAAGTCCAGATATATGATAGTATTTTATAGTACCAAATGTCGATATTGAAAACAATTTATTTTTACCTACATATATATACCACCTCAAATACACACACATAGCAGAATTCATATAAGAAATATCCAAGAAAATTTCAACAACACCCCACCTTTTGCAAATCATGACGAGCCTTAAATTCTCCCTCAGATATACATACACAAATTTCCATGATCATACATACATACATATACAATATATAAGATTAATCTCAACAACACAACACTCTCACCTACCTAAAATTACAGATAGTCTTAAACTTCTACAGACGTCTATACACATAGATTCTCACGGCTACATATTACAAGAACACTTCGCCCCTAATAAATCAAAATCATCTTAAATTCTAACAAAAATACATACATACACATAACCAATTTACCTCAAGGACATCCTCACCTACCTCAAATCACGGTCAGTCTTAAACTACTATAGACAGACACACCCACAAATCTCCATGGCTACATATAACGTCAACAACCCTGCCCACTCAAATCACGGTCAGCCTTAAATTCCCACAGTCTAGCAACACCTAGGGAGCATTAGAAAAAATAACTTTCACGTTTTCCCGTCGTCATTAGGAAAAATCATTTTCCCATCGGCATTTGAAAAAACAATATTCATGTATTGCCCGGCATTAGGAAAAATTATCATGCATTGCCGTAGGCATTAGGAAAAATTAATAATCACGTTTTGCCGTCGGCATTTGAAAAAAATAATAATCATGTTTTGCCGTCGGCATTTGAAAAAAATAATAATCATGTTTTGCCCGGCACTAGGAAAAATTATCATGCATTGCCGTAGCCATTAGGAAAAATTAATAATGACTATTTCACCATTGGTATTAGGAAAATTCATTTTCATGATTTTCCTCGTCTGTATATACACACATAAAAACCGCCAAACTATGAACCGCCTTAATACATTCACACAAAATATTCCACACACAAACATCCGCGGTCAGGCAGACCGACAGACGGACAGACAGATAGACATACACTTAATGTAAACAAAACATCCTAATGTAAACAAAAAACTCATAATGTAAACAAAAAACTCCTTATGTAAAAAAAAACACAAATTTCCAAGAATTTAACAATTTTCAAATTTTAATTACCCAAATTTAACAATTTCAGCAACAATTTAACAATTTTAATTGTGGTGGGATGAACAATCCCCTACTACTGTACTCTTTTTTAGCTTTTATTTAATTTACTTTACTTTAGTTTTATTATGCAGTGCTTTTCAAATTCTGTTTCTTTGCTCCATGTACTCTTTTGTTGGCTTTTATTTTATTTACTTCACTTGGTTTTTGTTATGCAGTGCTTTTCAAGTTATGTTTCTTTTCCTTATGTACTCTTTTTTTAGCTTTTATTTAATTTACTTTAATTTAGTTTTATTATTCAGTGCTTTTCAAGTTATATTTCTTTTCCTCATGTACTGTTTTTTTAGCTTTTATTTAATTTACTTTACTTAAGTTTTATTATGCAGTGCTTTTCAAGTTATGTTTCTTTTCTTCATTTACTCTTTTTTTTGGTTTTTATTTAATTTACTTTACTTTAGTATTATTATGCAGTGCTTTTCAAGTTATGTTTCTTTTTACAAAATGATTGGTTAAGCCGATATTTGAAGGGATTTCAATTTTTTCATAAAATTTTTTCGTTTTGTTATAGAACTAGGCAAGTTACAATTTTTTCACAAAATTATGTATGTATATGCTTATTTTGCCTTTCCTTTTTTTTCACTATCAAAAAAAATTTTGGTACCGACTGTCGGCGAATGTGAAATACCAACTAGCGAATTGATATAATATTACTCTTATAAATTACGTTTTTGTTTGCAAAATTCTACAAAACTTTTATTATCAACCACAGCTTAACGTTATTATATATTTTCCTTTTATATATATTTATATAACACCTTGTAGCTTGTCACGGTCGCCATGTAATGTCTCACCTTATACCTTTTAAATAATTTGACCAACCATTCCATTCGAGTATTCAGCACAGAATCCCCTTTTATTAATTCTTTCTTATTTATCGTTTACTTATCTTAACGAAACAGAGTTGTTTTCTTAACGTACTAAATAAGGGATGGGAATCCCTTACAGGATAAATAAAACATTAATCACTACTCAACATGAAAGCATCAATAGTAGAACGATTTAATAGAACATTGAAAGGAATGATGTGGAAAGAACTTAGCTAGAATGGTTCATATAAGTGGATTGATATATACAAAGATTTACTCAATGCATACAATAGAAAAGTTCATCGTACCATTAAAATGTATCCTATTAAAGTCAACTCAACAAATGAGGAAAAGCTGCTAAATACAGTATACAGTCATTTGAAAATGTATAAAATGTCGGAATTTAATGTAGGAGATCATATTCGCTTAAGCATATATACGCACACATTTGTTAAAGGTTATACTCCAAATTGGACTACAGAAATTTTCACAATTACAAGAGTTCAAAATACAAATCCTGCAACATACATATTAGAATATTATCTTGGCAATCCTACGAAAGGTGGCTTCTATACTGAGGAACTTTCAAAAACTAGATTTCCAAATACATATCTAGTTGAAAAGTATTTTTAAAATTAAAGGGAAGGAGGTATATGTTAAATGGTTGGGATTTTCTAATCAACACAATTCTTGGATAAGTAAAGATGAAATATTATAATTAGTGTTGTTTATGGGAATTGTTACAATTTAAGTTTAAAATTTTTAAACGCACTAATAATCCCAAATTAATATTTTACTTATTAAGTAAAATATTTTTTTATTAAAAATACATTGAAATTGATTATTGAGGGGTTTAGCTGGATCCAGTTAAACCCCTCGTTAGCTAGCTGCGCAAGTATTCAAGTGACACCTCTTTGTCTGCTGCCCGTCACTTACGAGACTTACTTTGCCGTCACTCACAGTTGATACACCAGTACCTCTTTGTCTACCCCCAGGGGAGTCTATTTTTGACTACGGGTGTGGCAATCCCGGGGCCCCAGCTAGGGTAATGTAGCTTTTTCCGCTGACGGACCTTTGGCTCATTACCCGTAAAACTTATGTGTTACTACCCAATCTCTGAACATAAACAGAGTAACGGATGTGCACATATTTATAAAAGGAAAACAAATATTGTACGCCCGTTGTTGTCAGCTAGGTGCAGCGTCACCTAGAACTGCCCCCGAGTTCAAAAGACGATAGAGGTGAAGCCCTTGTGGTGGAACTTCGAGGTCTAACCAGAGGCTACTTCTGGTGCCACGGGTGCCGGTTGCCCGACAGCTGGGCTGCTTAGAGATAAATGCATTGCGGTTGCCGGAAATTTCTGCTCCAAAATGGCTTTCGTCCTGGATACGACCCCAGGACTCTTTCACTCTTTGGTGTCTTGCCATAGTAGGCACAGAAACTTAGGTGGCGTGCTTGCATTCTTCTCGCGTAAGTGGTCCTCGCTGCTCTGAAGTTCTGAGTGCATGTAGCGGTCGTCAGTTTCCTTTGCTAAAATGCCGAGTTCGTCCTACCCCAATGGGGTATACCCCACGGGGTTAAAGGGACGATTTTGGTAGGTGTGGAGAAGGCACTGTTTATTTGGCGACACAGGCATGCGTTCTTTATGGATGAGTGGTTAGCTGTGCCGGCAATGGTTGAGGAATTTTCTTGGGGACCTCGCTTAGGTGTATACACAACACCTAGAACAGGGATAACTATATTCAAAGGTTGCAACCTATGTGCCTTATGGAGTGGGCCATAGGTTCATTCTAAAAGGGTGCATGGGGCCGTTGGTCTGGTGTCTAACCCGCACCCGGTGCTTTGACACACGTGAGATAAGGCCGTAACGCAGGTACTCACGTAAAACATATGCACATCTGTACCTCTTTGTCTGCTGCTCGTCACACATGGCAGTCACTCTGCCGACACTCACAGTTGATACACCAATAAAGACTCACTGGCTTTACTTACACCCTTACACACGACTATTCGCTGCGCTGTTCCCTTTACTCCAGTCGACACGATACACTCCACAATAATCTCAATTCCACGACAGACTTTGCTGTCACTATAGACTGTCCTATAGTTTCTCGTTTTCCCAACTCACGTGTAAAGCATAGACTGCTCTTAACTATCAACTCACCAATGTATCGCAGACAATTATTAATTCACAACTTAATTATCAACTGACTTGTTCACACACAACTGACTGACTTGTTCACAACTGACTTGTTCGCAACTAACTCACTACTGCAACTAACTTACTCATTGGCTGCGTCACCTCATTTTATGTTCCACACAAATACCACTAGAAGTTTCAAGCAATGTCTAGACGATCATTATCATCTTAAATGTTGTTTACAAAGTGCCTAATTAAGAACATGTGGTAATTATGTACATACATGTGTATATGCATACGTGTGTACATCATTAAATAAGCAATACACGGTGGTTGCTTATCTTTTGCTTTTCGTTTGAATTGGCATGTATGTATGTGTTTAAATATGTGAATCTTCTTAATAAGCAGACGCTTTTTGTTGTTGCTTTTGCTTGTTTATGTTTAATGCTGCGCATGCTTATTTAGTTGTTTGCTACTATTCTAGACTATTCTTTGCTATAACCCTGTAGGAATATTTTCTCGTAACACTTACATTAACCCTGTTGGAATATTTTTGTGTAGTGATGCTTAACCTTGTCGACTGCCATTTTCGTAACAATATGTATCTAAGATTCCAACAAAGCTACTATATGAAAGAATTTCAACCGCTTCTAACTGCATCAGAGTTTAAGACAAAAGCTCCTATTATCGTAGTAGATGTCAGTTACCAGAATGAATCACTCAATAATGGACCGATTGATATAAAAATAGCATTTGAAACAGCAACTTACATTGCAGGAGAGACATCAGCTTACTGCATTCTTATTTATGATCGTATAATAGAATATATACCCATCAAAGGACAAGTTCGACAATTCTTATAAATTGAGTAATATGGAAAATAACACAATTTTTATAGACGTACAAGGTTTCAAAAGTAATTCAAATGATTTCATCGCAAAAGAAGTAGCGATTGTTTTCGACAATTATGAATATAACAATTTCATTATAAAGCCACAATTTGATTTTAAATGCTTATAAAAAAAAGCAAAGAGAAGCAAAGTGGCTTACGAAAAACTATCATTACCTTAGCTGGACTGCTGGATTAGTTTCTTTTGAAAGCGTTTGCAATTTTTTAAAAGCCAACGCAAGATGTTCTAAAATTTATGTAAAAGGTGAAGAGAAAAGACGATGGTTGGAAAAAATTTTATGCCGAAAAATTATTAACGTTGAGGATATAGGCTGCATCAACTTTAAACAAATGGAGATTAAGTATCCAGAATATTTTTATTGTAATTATCACAAACTTGGTATTTGCGCATTAAAAAATGCTATTTTACTAACGAAAGAAATATCTTTTTAAATGAACTTTTTTACTCTTTAAAATATTAATAGATGTATGTGTTATTATAAAATTTAAAAAAATTTTAAACAATAAATGTATAGAAAAATAAAAAATCTACAAGTGTTTTCTTGTTTCAAATACAAACTACATAAAGGAAAAAGAAGGAAGTGGGAAGGAGGAGGAGAAGTTAAAATTTTTACTTTTTGTTTCTCTGCTTATGACTGTAGTTAGTTGAAACTTTGCTGCTTTAAAATAATCGCAGCCAAAGAAATGACTACGCTGCAAAATATAGAGGTATTCTACACAGCCACAAAATATCCCACGCATAAGTTCCTGCGGTGGCACATTCACACATACATACATACATTCATACATACATAGAAATATACATACATATATATACATGCATACATACAAATATATTTCTTAAGCCAATAAACAAAATATAAGCTTACCAGCGATAAACAAGCTGGACCCCACACACAAAAGCATTAGGGGGTTCACATACATGCGAACATTTTATACATAAACTAGATACATCCGGTGTGCTTCGCTACTCCGATCGTCTTTTAAATTTCATTTATATTCATTTGAAAGTGTTGGAGTGCAGAAATTAGATACATTAAGTACATGGTCTGTGCCTTCTTCTAAATGAAGCTATACCTATGCTTTAAATTTCATTAAAATCGATTTCAAACTTTCGAAGGAACAGGATTATCCCTTGCCCTTTGCTTGTCTTACTTATGAAAAGTACATACAGTATGTCTCTTCCTAAGCGAAGGGGTACCTATATTTTAAATTTCATCAAAATCAAGTTGAAACTCAGAATTTGTCCCCTTACTTCCTCCTGGTCCTAGTTTAGAAACGTCTATGGCCATTTTGTGACTTTTTAGAAGCAGATCTATAAATTTCATTAAAATCGGTCTGATTGTTTCTGAGAGGCAGAAATTTCCTCCTGTCGCTCCCCAAGTCCTTTTTTTGAAAATGAACATAGCATATGTGAATTTTGAGACTCAAATCTTTATATGTTCTAGATTTCATTAAAATCGGATTAAACGTGTCGGAGGAACAAAAGTTTTTCCATCTTATCCTCTTGGTACTAGTTTAAAAACAAAGCATATGCGAATTTTTTATATTCAGATCTATCGATTTTCTAAATTTCATTAAAATCATTTTAATTGTGTCGGAGAGTCAAAAATTTACCCGTATTGCCCTCCTGGTCCTATTGTTTAAAATTTTCATAGCATATGCGAATTTTTAGACTCAGATCTATCTATGTTCTAAATCGCATTAAAATCGGTTTGATTGTTTCTGAGGCAGAAATTTCCACGTATCGCCCGCGTGGTCCTAGTTTAAAAAAAAGGAATGCTCTTAAACTTTTACGGAGATGCACAGACTACGTGCATCAAATTTTATACCGATCAATTGAGCGGTTTGGTCCCACATAAAGGACATACAAACAAACATTAATTTTTATATACTCGGATGTACTTATATAGATTAATTGTTTTCAAATGAGCTGCTACCAAATTTGAAGACTCTTGCTATTATAGCTTTCAAGATATAAGAGTTTTAGAATTACTATGAATAGGGGTTGGCCCCTATAATTGTAATTGTCTGTTCTATTCTACCAATACTTTGAATGACCCTTCCCCCGGTTCCTTTCCATCAATATTTTGAATTACTTTACCCCTTGCTCTCAAAAGACTACGTAACAAATTTGGGGACTCTTGCTATTATAGCTTTCAAAATATATATATATATGTATATATTTTTTTTTTAATACATGTATTTATTTATTGTATCTATAAATATGAACTAACAATAAGTATTCAAATCTTATATCTAAAATATAATAATTAGGCCCGAGCACTGTCGCACATAAACTTAAGCTACGGTCATACTTGTCAAATATTTGCCCAAAAAAGCGTGACCAACAACCAATAATGAAAAAAGTTTTTATCCAGACACTTGTTTATCATATTAAACAGTTTCGAACACAACTAATGCTCAATGTCATAGAATTCAACAATATTGGATACTCTTTAACTTGACAAACTTTTGTTTGGATTGAAAGATTTTTCATTAGCATTTAGTGGTTACACTTTTTTGGGCAAATTTTTGACAAGTGTGACCGTAACTTTAGTGATAGTTATAAATAATACATAAGTAGTGATAATCAAAAAGGAAAAAAAAATTTTTTCTAGCAGTCCCATCTGGAGTGTTGAGTATAAGAGCCCTTGTGTCCCTCTTTTTAAGGCGGATGTGTCCAGTAAAGTTCAAAATATTACGAGCAAGCGGATTAGGATGTGATTCGAGTTTTGTTAAATATTTGCCTGCGTATTTTACAATTTCTTCAGTCACTAGTGGCATATTTAAATCACGATGTATATATGAATTTTTGATGTACCATGGAGCCGAAGTTATCATACGTAAAATTCTGTTTTGCCTTCGTTGGATTCTCTCGACATTGGAAGCTGAAACAGTGCCCCATAGTTGAATTCCGTAGCACCATATAGCTTTCAAAAGTGACTTGTATATCAAAAGTTTGCAATCTAGACTGAGAGTTGAATTTCTACCAATCAGCCAATGAACCTGAGTTAATTTTAGTTTTATTTGTGTTAGCTTAGAATCAATGTGTTGTTTCCATGTAAGCCGCCGATCAAAGTGTATACCAAGGAATTTTACATGTGAATGCTGAGGAACAATTTGATTATTGATTCTAATGGGGAACAAGTATATTTTCGTAGAGTAAATGTTACCTGCGCACACTTCTGCTCATTTACTTTAATTCTCCATAACTTTAACCATAGTTCCAGCTGGGTAATATGTTCCCGAAGATATCGGAATGCCTCATCAGGGTTTTCGTGCATGCAAAAGAAGGCTGTATCATCGGCAAAAGCAGAAGTATGGAGTTTAGTGCTAACAGGCATATCGCAAGTATAAATAAAATGCAAAACTGGTCCCAGTATACTGCCCTGTGGCACACCGGCAGAGATAGATTCGGGAACGCTCATAAAGTATCCTTCCACAACAATGAATTTCCGGGATAGAATATAACTTTCCAATACCTTTAGAAAATTTATTGGTAGATATGTCTTCAATTTTAAAATTAGGCCTCATTACATGTGATAATTATTAATGAACAAATAACACCAAAGGTAGTTGTAAATATTCTGACAACACATAGTTGAACGGAACAGCCAGCCGTTTTCGAAGGCCACTCTATGGATAATACTCTAGTCGTAATATGGCATTAAAAATAAATAGTAAGATTCTAGTTGCAGTGCGAGGCAGGTTTATCAGCATCTTGTTACTAATTCCATCAATACCTGGAGCTTTCTTCGGGTTGAGCTCAGCAATTAGTTTATGTACATCACGCATCACTTTAAGGGTCGAGGGGTAGAGCAACTATCCCCTGTGGCTGAGTGGTAGCGATGCTAGCCTCTCAGTCCAGAGGTCGTGGGTTCGATTCCCACCATAGACCCTGGGTATTTTTCGCAGACAAACTAATCGCTTTGCGAGTTGTGTTTGTAAAAAATAAGAGGATGTTCATTAACAAACGCTGATTAATTGAAAGCCACTGCAGGTTAGATAGCATATCCCTTATGTGTGTCATTCTAATACATCTTTTTGTAGTCTTTCCTTCATTTGTTGGTTGCCCAGGAACAATACAGTAGAGCAGTATTCAAAATGCGGATTTATAATTGTGTTGTAAATGTTAATGGCGGTACTTGCTGATATTTTAAATCGTATCCTTCTTAAAACCGCAATTTTTTTTGAAATCTTTTTACATACATATTCAAAGTGTGGTACAAAATTTAACCTATTGTCCATTATTATACCCAAATATGTTATATGATTAACTTTTTCGATATCGTCATTTTCCATATGAATATTATAGTTTGAGTTCCCGTTTATTAACATTGATTTTGTTTTATTTGTATTTTATTTTATTCATTTTAAGATATTTTTCAATTCTGGCTAAGTCTTCATTCAAGTTTCGGACACATTCATCTGCATCTTCTCCACTTACATAGATGAGCGTATCATCAGCGAAAATGCACACTTTACAATTTTTTACTACCTTTTCTATGTCGTTTACATAAATTAAAAAAAGAAGTGTTCCAAGCACTGCCCCTTGGGGTACTCCTGTGCTTATTATTTTTGAAAATGAAATGAAGCTGTCACACTTTGTTCTTTGAGTTCTGTTACTTAAATAGTTTTTGAACCACGACTATTCTTTTCCTTTAACACCATATTTTTTTAATTTTTGTAACGTTATTTCCCTGTTAACAATTTCAAAGGCTTTCTTTGAGTCTAGAAAGACTGCTGCCACACATTTTTTCTTTCCCACCTCAATTTTCCACTCGGACAAGATTCAATAACGATTCACAATTATGATTTTTTCTAAATCCAGATTCGGTTTCATACAGTAAATTATTTTCTTCAAAATATTTGTTCAACTGATTATAAACTATCTTTTCCATTATTTTGCTTATTGTAGGTGGCATGTTAACTGGTCGTATTTCGCTCGGGCTCTTTTTATTTTGAACTGTTTTGATTGGAATTATTGTAGCTTCTTTAAGAGTATCTGGGAAAATATCATTCTCAATAGACTTAATTACTAAGTGGTGCAAATATGGTCCGATTATATCGAAGTTTTCTAAAATCATATTTATTGGCAGACAATTTTGATCATTTTTATTGTTCATGGTTTTCATAATATTCTTTAGTTGGACAATGTTTATAATTTCAAACCTAAAATTCTCATGTTGTTGTGGTGTGATGTTGTCTTCGTATCTTATATAATGTATACTTTCTGCAATTTCATGTACACTTTTTATAAAAGACATGTTGAGCTCTTCTGCGATTTCCATCTCATCTGTGATAGTTTTTCCATATATTTCAATGCTTCAATACTAATTATTTTATCTTTTTCCACATATCTTTCTGATTAGAACAATCATTGATTTTGTTTCTTTCATAATTTTTTTCATATTTTCCTAATTCTGATTTGTATTTATTTCTTATTAACCTGTATTTCCTCCAATAGTGATCATTATTGTGCCATATTTCCAGCCTATGTGATTGTATTTTGCTATGTTTTAAAGATCTTAAATAACTATTAAACCAATATTTTGCATCATACGTATTTCTCACTCTTCTTTCTATTATTATTGATTTCAATGCGTTGTTTATTTCAGACGTTAAAAATTTTGGTAAGTTGTTTACCGGTATGTTTAATAGAGTTCAATTGATTTCTCCGTTCATGAACGGGTTCCTTAGAACCGAATTGTTGTAGCGAAAAGATTGTAAAGTTTTTATTTTATTGTGACTGGTACACTTCTTTATTGGTATTTTAATTTCTATTGTCTCATGGTCACTAATTTTCATTATATCAACCGTCCTGGCTATAACATTTTGTATGTTTGTGACTACATAACCAATTAAGGATGTTGAGTTGCTTGATATTCGTGTAGGCTCTGTTACGATTTGATTAAAATAATTGTCTCTTATTATTTCCTCTAGCTTTGCCTTAAAAGAGTTTGTTCCAAACCAATCAATGTTGAAATCGCCTGCTATCAAGTAGTTATCTTTTTCACCTATAATTTCTATTTCAGCTTCGAAGAAGTCAATAAAATCTTGCTTAGGCAAGTTCTGCCTATGTGGTGACCTGTAGGTTCCCACCAAGTAGTATTTTAAATTTTCGTATACTATTTCAACTATAAGCCACCATATTTTTTTCAAATGATCTACAATCTATTTTGTTTATTTTCCATTTTTCATTTATATAGAAGCAAACTCCTCCCGTGTGTCTAGATGTGCTATCACAGAGTGTAATATTGTAATTTTCCAATAAGATTTCACTATTTTCAATGTCTTCCGTTAAGTGTGTTTCTGTTATACATATGAAATCGAAATTCTCCTCCAAACATATAATTTGTAACTCTTTTATGTTTTTTGGTAAACCACAAATATTAAGATATAAAACTAATACATTTTAGTTGCTAATATGCAACCTTTTCAGACTCCAGTCTATTTTTCCTTTGTAATGTGGGACATTGTGCATCCCTACAATCATGGTTAGTGTTTATGTCACTCAGTTTCAACCTTCCTTTAGCTTTTTCACAATTTATGCATTTTATTATATTATTTCGACAATATTTGTAAGAATGGCCCTCTTTGCTACATTTGGCACAAATTTGTTTCTCATTTTTTCAATATTTAGATGTATGATTGAATCCCCAACACTTGAAACATCTCAATATACTACAACTTTAATTAACTGGGCACCTATCCCTTTCGATGTTAATTCGCTTATTTTTCATAATTTCGCTAAATTCCTCACCGTCAGTTTCAATTATTGCATTATAAATCTTTGAATTCTTGTAAGATTTATAAACTTTTACACACTTCAAGTGCTCACATTCAATATTATTTTGTTTTTGTATAGCTTGTACAATAGTATTTTCATCTAATTTTTGATTCATTCCCGTAATTAATATTTTAGGATTTTTCATCCTCGGAGCTCGCACCTCATATTCATTTCCCATTTTATTTTTTATTTCATTAGTTAATGTACATCGATCATTTTCATTTTGGCAACTGATAGCAACAATTCCTTCATTTCTCTTAGATATTCTCTTCACCTGCATGTTGAGAGTTGACGGTTTAATATTTTCTTTTATTTCTTTTTCAGTTGTTTGACTATCTTGTATGTTTTTTGGTTTTAATATAACGGGCATACTAGTTGATGATTTTGTTGGTTTTGTTTGTTTTGTAATTATCATTTGTTAATTTTATAAAGTTAGTGCATCTATCACAGATATATCTTATATTTGGGTAATTAAAAAGTGCGTCAAATTCATATTTTGAAAGAAAAACACATTTCATATGAAAGTTTTCCTCGCAGTAACCGCCACACCGTATTTCAATGTCTCTACACGCTTTATTACATTTTCCACAGTTCATATCCATGATGCCTATGGAATCTGATGGTTAAATGACTATAACGATGTTTTTCTGCCTGTCAAGCTATAATAAAGTATTTTGCAATTATTCTTTATGTAAAAAAAATTTAATTTATTTAGAGCGCTTGAATACACGTTTAATCGTTACCAAAATACTAGTTTTACGATTCTGATACTTGATGTTGCAGTGATACAAAATCGTAGTCTAATTCCTTAGCAATTTCAGTGTTACAGTTATTTTCGTCGACTCGCACGCCTCACCTCAAGTAATGTAGGAAAAATTTAAATTTTAAAAGAATATATTTTTGAAACTATTTATAAATTTTATGCTTATTTTGTCAATTGATAATCAAATATTAAAAAAAAAACGCCAAAAAATTAAGAAAATAGAATAAAACCCGGGATTAAAAATTGTTAAACAATCAAACCCGAAACGAAAATGTGGGTTTCTGTAAAAATCCGTACAAAATAATAAAAACCAGTTCCGAACCATGTAAAAAAATATCCTATGTTTTACACTGGTAATGTAGCTTTCCATTGGTGAAAGTATTTTTAAAACTGGTTCAACGGTTTAAATATCCGTGCCAAATATAAAAAACCGTTTTTGAACCGGATAATTTCAACAATTTAAAAACCATCCTCGTTGCATGCTCTACAAAACGTATTCAGCTATTTTTTACTTTATGCAGCCGTTCTCGAGTTATGGAGTAACAATCAAAATGTACACTTCTTTTTATATATATAATAAATTGAATAATTGTTTATTAATTTATTTAACTATTTTATTTATAAACAATTTATTAGCTTGAGGAAATCATAGACACACATTCCCACGATTCATATGAGAATCGCGTGTAGTCATCTAACCTAATTTCTCTGATAATACAGTAGTTTTCGCTTATAGTCACATTTAAAATTGCACAGAAATTGTGGACTAATCGCTAATGTGACTATAAGCATAATTTTTTATATGCCACGCAGAGGTATATAAAAGAATTTCCATACAATCCAATTATTTCAATTACAAAACAATGTTGAATTTAAAAGGCTCATTTGTGTGGCCTTATATGCAACAATATTTAGTTCTAAAGACATGTTCTTCTACTAAATAGAAGATGGAGGTTGAAATTTAGATTTACTTTTTGGTTTATGACTTAAATAAATAACTAAAAAAAATCTGTTGAAAATTTTTGTGACTATAACGCTAATTGTTTGCATAAAACTTGGATTTTGACTACCACAAAGTTGGTGCATATATGTCAAATATGACTATATAGTAAATGGACTATATCGTCAATTTTTTGAATGAAATTAAGTTCTAAAGTCACAAAAAACATTAAATGTGGACTATATCATTAATATGACAATAAGCGGTAGTGACTATAAACGAAAACTACTGTACTGATATATTATTACCTACTATAATAAATTTCGGCAGTCTGGCAACGCTGAAAACTTTCCCTTCGGCATTAGAAAATAATAATCATGTTTTGCCGTCGGCATTAGGAAAAAAATAATAATCATGTATTGCCGTCGGCATTAGGAAAAAAATAATAATTATGTATTGCCATCGGCATTAGGAAAAATCATTTTCAGTTTCCCCGTTGGTATTGGGAAAAATCATTTTAATGATTTTCCCGTCGTCATTAGGAAAAATCATTTTCATGATTTTCCCGTCGGCATATACATATATTTATGAAATCTTAATCTTATGAAACCCCTTAATCCACCCAAAAAAAATCACCCGTTATCACACAATTAATGTTAACGAAGAAAATCACACCTTCACACAAAGTTAATCTAAACAAAAACCTTCTAATGTAAACAAAAAATATCAAAGCGCCGCCGGAAACACATATTTCCAAGAATTTTAGAATTTTAAAATTTTCAAATTACCCAAATTTAACAATTTGAACCGAAATTTAACAATTTTAATTGATCCAGAAACGGTTGTCCCCTACTACTCACCGCAGCTTGTTGCGGCAAGTGAGATCTTTAGGTTTTTTTTCACAAAGTCAAATGAAGTAAGTTAAAGCACATAGCTTTGAAAATTCAGGCAGATAATTTCAACCCAATGGAAGGTGCTACTACCGTGTCTTGAAGCAGAGAAACAACTCCATAGAAAAAACACATATGCATACATACATATGTTCACTGTAGGTCCATTGATGTGTAGCTAACACAATGTATGTGATTCAGGCACTCCAAATTAATGGTATTTTTGTATAGGGTGTTTTTTTAAGAGGTACAGAACTTTCAATTGAAATAAAACACAAAAAAATCGTTTTAATGTCCATCAATTTGGCTTTATTGGAAGGATAATTTTATGGCATTATTGTTTAAATATGTTTTCGGGCATGCGGCCGCCGCGGCTGGCTCGAATAAAGCCAATTCTACAGGTCCAATTTTCAACCACTTTTTCGGGCATATGGGGCCGTATGTTGGCAATAACGCCACGAATGTTGGCTTCCAAGTCCCCTAACGTTTCTGGTTTGTTGGCGTAGACGAGCGACTTCACATATCCCCAAAGAAAATAATCCAATGGTGTCAAATCACACGATCTTGGTGGCCAATTGACAGGTCCATTCCGCGAAATTATGCGCTCATCGAATGTTTCCTTCAATAAATCGATTGTGACGTGCGCTGTGTGGCATGTAGCGCCATCTTGTTGGAACCACAACTCATCCACATTCATGCCATCCAATTCGGGAACAAAATAGTCGGTTAGTCGGCTCCAATTGCTGTGCACGGTGGCGAATCGATTCATTCGGGTCCTCTGCAACACTTTGCTCTACAGCGGCAATTGTTTCTTCGGTGCGCACTGTTCGACGTCTCTGCGGATGCGTATCATCACATAGAGTAAACGTAGTGCGAAAACGATCCATGGTTAACCGAATTAATTGCTCTGATGGACGATTATGTCGACCATAAAATGGACGGAGCTTGCGGTAAACTTCGCGAACTGAACCATTATTTTCGAAATAAATTTGCACGATTTGCAAGCGTTGTTCTTTTGTCAACCAGTGATGTCAACTTAAAGTTCTATACCTCAATAAAAAACACCCTATAGTTTCCTTTGTTTTTTCTTTGTATATACATAAATGTAGTTTGTTATTTTTTATTTATTATTATTAAGGTAAAAAAAAATAAATAAAGTTTGCGACGATAAAATGTGTATTGCATCCAAGTTTAGTGTAGTAAATAGAAAAAATATGTCAGCTGTCATGTATAGGTATGCGTTTACACATTTTACGGTTGTCACTTCGGTGTAGTGTTGTTAATTGTAAAAGTGGAACGTAAATTTTAGAACAGGGACGCTATTTCCATTCATACCACCGTGAACCTGAACGGTTAAATTGAAAGAAAAAAACAAAATGATCGACTTGCTATTATGCTGTGAGCCTAGCTACGAAACCTGAATACGTAAATATAATTGTATATATAAAATGAGGGAAATCTCGAACAGAGAGAGGAAAGAAAAATGGCCGATATGAAATAATAAAATATGTTGTAATAGATATTCGCATTTAGGTATTTACAATGTACAAAAAAAGGTTATATATATATAGAAGTTATTTTTAGAAAACTCTAGAAGAAAAAAAGATGTTGTCTTGGGGGGAAAATATGGCTGGAAAATTGGAAAATTCAATGCAGAAAAATAGATATAGGAGAATATAGATTGTTGCTGAGCAAACAGAAGCATAAATTCATATAAAGTGTTCGCACCATATTCGAAGGAATTTAATAAAAAGTCAAACGAACAAAATATAAAATTTAAAAAAAAAGTTAGTGAGTATGTAACAAAAATAAAAGACATCACACAAGATTTTGGCAGGAGCACAGATTCCAAGGAAAGACAAGGCTTTGACCAACTTTAGAGAAGATATACATATATATAAAATAAAAGAAACACGTAAGTGAATAGTGAATGAACATTGGAAATGCACGAAAAAGAAAGAAAATGTTTAAAAAAATATTAAATTTCAGCTGGCTACAGAGAAGTGGGTAGTGTGATTTAGGGAACAGTCCAGCTTCAAAGATAATCTAAAAGGGGCGAACATACGGACTGGTAGATGAAAAATAATAGTTTAGTAGCCAGGTAACAATTTTGTATATATGTACATAAGTTTGCTTAAATGATTTAAATGCTGCAAACAACAAGTAAAGAAAAAAGAGAAAAGGTCAAGCCACTAAAATTTTGAAGGAGTTCTACAGAAAAAGTTTACTACCAGAACCAAGTGAAAAGTAAAAGGAAGTTTAAATAATCAAATTTAAAACAAAACAGTTTTTTTTAATTTAGTTTATGTAGAATAGAAATACAAAAAAAAAATAAAATAGTGTAAGGAAGTTTAAGTTTATTTTATGTAGTAGATCAGTGTTAGTCAATTTAGTTTATTAAGTACTCCGAATTGTTACCCTTAATGTATGCTATACAAATTTCTTTAGTGCGTAATTAGGTTAGTTGATGAGCTTAAATAAAATCCAAAAATACGGGTATCACGCTTATACATATGTTAACCAATAAAACAAACAAAACAGTGAAGTAATAGAGTAAATTCTAATAATAAGCATAATTACATCTCCAAATTACAGACTAGCCTTAGGGAGCTCCTGTAGAGTAGGGTGTAATAGGATTCGACGGAAACAAAAAATTAAGATTAAAATCGGTGTTTATAAAACAGAAATAGATAAAAATAAAGTACGAATATTTGAAAAATAAGAAACCTAACATAATAGCACGGAAAAGAAAATTTAGTATAGAAAAGGAAAGAATTTGGAACCATCTAATAAGTTAAGTTTCATAAAGAATTATATGTACCTAGATGTCTAGATTAGGTTAAGTATTAAAAAAAAAATAAATAAATTATATAAATAAAATAAAAATAGGAATTAAAATAAAAGATATATGTATATATAAGGATTCGAATTAAGTATATAATGAATTGTAGTAAATATTAAAGAATTAATAGAGAAAATTTAAAGCTATTATAAGTAGAAGTAAATAAAGTATGTAAATTTTAATTTTGAAAAGAAAAAATTATGTTGGCTTAAGTGTATAACATAAAGGCGGAAATGGAAAGGTAAGAGAAAGAAAGGCTAGAAACGGTATGGGTCGCAAATAACAAAATTAAGTGGAGAAAACAGCGCCATGGTTGGGAGGGCAAAAGGAAACAACATCATCCGTTTCCTCGAGTGTGGTACATGTGGTATGTTGTGATGTAGAGTGTAATAGTTTTGAGTTTAGTATGATCTATATGTTTTTGTGTACGGATACGCGGCCGGCAGGAAGGGTTGGGACCTC
Organism: Tachina grossa; assembly: GCA_949987645.1. NCBI lineage: Eukaryota > Metazoa > Arthropoda > Insecta > Diptera > Tachinidae > Tachina > Tachina grossa. Next base: position 114,797,772 of record OX465274.1, read on the forward strand.
CTCAGAAAAAATGAGGCAATCGGAAGCCTCGCCGTGTCAACCGGTCCTTGACAAGATAACACAAAAAAAATAAAATTATGAAATTTAAACTATAATTAGAATTAATACTCATATGCAAAGTTTGAAAGTTTTACAATAAAAGCTTCCTCAGATATTGAGATGCAAAAATTGCATATTTTATGACATAGGTCATGTGCCAAAGGGTAGCAAAGTACTAGTGTAAGTAAATTTTTGACACTTCTGAGGTGAATAAAATTTCACTAGCCCTGGGGGCAATTGTTGTCAGATTTTATCCGACCTATTTAGCCAAATTGATTTTAAAAATCGCCAAAGTCGCCAAAAATCAGTTTTATGTAGTTTTTCTTAGTAAATATTTGATAATAAATTTGTTTTTATTAAACACTTTTTTAATATAAATTTTTTTAAAATGATCGTATCAAAATTTATCAGAAAATCGCCAAAATTAGAAATAAAATCGCCAAAAACTATTTCTTGTAAATTTTTCTCATTCAGGGCGTGTGGCAAACGGTAGAAAAGTACTATGGTAAAAAAATCTTTGCCTGTGGGGAAAAATTTCGTTTTTCTGCTGTGCCAAATGATTTCTTTTTTGACAGTGTAAAATTTTTACAAATTTGCTTGAGCATAGAAAGAAGCTGATGAAACAACTGCTGCGGCGGTGGTTTTGCTTCGCCTGACTAAAAGCCGCCGACTACCAACAAATTTTTAAGAGGACATTTTTATATTAAACAATATTCTAGTAGCAATAAATTATATATTATATATATGATGCAACATTTTTCGCAAACTAAAATAAACAATGATTTTTTCACAGTCTAATTGAACTTAAAAGACGTAAAAATCTTTGTGTTGGGCGACGGGGATGGATTTAAATTTTATGATACCATGCTTTTTATTGCAGCTTGTCAAAAATTTACCTGTTGTGTCAAAATTTCTAGTAGCCCCCAGAGCAAGTGAAATTTTATTTACCTCAGAAGTGTCAAAAATTTACTTACACTAGTACTTTGCTACCGTTTGACAGAGGCCCTCAAATTCACTGACTATAATTAATATAAGAAAAATCATCAAAATCAAATTGTTTTAACTTCTTGCAGACGAGTTTTGGTAGGATTTATTTTTGAAAGTACTTCTTCAACAAACTAATTTTGCTGAATTATAATAATTTTGAAATTTAATTTTGTTTAAAAAAATAGCCATAAAAATCGCCAACAAATTTATTTATCGCCAGAAAAATCACCATGTCGCCAAAGCAAAAATTAGGACGCCAAACAAGTTGAAAAATCGCCACGTTTGGCGAGAAATCGCCATATCTGTTAGCCCTGCTGGGGGCTAGTAGAATTTTTGACACAACAGATAAATTTTTGACAAGCTGCAAATAAGAAGTATGGTAACATAAAAGGCAAAACCACCGCTTCGAGTCGTCGCCTTTTACATACATTCTTACGTCTCTTAAATGTAATTAGACTGTGAAAAATGCATTGTTTATTTTAATTTGTAAACAATTTTGCATCATTTATATAATATTATATAATTTTTGCTACGAGAATATTGTTTTATTAAACAATTTAAAAAAAATTTATGGTAGTCGGCGGTTTGTAGTCAAATTTTTTGTGTCTTCGCCGCAACAATTTTTCATCAGCTTCTTTCTATGCTAAAGCGAATTTGTCAAAATTTTACATTGTCAAAAAATATATCATTTGGCACAGCAGAAAAATGAAATTTTTCCCCACAGGCAAATATCTTTTTTGCCATAGTACTTTTCTACCGTTTGGCACACGCCCATACTCACTGACTCATTCAGCATACTAACGAAGCACTTATGCTATAGGTAAAGAGCTGAAATTTGGTACACAATTAGTGTCAATTATGTTATCGCCTAGGGTCAGAATATTTAAATCATTGGAGGACACTGTGAATGTATTAGTGAACTGTCATTGTGTCGAGGTTGCGAATTACCCACCAAACACAAAGCCACAAAGTTAAAATAACAATTGTAAATAAAACATTTTGTAAGCAAACAGTCAATTGTAATAAGCTTTTTCAAACTTTATTTTGGAATGGTCCACTGATGGCAACTATTTTTATTTTTTTTCCAAAGAAATATTTATATTTTTATTTAAAAATTTTCTCTTTGCCTACCACTAAACTTATGAATATCACTATAAAAAATATCATAGGGCGTGTTACAAACGGTAGAAAAGTACTATGGTAAAAAAATATTTGTCTGTGGGGAAAAAATTACATTTTTCTGCTGTGCCAAATGATATCTTTTTTGATCTCCGTGAAGATAACAAACTTTTGAACAAACTTTTCTGTTTTTCTCAGAGAGCCCAAAAATAATCCTCTCTTATAAAGAGAAAAATGAGTATTTTCGGTTTTACAGGCTGCAACCAGTAGTGCTGCCAAGTTAAAAAATGTATTTCTGTACAAAATTTTTAATTTATATGGCAACAACATAAAATTGGTTGTTAATTTAGTACTAATTTTCATACCTTTTTTACTTTTCAACAAACTCTGTACCTTTTCAACACTGCTTTTACTTATACTCCTGAACCGGGCCGCTAGCCGCGTTATCTCAAACGGACCTAGGGTATGATCCCGTTTTTTACTCTCAGATTCTAGAGTTTTCGGAGAACTTTTTAAAACAATATTTTCACTACCATGTGTAGTATCAGTAGTTTCTTCAATTTTAGGACTTTTTTCGATGATACCCTTACATAAAATTTCTCTCAAGCATGTCTTAATTTCGTTAAGATAACATTCATTCTTTCTGAAGTTTTTATTAATTTCATATTTTATATCATAAACAAAAGATTTAAAGTCTTTCACTAAATTTTCATTTAATATTTTATTAATTTCATTATTATTATTCAAAATTGAGATGAATTCTGAATTACTAATTACAAATTTGGAATGTGTAGCTAAACTTCCCAATTCAGAAATATTTTTCTCTTCATTAAATTCTGTTTTCTTAGAGTTAGTTATGATTTCCAAACTTTTGTCAACATCAGACAATAGCGCCGATACAAGAACTTGTTCCATTGGAAAACTTTCAAATTTCTCAGAGATTTTTTTCACAATTTGTATTATTTTTTAATAAGATTGTATTGCTTAAATTTAAAGTTTCTAATAAAACTTCTTTTTTTCCATTTTCAGAAATTTTCGAACTCATATACGTTATATTTCTTGTTTCCAATAAGATATTATGTTCTATTTTTTCAGGCACATCTAAGCCTTTATTTCTTAAATCTAAAGTTTCAAACAAAACTTTATTTGCAGGTATTTCTAAACCTGTATTTACATTTTGTGTATTTAATACACGTTTTGCAGCACTTGAAATGCGTTTTCGAATTTTCGCACTGTTTTTTATTTTCTTGTGTTTGCTTTTATTTTCATTTATTGAATTTATAGCACATTGAAATTTTCATTTTTTAAAATTTTCTAAATTTTCTACATTTAATATATATATATCTTAAATCTAACTTCTGCTTCCGGATTCTTTTCATCTTAGCGTCCTAAAAATTTAGAGAAAATAATATATAAGAACAGTTCTGAAAGAATTAGAAATACCCTGCGAGAAAAGAAAACGTAATGCACAGCATGTATACTACTTCGTTTCTTTAAGTTAAGTTTGCAGGCAAGAAAACAGTTGACGCAAACATATGCTATACATCCAACTTATTATTATTGTACTTTTCCCGTTGGGTAACAGAGAAACAAGTCGAGGTAAAATTATCAGCTTCGTTGGCGACGTAGTTTTGTGACCGGTGGTGGCACCCTGAGAGCATTTTCGGCGGCTCAAATAAGCATATGACATTTTAAAGAGAAAATAAAAATTAAAAATCGATTTTAAATTTTTTTCCGAAATTTGTCTCTTTGAAGAGATAAAATTTCGGATGGTTTTGAGCCAATGCGAGCTGATACAATCGGCGGCGGCTTGATAAATAGAAATATAACCGGCGGCGGCACGTCGTCGGCTTCGCGCCGGTCGACTTATTTCTCTGCTGGGTAAACTGTTTTTGTTTAATTACCTATTCCAAATGTACAGCTTCTTATGTAGGTAGTGCAGCAGGGCTTCTATTTAAGGCTTTTTCCTTTCCATATAAGAATATCTTTATATTAAAAACAAAATGTTAATAAAATTTAATTCGTACTTATCCTGATGAGCTCTGCTTTTTTTACACAGTTTTGCTTGGCTCAGCTGTGGATTTTTGTTTAAGATGATGCCAACCCTACAAGAACACTACCAGTTAAATGACCGGTCATTTAACCGGTTGGGCTTAGTGATATATCTGTTAAAGTTTCTATTAGTTTCTTAAGAGCAAAATGTAAAAACTAACCGAAACTCTTGTGTACATGTGATTTTGCATCTCTCTCTATCTTATTAATTCCACCCGACTATGTAACATATATCTGTGCTGCTCACTCTGATTCCTTTTATAAGGTTATGACTACGAAAATATGGGTTAGCTCCAACTAGTTAGGGGAACGTATATATTGGTTAGCTCTAACTACTTAGGCAAACGTAAATATTGGTTAGCTCCAACCAGTTAGGCAAACCTAAATACTGGTAAGCTCTAACCAGTCAGGCAAACGAAAATATTGGTTAGGTCTAACTATTAAGTCCTAACATAAATATTTGTCAATTAAAATTTACATTTTAAATCAAAGTTTTTATTTAACATAAAACAATAAATATTAATGTTCTTAAAACTAATTTAAGCAAAATGCTCTTCATCTTACTAGCCAAAGATGGATGCATGCTTTCGGTCATTGGGTGTAAGCGTCCGCCCAGAATTTGCTCTTATGGTATTACATTTTCCAACAAAGAGCTTTATGAACTTCCGTCATGCACGAGTTTGGATATTTTTATTCCAATATGCCCGTGATCTTAGATGGATCCATACGTTCCATCATTTGGTATGAACGTTCACCCAGCTGCTGATCTTCTGGTATTGCATTTACCAACAGCGAGACAAAATATTTTCAGGTCCTTAAATAAATGGCGAGAACAATTAAAACTTCTAAAACAAAATGATTTAAAAAACATATTACCGTTTTGATGCATTTGCGGAATAGCCAGAGTTGCTTGAATCTGTTGAGTGTTGTAGGAACTTTGGACATATGTAGAAACGTTGGCCGGGTCCCATTCTAGGCAAAGAAACTACAAGCGGCATTAAGTGGGAACATTTGGCCAAGTTGTTGCATGTACCATGCCTTAATGACGGAAATTATTAAGAACATATAGTACGAATCAAAATTGATTATATTTAAAGCGCATTAAGCGTAAAAAATATTTAAAATTAATTTGTTTTGTCAATGCAAATTCTTGAACATGATTCTACAAATATTTCATCACTTTCCCATTATTTAAGCTCTATTTCACAGTCAGAATTTGAGGAACACTACTGGCCTTTGATTAAGGAATTTAAAACACAAAAATTACAGCCATATTGCGCAATTATTTAAATTTTATTACAAATACATGTAAAAACTGACTTTTAGAAAATTTTATTTAGTGGTTTTTCACAATCATGTGTTCACAAATTCTATGTATAGCTAGTGCTTTTTATACATGCAAAAAGTATTAGCAAGAATTATTGCATGTACGCATATAAAATATATGTTAGAGTGAAATAACTGATGCAATATATGCCTGAACTGCCACTAGCAAAAATTTTTGTTCAATACGTTTTTTTCCCTAAAAACCCCCAAAATTTCGACAGTGACCGGTCATTTTAGTGCATTATTTATAAATGAACTAGTTCGTTCATTTAGTTCAATCGCTCTTTTTAGTTCAATGAAATAGTTAGGTCTTTTTAGTTCAATGATTTTACACCTACATGCATATGTATGTAAGTATGTATGTAGATATGTTGTGGTTTTTGACAGTATTAAAAACACAAATCTGTGATGAAAAAACTTTACACAAACTAAAATTAATTAATTAATTAATAAATAAATTTGCTTTATAAAGGGTTTATAAAACAAATTTAGTGTGAAAATCTTTTTTAAAAATCTCAAATCCAAAATATTTTTGTGAATAGGTTAGTATAAGTGTTTGCTTGTTTATTGCATTTCCGGTAGTAGCCAGACATGAACAAGAACTAAATATACGTACATACATACATGCATACATATGAATGGGGTATCACACACGGGAGTAATTTTTATGCCGGCACATTTTTTGTTCTATTTAGAACACACGAGACTAATTCATCTGGCATAAAAATGAATACGTACAAACAGTTTTGTGTGTATTAGTGTTTTTTTGTATTATTTCAACATTTGCTGTTTTTTTTTTGCTGATGCGGGGTTGAGCCCGGTTGAAAAATTATGCCAAACACAAAACCACTCTCTTCACCTCTCTCACCTACAAACTGGCATGTTATGCCAGCACAATTGTTCTCGTGTGTGATAGCTGAATGAGTATAGAAGCAAAGCACACAAACAGAAAGAAGTAAAGCAAAACGTTGAAAACTTTTAGTTGGTAAACTCCGTGTTAGTTCATTTTGTGTCTTAGTTCTTAGTTCAAAAAATGAACTAGTTCAAAAATTGAACTAGTGAGCGTAAAACAATTGAACTAGTTCACTTAGTTCAAAGTACTGAATCGTTCATTTGAACTAGTTCGTTCATGAACTACACAAGACTAATTATAACTTTAAAATAATTAAATAGTATAATAATAACTAGTAGTTTAAGGTTCATTTGACGATTTAACGCACTACATTGACGATATTAGATAAATTTTGTCTGGCAACCAGACTGAAAACATGTATGTTGTCTGGCAGCACGTTTTCGAAAACAAAAGAGAGCGCATCAATTCCTACACATCTTGCAGGTTTGCTCTCTCAATTTTTCAATGGCCGAAAAAAAGTTTGTTGCAAAAGTTTGTTATCTTCTCGCGGGTTCTTTTTTGACAATGTTTAATTTTGACAAATTCGCTTTAGCATAGAAAAAAGCCGATGAAACAATTGCTGCGGCGGCAGTTTTGCTTCGCTTGACTACAAGCGGGCGGCTACCAACAATTTTTTAAGAGGACATTTTTGTATAAAACAATTGTAGCAATAAATTATATATTATTATATATATGATGCAACATTTTTGGCAAACTGAAATAAACAATGATTTTCTCACAGTCTAATTAAACTTAAAAGACGTAAGAATCTTTGTCGCTCGAAGCGACAAATTTTAATTTAAATTTTATGATACCATGCTTTTTCTTGCAGCTTGTCAAAAATTTACCTGTTGTGTCAAAATTTCTATTAGCACCCAGGGCTAGTGAAATTTTATTCACTTCAGAAGTGTCAAAAATTTACTTACACTAGCACTTTGCTAACGTTTGGCACAGGCCCATTATGTGTTTTCATGACATATTCCCTTTTTTCAATGAAACATTTTTCTCATATCATAAATTTGAAACGCAACAAGTGTGTTTGCTGTATAAATATTCTTGAAAAAATATGTAAGCATCCGCCTCATGCGCATTCTTCGCTGTCTCATCGACGACTAAATGAAAGAGAATAAGAATACGTGTGAATATTTTCAGCACAATTGTGCAAAAAAAAATGACTGTATCTGATTTAAATATACCATTTAAGTATATATTATTATCTGTTTCCAACGAGGGAATTAGGAGGAGGGATTACACTAGGCTTGCCAGATTGAGATTAACAAAAAGCTGGCCATTTGAATTAAAAAAGTGGGATTATTAAAAAAAGCTGAACATTTTGAAATAAAATTTTCTCGAAAGACTTACTTTTTTGTTATACATTGCTTACGTTGTTTTTAAAATTTTTTATATAATACTCTAATACACTATTAATATAGCCAAATAAAACTAAATTTAAAATTTTTCACTTCATTTATCCATGTCTATTATGTACAACTACGATCAAAATAATAGTAACACGAGATAATATGAGCATCTTACGTTAAATTTCAAAAGGGTTTATCTTTAAAACGAATCGAACATTGTAGATAATTTATCTAACTTTTGTTTTCGTCTATCTAGAACAGATTGTATAACCAGATTTGTGTTGTTAGAGAAACCCCTTTTTCAGTTCTTTTAATTTGCACGTTCAATATTTTTGATAAATAAGGCAGTATTTTATTGTTTATTAATTTTGTTATATCTTTGTTTAGAGTAATAAAAATATAAGCAGAAAAAAGTTAGTTAACTAATAAAAACTTGAAGGTCAAAAAGGACTGAAAAACGGCCGATCAACTAGATTAGTACTAAAAATACCTAATTATTTATTTAAAAAAAGCGAGTTTACAAACCGATATCTTATAAATATATTAAAATAATTTGATTTTACAAAATAATTTATTAGTAGTAATAGAATGTATGAGCCTGAACAATTAAAATTGTCAAATTTGGATAATTAAAATCGAAATTTTGTAATTTATGGGCTAAAATTTACATATTAAGGTAATTACTGTCAATGGTGTGTAGTGACGAGGGTTATGGACGGTTTGTACATAGAAAAGGGTAGTTTGATGTCGGCCCGTCGATGTGTTTTTGTTTTCATTTTATGGTTTGATATCCGTTCGTCGATGTGCATAGTTAATTATCTAGTCACGCAGGGCTTGTTTGTACGAAGTATGTTTTTTTGTTTGTTAAGCGATTGCAGCAGGTTTATGATTTTATATTGTGTATGCGTATGTGCATAGTTTAGTTTTTTTTTTGTAATATTCTTTTGTTTGTATGTATTATGTTTTTTAGTTTGTTAAGCGGTTGCGGAAGGGTATTTGAGAAAGAAATTATGTGGGAATCTATGAATGTTTTTTGTTGTTGGTTTTATTTAGTTTGATTTTTATTTATTTTTTCCTATGTTTAAAGAGTTCGAAGATATGAATAAAATATATGGTTTGTGAGATAAGCATGGTTTGATATCCGTTCGTCGATGTACATAGTTAATTATGTAGGTACGAAGGATTTTATGTAGGTTTTTGTTCTAATTTTAATTTTGAATTAAATGTTTTTTATTTTGGGTTTTAAGCGGTTGCAGCAGATTTATGATTTTAGAGTGTAAGTGCGTGTGTGCATAGAGAAAAAAGTTGCTTTGGTCTTTTCGCAATATTCTTTTTTATCTGGTGGGCATGGAAGATTATTTTAGAAAGAAATTATGTATGCTTGTGGGAAATCTATGAATGTTTTTGTTGTTGGTTTAAAGAGTTTGAAGAGGTAAACGAAATATATAATTTATGAGCAATGACCTTATTTGAAGGCTGGAAAAATTGAAGTGTAAGATATTTAGGATTGTCAAAGGGAATTAGAGATGCGTGATCATGGCAGCCAACGTTATGCTCATACGTGTGTATTTGTGTATGTTTTTACAATAACTTGAGTGTTGGCAGATGGGTAAGTAGTCGTATATTTATATATATATATGTATATATATATATATACATATATATATATATATATATATATGTATATATATATATATACATATATATATATATATATATACATATATATATATATATATATATATATATATATATATATATATATATATATATATATATATATATATATATATATGAAAAAAGCGAGAGTGTAATGCCGAGTACAAATCTGACATTTTCTTGTGTTCTAATCATTTTTTAAAATGTGTGCAACTCCTTTCACATTATGTTTTTTTATATGGAATGCTAATCGGAAATGATAAACGTTACCACTAATGCACACTGTTGCGATGTCACAAAATATCATAGTGTGTACTCGGCATTACTTTTTTTGTTTGTAATAGTGGGTACACACTTTGCAACGTGCTTACGCAACACGTTAATATTTCATATTGCATATTTTGATACAGACTATGCAACCTACAATGCAACCTGGTTGCATAAGCACGTTACTAAACACGTTGCTAAGTCTGTACCTACCATAATATTCGTTTTTTAGCTGGGGACATGAAATGATATTTTAGAAAGTAAATATGTATGCTGGTGAGATATCAATGTTTTGTTTTTGTTGTTGTTTGATTTTAATTTTTTTATGTGTAAAGAGTTTGAAGAAATCAATAAAATGTACAATTTATGCGTGTTGTATTTATTCATTCTTTTCACTTATTTTGTAAAGAAATTGAAGTTTGTGATATTGTCAAAGATTGGTTGTTATTTTCACTGCTTGCTGACATTTGTCTCTGTCTATTGACTTTTACATTTTACATATGACTTAATCGTAATTCGTATAAATTGAGAAGTTTTCTGTTCTAGGAGCAAGTACAGCATTGTATCTATAAGTATCAAATCCTCAATAATTTCGCTTTTAATACGTAAATAATCAAAGTGACTTTTGAATAAAAAATATTAAATATAATATTAATATATTGTATAAACTAAATAAAATAAATTCTTTAGTTTATGTGTGCAATGTGTGTAAAAAGGTATATAAATACAAAAAAATGCTTTTTGGATCACATCCAAAATCATGGTGTAGCGAACCAAGTGGTCATAAGTCCAGACTCAAATCAAGAACGACCACTACCACGGAATAATACAGGCTTCACTTATCCTCAACAACTACAATATGCTCAACAATATCAATATCCTTATCAACAATATCCTCATCAAGAACAACAACTACAATATCCTCAATAACAACAATATCAATATCCTTATTAACAATGTCCTCATCAAGAACAACAACAACAAAAACTACAATGTCTTCAACAACAACATCAATATCGTCATCAACAATATACTAATCAGCAATATCCTCAACAGCAATATGCTCATCAGCAATATCCTCATCAAGAACAACATCAACCACAACTACAAATGTATTGACAGCAAAGTGCTACTCCCATGCAATGGTACCCAAATTTACAGCAACCTCTTACTCCAATACATTGGTATCCAAATACTGACCAACACCAAACACTACAACGTCACCCTCAACAACAACAACAGCATCAACAACAACAACAACAACAACAACAACATCAACAACAACAACAACAACAGCAGCAGGGTTCACATGATTTTGGAAGTAGCTCAACAAATAATATTAACATTGATGGCGAGTGTACGAAATATTATGAAATCAGAAAAGCATTTAAAAACAACATTATTTGTTATGGAATACAAAATAAAAAGGATCAACTTCTCTTTGAAGATTTTGTTGGCGAAAATGAATCGACTTTTATAGAGAGGCTTGAATACCATTTAAAGCAACATACTATATTGAAATTTAATATAAGTATAGTTGCAGAATATCTAAAAATTGTTGGTGAAGAATTAGAAATAATTATAATAGTACACACAGCAAAAATGAGCTTGTTGACTAGAGCAGATGACGTGAACGAATTTTTCTGTAAGCAGGTCACAGAAATTTAAAAATAAAATGTCTGAGTTCCAGGAAAGAGATTCCGGATGGACTCTTGTTCGCATAGTTCGAGCTGAACTAAATATTAATAAATCTTCTTTAGTAAAAGGATCTCATTGGATTAGCACCCCACAGAAGCTTGCTAGTCGTGGTGCTTGCATTAACATTGAAAACAGTGATAATTACTGTTTTAAGTGAGCCTTAATTGCGTTAATGAGTACCTCGGCTATCAATGTTCCCACTCGATGCTCTTCATATAACATTGAAGATATTAGTGCTGATATAATTTCGCTACAAAATGGAACTATAATTGATTTTTAAAATTTGACATTTCCGATGTCACTAAAATATACATATTAAGGAATTTGAGAGGCGGAATGATGTTAGTGTGAATGTGTTTGGATATGACGACGAGAGTGATGAACTAATTGGACCATTGTATATAACCCAAAATGAGAAGACCAAGCATGTTAACTTATTGCTATTGGAAAACACGGATGGGCATCACTATATTTTTATAAAAGATATTTCAAAGTAAGTAATATATTGGAAAGTATTTAAAATTAAATAATACAATACGCGTATTTGATGTCTTACAGACTACTACAAAGGCAAACAACGACTCATTGTGAACGACTTTTATTTTGCAACAGCTGTCTGTAATACACTCATCTTGAAAATATTATGGAGAAACATAAAATGGAATGTGGTAAAATAGTTACCACAATGCCAAAGGCAGAAGACTCCATACTGCGGTTCAAGAGCCACCATAGAAAAATTGACGTCCCTTTTGTTGTATACGCCGATTTTGAATGCGTTTTGCAACAGATAGACTTTAACGTAAGTAGTAAAACTAAATTAAATCAAATACATGTACCCCGCACATTCAGCTATTTCATTAAGTGTAAGCATGACAATAAATTGGATAAGCTGAGAATTTATACGGGTAAAGATGGTTCTGAAAAATTTGTTACATTTTTGAATCAAGATTGTCAAGATATATATAACAATTATCTCACAAAAACAATTGAAATGGAGAACTTGACAGATGAAGAAAATGTAACATTTTACAATGCGATAACTTGTCACATATCTGGACAATACTTAAATAATGATCGTGTGAGATTTCATTGATTTTTCATTTCATTTTCATTGATGCAACCTAAGTTATCAAGTACCTAAGTTTATTCCAATTTATTTTCATAACTATTCATCCTATGATTCTCATCTTTTTGTGAAAGAATTAAGTAAGGTTGCGACAAATATAAGTAGTTGTGAACTGGGCATTCTGGACCAATTAAAATTGTGAAATTGTTGCTGAAATTGTTAAATTTGGGTAATTAAAATTTGAAAATTTTAAAATTCTTGAAATTTGATACCTACGAGGGTGGTTCGATAAGTCCTTTAAATATTTTTCGAGGGTGGTGCAATAAGTCTGTCTTTTTCCTAATGCCTACGGCATGCATGATAATTTTTCCTAATGCCTACGGCAATGCATGATAATTTTTTCAAATGCCGACGGCAATACATGATTATTTTTTTTTCCTAATGCCGACGGCAATACATACTTATTTTTCCTAATGCCTACGGCAATACATAATTATTTTCAAATGCCGACGGCAATACATGATTATTTTTTTTCCTAATGCCTACGGCAATGCATGATAATTTTTCCTAATGCCTACAGCAATGCATGATAATTTTTTCAAATGCCGACGGCAATACATGATTGTTATATTCTCCTAATGCCTACGGCAATACATAATTATTTTCAAATGCCGACGGCAGTACATGATTATTAATTTTTCCTAATGTCTACGGCAAAACATGATTATTATTTTTTGAAATGCCGACGGCAAAACATGATAATTTTTCCTAATGCCTACGTCAATGCATGATAATTTTTCCTAATGCCGACGGCAAAACATGATTATTTTTTTCGAATGCCGACGGCAAAACATGATTATTATTTTTTTCAAATGCCGACAGCAAAACATGATTATTATTTTCTAATGCTCCCAGTGTTGCCATACTGTAGAAATTTGTTATCGTAATACTATATCAGTAATATCAGAGAAAGAAGGTTTGATGACTACTAGGTCATATGGTTTCATATGAATCATGGGAATGTGCTTGTGTGATTTCCTCACGCTAATAAATTCTTATAAAATAAAATAATTAAATAAATGAATAAAATAATTACATAAATTATTTTATTTATTTATAAAACGTTCTCATGTATGTGAACACCCTAATGCTTGTGTTTGGGGGGTCCAGCTTGTTTGTCGCTGGTAAGCTTATATTCTGTTTATTTGTTTAAGAAATATATTTGTATGTAGGTATGTATGTGTGTATGATGCATGCATGCATGTACGTATGTATGTGTGTATGATGTTTGTATGTATGTATGTATGTATGTATGTGCGATCGAAAGAACTTGTGCGTGGAATATTTTGTGGCTGTGTAGAATACATTTATATTTTGCAACATAATCATTTTCTTTGTCTACGATTATTTTAAAGCAGCAAAGTTTCAACTAACTACAGTCATCAGCAGAGAAACAAAAAGTTAAAACTGTGAATGCTGCAAGGATACTGCTACTAATTTTCGTATAAATACGCCAACTTTTCTAACCAACACATCAGTACTTTATTGTATTTACAAGTAGTATCATCAGCAATTGTGTTAAAGTTTTATAATAATAAAATAATTAAAAATGAGTTATACAGGTTATCAGTGTAATAGATGCCATAAGGTATACAAATACCAAAAGTCCTTTTTGGATCATGTGAAAAGTCATGGCGTGCAGGATCAAATGGTCGTAAGTCGGGGTACAAATCAAGAGCAACCGCAGACATTTGTTCAAAATCCTCAACAGCAGATAAATTCATTTCATCACCAGCAGCACCCTTCTCTACAGTATCCCCAATATCAACAATACGGTATGCCTAACTGTTACCCTACACCAATGTCATGGAGTAATCAGTTTTTGGCATCAGGAGTACCAATGCAATATGAGTATCCAAGTTACAATTATAATCCCGTCACACCAGTTAATCAGATGGAGCAGTATTCCAATTTGATGCAATGGCAACCTCTTAATTATCATCATCAAGAGCAGCAGCTACAACAACAAGCTCATCAACAAGGTGTGGATATCCTTGGAGGGACTTTATACAACGATGCTATGGACATAAGTTTACCGGAAAGTGATGGAGAAGTAGAAGAAAAAAGAGCAAAAACTCTGCCAACTCCAATGAGTACTTCGCATGCTAGGAGAGAAGAAGAAGTCGAAGAGAATGTGAGATATTACAAAATATCGAAAGCCTTCAAAAACCATATCGCCACATATGTAATACTAAATAAAAAGGACCAACTTCTCTTGGAAGAATTTATTAAAGAAAACATGAATATTTTTATTGAGAGACTTCAAATGTCTTTGTCTAAGCATATAATAATTAAATTTCATGTGAGTATTGTGGCGGAGTACATCAAAATTGTAGAAGAAGAATTGGAGTTGTGTGTTATAACACATGTAGCCAAAATGAGTTTGCTGACGAAGGCAGATAATATTGAAGAATTATTCCGCAAGCAGGTTGAGGAGATTTCAACCAAAATGTCCGAATTTGAAGAGCGAGATTCTGGTTGGACTTTGTCACGCATAGTTCGAGCAGAAATCAACATCAACAAATCTTCGCTAGTCAAAGGATCAAGTTGGATATCCACACCACAAAAATTAGAAGGCAGAAAAGCATGCATCAATATTGAAAATAGTGACGAATACTGTTTCAAGTGGTGTATAATCGCTGCCATGGATATTGTTAAATACCATCAAGTACGCTGCAGTTCTTATAACATTCAGGACATTTCTGCAGAGACGATTGTTACGCGAAATGGTGTAGCGTTAAATTTCAAAAACTTAACTTACCCATTAGCACTAAACAAAATTAAGAAGTTCGAAGTGAATAATCCAGCAATAAGTGTTAATGTGTTTGGGTACGATGAGGGAGCAGATCAAATCATCGGTCCCTATTATGTGACCAAGGATGAAAAAGTAAAGCATGTCAACTTGTTGCTTTTGGAGAATGGTGAAGTTCATCACTACATATTGATAAAAGACATATCAAGGTAAGTTAGAAAATTATTCAACACTTTAATTTAATGATACATATACTTGTTTTATATATTTTATAATATAGACATTTTACTTATAAACTTTTATATATATTTTATTATTCACAGACTTTTACGAAGTCAGATAACTCACCACCATGATAAGCTACATATCTGCAACACCTGTCTCCAATACACACATAACGAAAATGGTATGAGTAGCCATAAGGCAGAATGCGGCAAAATAGTGACAACTATGCCGTCAGGTCCAGATGCAGTTCTAAGTTTTAAGGGGCATCAGAGGAAAATGGATGTCCCCTTTGTGGTGTATGCAGACTTCGAATGCATCCTGGAAGACATTAGTAATAACGTGAGTAGTAAAACCAGTCTTGTCAAAAAGCACACTCCTTGTGCTCTTAGTTACTACATTAAGTGTCTCCATAACAATAAGTTAGATAAATTAAGGGTTTATACAGGGAAAGATGCTTCACAAAAATTTGTTTCATTTTTAATTAAGGATTGTGAGGATATTTATAATAATCATTTAGTAAATAATAGACAAATGGATACTTTATCCGCTTCTGATATTTATAATTTTTATAGTGCGGTGAATTGTCATATTTGTCAAAAATTTCTAGGTAAAGATCGCGTTAGAGATCATTGTCACATTAGCGGTAAATATAGAGGTGCAGCCCACAACAACTGTAATTTGAATTACCAAATTCCTAAGTTTATACCAGTTTACTTTCACAATTACTCAAATTATGACTCACATCTTTTTATTAAAGAACTAGGTGAAATTTCTATGCAACTGAAAGTACTCCCTCTCAATAAGGAGCTTTATATATCACTCTCGCAATTTACAGAAATCAGCGATGGTCATAATCTTGAACTAAGATTTCTTGATACATTACGCTTTATGGCTGAGAGTTTAGAATCATTAGCCTGCAATTTGTCGGATAATGATTTTAACACTATACGGTCCTTATTTCAATCAGAAAAAGAATTTCAGCTTATTAAGAAGAAAGGCATTTTCCCCTATGAGTACCTAAATTCATTTCAAAAATTAGACGAGTGCCAGCTGCCTTCACGCAGTGATTTCTTTAATAACTTGAACAATAAAGAGTGTTCTTTAGAGGAATACTCACATGCTGTAGAGGTATGGAATACTTTTGGGTGCAAAACAATGAAAGATTACATGGAACTTTACTTAAAAACAGATGTCCTCTTACTGACAGATATTTTCGAGAGCTTTAGAAAAGTTTGTAAAGGTATTTATGAGCTGGATCCATGTCAATACTATACCGCACCTGGACTTTCCTGGGATGCAATGTTAAAATACACAAAAATTGAACTAGAATTATTTACGGACATAGACATGTACAATTTTATGAAAAAATGTATACGTGGGGGAATCGTACAGTGTAGCCAAAGATATTCGAAAGCGAATAACAAATATTTGGAAGATTTCGATAAAGAAAAGCCCTCGGAGTTTCTTGTCTATTTAGACGCAAATAACCTTTACGGTTGGGCAATGTCGGAATATCTTCCTCATGGGGGGTTCAGATGGTTATCGCAAGACGAGCTGAATCTGGATCCAAACAGCATATCTGACAATGGAACAGACGGTTATGTTTATGAGGTCACTTTAGATTATCCTTCTCACTTACATGACTTGCATAATGACCTACCTTTTTGCGCTGAAAATAAAAAACCACTGCAAGCGAAGTATAACAAGTTGATAACCGATTTCTCTACAAAGCAATCATACGTGATACACTTTAGAGTTCTTAAACAATGCTTAGAAAATGGCTTAGTTTTAAAGAAAACACATCGTATTCTAGCATTTAAACAATCTCCATGGTTAAAAGGCTATATTGACCTAAATACCAGACATAGAGCCACTGCTAAAAATGCTTTTGAAAAAAACTTTTTCAAGCTACTTAATAATGCAGTCTATGGTAAAACCATGGAAAATGTGGATAAGAGGAGAGATGTTAAAATTGTCAATAATTGGGAGAGAACGAATTGTAATCGTTTGGGGGCTCAAGATTGGATATCAAAACCAAATTTTCATAGTTTATCTATATTTTCTGAAGATCTGGTAGCAATCGAAATGACTAGAGTCAAAACCTGCTACAATAAACCAATTTACTTAGGATTTTGTGTACTTGAGTTGTCCAAATGGAAAATGTATAATTTTCATTACGGGTACATGCAACCTAAGTTTAAGACAAAACTCTCATTGAACTATATGGACACGGACTCTTTTATATATTCAATAAAGACGGATGACTTTTACGCTGACATAAAAAATGACATAGAAGAACATTTTGATACATCGGACTATCCCACGGAAAATACTTATAATTTCCCATTAATAAATAAAAATGTTTTAGGCATGATGAAGGATGAAAACTGCGGTAAGATAATGACAGAATTTGTTGGGCTGCGATCAAAAATGTACTCATTCAGTGTACAAAATCAAAATGACGTTAAAAAATCGAAGGGGGTAAAAAGGTCCATATTAGATAAATATAGTTTAGCTACTTATAAAAACTGTTTATTCAATAAGACTAATGTATACGATAATATGTTAACATTTAAATCTAAGCTTCACCAGATATATACTAGTGAATTAAATAAGGTAGTCTTAAGTTATGGAGACGATAAGAGAAAAATTAGGTCAAATAATATTAACACATATGCATGGTATCATTTTCGTATTAAGGAAACTAACCCTGAATATGAACTTGATATGTTGCTAGATGAGATTGCTAGAATGCAAGAAAATAGCTAAAATTAGTTAATTTTTAGTTAAGTAGTTAATTTTTAAATTGTATATAAAATCTTAGTTATTAAGAAACATTATTGTAAATAAAATCCTAATTATTGTTGTTAAAATGATTTTAAATAAAATCCTTTTTATTTAGAAAAATTATTGTACATAAAATCCTATTTATTAAGAAAAATGGTTGTAAATAAAATCCTATTTATTAAGAAAAACTATTGTACAAATGTATATGAATTTTTAAGAAAAACTATTGTACATACATATGTAAATAAATTTTTAAGAAAAAAAATAAAATAAAATATTGAAAAGAGAATGAAATATGTGAATGGTGTTTATTTCTTTATTGGCTTTACTCCGTTGAATCAAAAAAACTTTCGTTTTTGCTTATTTGCAAATTCTTGTTTTCATATCGCTTAAACATGCACAGTCTTGTTTTCCCTGAGAGGTTCTGCACAAAACAAATTGAATTTCACACAGTTATGAAATTCCATTAAATTTTATATTTTCATAAAGAGAAACAATTTAGATAATCGGATAAGTCCTTATATTTTTCACTACATACAAGTTTCTGTAATTTTCTATTCGAATAAATGATTCCTAAATATCCTTTAAATAATAATACAAAACAAGGAATAATTTAATTTAATTTTATTTATTTTTATTATAATGATGGAAACATTTCATAGTATCTAATTATTAAATTTTCTAATATACTTTTGCGCAAAAAATATATTGTACATCTGCAAGTATC
This sequence comes from Tachina grossa, assembly GCA_949987645.1. NCBI lineage: Eukaryota > Metazoa > Arthropoda > Insecta > Diptera > Tachinidae > Tachina > Tachina grossa. The sequence goes on from OX465274.1 coordinate 114,816,789, forward strand.
AGGTCCTTCCTCACACTCAGGATCATACCAAGGACAGCTTTTGAAGTGTCCTTCTGTATTGTCTTCATCTTCCATGATACCATATTCTTCGTTCTCATCTAGCATATTTTCGAAAAATTTGATCATCTCCCAATGATCAAAAAGCCTGAAGCTTTCGAAATCTCTTAAAAATTGGTTTAGAGTACGTCTAATTTGGCTCATTGTATTTGCCGATAAATTAATGAATGATGATTGTTTGAAGGTTTCTTTAAGACTAATTTGCTCTTTAAATTTTAAAAGTACTATCTTTTGATATTTAAAATATCTATACCATCATCTATATTCCATACTTCTTTTTTAGCACTCTATCTCTCTCTATCCCTTTTCTCTCTATAACCATCTCTTTCTGTCTATCACTATCCCCCACTTATTCACTATTTCACCATAAATATTTTCGATTAGCCTTCTAGAAGTCATCATCGCTACTTTTAAGATCATTTTCAGTTAAACATTTAAAGTGAGCAGAAGTAAATAAAAAATGGAGTCTACAACAAATCTAACATCAAAATTTAATTCACTAAAAAATAAAACCTTAATCCACATAAAGGAGCTTGAGACATCAATTAAATACACAATTCGAAAAGTGACAAGAGTAACAACAAAATATGGGCCAACACTAAAAGTTGAAATGGAAAACCACATAATGTTCCTCCCAAAGCGATATAATGCTTTAACCGATGCTGAAATTAAAGAACTCTCGAGCGGATCATATTGCTTAAGTAGAGAAGGTGAACAAAGCTTAATTGTTGAAAGCGAGCTGAATGAATTTCTAATTCAAAATTCCCAATTTCCAATTTGGCAATAATATATAATAATTTTGTATTTTAAATTATAAATAAAAATACATGAAACAGTTTTGTAAAAAATAAATGTTTGTGCTTTTTTATTTAATATTTTCAGTTATTTCATAAAGAAATTTAAGACATAAATGACCACAGGTAAATGTATTGAAATTCTGATGTTGATTATAGTTGTATTTTATATATGTACCAAGATATTTGACTACTTCCGAAGGAGGTTGTAGGTTTCCAAAGCTGTCGAAATATTCTTTTTCATTGTTGTTTTTATAATATGCTACCCAATGTGCACCAGGTCCTGTTGATACATCTAAATTGATTATTCCACATTCTATTTTCTTTGTTCGTTTTGGTAGAGTATTCAACATGAAAACTCCTCTAAAATATGGAATATTTATAGAGAAACGGTTTAGGTCCTCATCAGATAGTGGTCTGTTGGGTAGCATCTCTAATAGTTTTTTGATTCCTCTTTGAAAACTAAACCATAACCCTTTTTATATGGTTTTAAGTAAAGTCCCTTTCCAACTGCAATAGATTCCATCGCTTTATTATGTCTAGTTGCTTCATCAAGTTGATTTTTTGCATTCTTTGTTGCATTTACAGCTTTAGCTATAGCAGCACCTCCAGTTGTTAGACTACCAATTGCACCCAGAGCAGTTGAAACCGGTATTAGAGGCAAAAACCCACCAATTTTTGGGACACGTATTACACGTGGTACTATAATTTGAGATTTTCTTCCTTTTAATGATTTGTTGATAGTTTTTCGGGCAATTTTAATTGCTGAGTTAATATCTAATGGTTTTTCCTTCTTTAGTATTTTTGTTGCAGCTCTAATTGATGTTCTAAACAGTTTTTTATCATTTAGCTTGTTCTTTTTAACATTTTTCTTTTTCTCCACACCCATACCAAATTTTGTTTTGGCTTTCATTGCGTTAGTAACCATATAGGCAAATGATTTTTCAGCAATACTACTATCTTTTGATAAAACTCGATCCCAAGCTGAATTTTCAAATATTTTATCAGCCTTGTGTCTAGTGCTTAAATCCTTATTTTTCGAATAAGCTATATCGTGATCTTTACAAGCAGAGTCCAATAAATTAATTCCTTTATCACCTCGATTTAAACGTTTTTGTAGTTTTGTTCCAGGTCCACAGTACTGATATCCAGGAAGATGAAGTTCAACAGGTAGAGAGTTTATTATTTTATCTACTATACCTCCTCCAACTAAGGTGTTTTTATGACTAAACGTTTTCTGATATCGTGTAACCATATTATCTGATTTTTTCTATAATAAGAGGTAACATTTATGAAATGTATTTAGTTACTAAAATGCAGTTAGTGAAACAACATAAAAATATTTTAGTTCGTAATATTGATGAATCATCGAACATCACTTCAAAAATAAAGCATAGCCCCCTCTTACCAAATTCTATTCGTGCTCTAATAGTGGGACCATCAAATTGTGGAAAGACTAATGTTATGATCGGCTTACTAGAAAGTCCTAATGGACTCAAGTTTGAAAACATCTATTTATACTCAAAATCTCTTTATCAACCCAAATATGAGTAATTAAAGAAACTAATTTCACCAATTAAAGGAATGGGATATTATACATTCACCGATAATGAATCAGTTATTCCACCTGACGAAGCTAAAACTAATTCAATTATGATATTTGATGATGTTGCATGTGAAAAGCAGAATAATATACGTACATATTTTTGTATGGGGCGACATAGGGATATTGATTCATTCTACTTGTGTCAAACTTATACTAGAATTCCCAAGCATTTAATAAGAGACAATGCAAATGTTATTATAATGTTTAAGCAAGATGATACAAATATGAAGCATGTTTATAGGGATCATGTTGGCAGCGATATGAGTTACGAAAAGTTCCAAGAAATTTGTAGAGAATGTTGGAAGGATAAATATGGCTTTTTAGTGATAAGCAAAGATAATGAATTAAATGATGGTCGCTACAGAAAGCAATTTGACTTTTTCATAACTATATAAACTACTTCTCATAAAAGATTGACTTTAGTTATTAATCTAACTTTAAACTTGATACATCTATTTGCTATAACCTCATCTGATACCTGATAAGCTGATCTCCAAACTATACCAGCTACCTGAAAACCAGACCAGCTCCTGATAACCTGATCAAAAACCAGACCAGGTCCTGATAAGCTGATCTGAAAACCAGACCAGGTCCTGAAAAGCTGATCTGAAAACCAGACCAGGTCCCGATAAGCTGATCTAAAAACCAGACCAGGTCCTGAAAAGCTGATCTGAAAACCAGACCAGGTCCTGAAAAGCTGATCTGAAAACCAGACCAGGTCCTGATAAGCTGATCTGAAAACCAGACCAGGTCCTGAAAAGCTGATCTGAAAACCAGACCAGATCCTGATAAGCTGATCTAAAAACCAGACCAGGTCCTGATAAGCTGATCTGAAAACAAGACCAGGTCCTGAAAAGCTGATCTGAAAACCAGACCAGGTCCTGATAAGCTGATCTGAAAACCAGACCAGGTCCTAAAAAGCTGATCTGAAAACCAGACCAGGTCCTGAAAAGCTGATCTGAAAACCAGACCAGGTCCTGATAAGCTGATCTCATTGCTGATACCTGTTATTTGCCCTTAGCAAACATGGATGAGAAAATTTTAAAACAGTTGGTGTTGACAAGGAATGTGTTGAAGAAAAAGCTTCGTAGTATAAAAACTGGTGAAATAGATACACGTGAACAATTAAGAGATACATTCAAACCTATAACAGAACCTCTTAAAGAATTCATAAATAGTTCTAAAAATTTTAAAAGAATTCGTATGAAAGAAGAAAGTAACATCAAGACAGAAGTTGAAAATAATACAAGTTTAAAGCCTGAAAACCCATCAGTCAAGATAGAGACAAGTACACCAAAAAAACTAGTAGAAGGGACAATTTTTGATAATACCATCTTATTTAATGATGTTAATACTGAAAATGATGATGATGATGATGAAGATGATTTTTACTCACAGACTTTCAATACAGAATATACTAATACTGATTTATCAGTTTTGGAAGGAAGAAATGAGTTAGATACAAACTATGGCCCACATAAAGATTACAATAATGAATGGAAATTTGGTGATAGTAGCCTAAAACTAAATGAAGATAAAATACAAGTTGGTGGTCAAATATGGGCTCTAACACCAGGACTATTTTCTCTAATGTTTCATAAAATACCAAAAAATTACGATAAATTTGATCTTGAAATCTATAAAAAGATTTTAATTACTACTAATGCATATAGAAGAGACTTTAAACCTGATGGTCAAATTAAGGGTACTAGAGGATATAAATATAAATATATTATTAAGAAATTTATTGATGAGAAAAACCAGAAGAATTTTCCTGAATCAACAGGGTCTAAGCCCAAAGGTAGCTATTTAGGTGAGGGAATGATGCAAGTTAACATCAATAATCCCAACTATATATACTGGGACGATCCAAATGAGTTAGTAGATAGACTTCGACTACTGCTCGCATCACAAGGTGCAGGTCATACTAATCACAATAACGAAATTGTATCAATTATTGAAGAACTACGTGAAGCGAATATAATACACTAACTTTAATAAACTAAATAGAGTATGTCTGTTGATAAATTTGGACACTATTTAAACGATACTAGCAGCACAATTTCTTTGAAAAATGCACCTAAACTGCTGGGGTTCTTTGTGGATACGAACAACAACATTGATGTCCAAAACAAAAGGATCAAAAATGTTGCAAAAGCTCTGGAGGAAAACGATGTTATCAATAAATTGTTTTTGCAAACTCAAATCGAAAAATTAGAAGAGAAATTATTAACATACTTTAAGGGGGATAATACTATAATACGAGAAGATATTCAAATGCAAATTGAGGAACTACAACGCGAAATAAAATTATATATAGAAGAAAATTATAAAATTGAAAAAGATATTCTACATATTAAAACATCCTTTGAAGAACAAATTGAACAGCTTAATGAAAAAATTTATAGATTAGAAAATTATATGTTTGTATCAATAGCTGAAAGTGCGTCAAGCAGATCACAACACTCTGCAAAAAATCTTTAAAAACAACTTAATGTCTTTAAAAAGAAATTTAGTAAATGAACTCCATAAGCAAGCACGAAAACAATTTGTGCGTCGCAGAGTTGTAATGAAAGGAATAGATGATCTTTGGCAAGCTGATTTAGTTGAAATGGGGAACTATTCTAAAGAAAATAGAAATTATCGATATTTGTTGACTGTAATTGACACATTCTCAAAATTTGCATGGGCAGTACCGCTAAAAACAAAAACAGCACTCGAAACAACCAAGGCAATGGAAGATATTTTTGAATTGGGACGAGTACCAAAAAACTTACAAACAGATGATGGAAAAGAATTTTTCAACAAACACTTTGGAAAATTAATGCATAAATACAACATTAATCACTACTCAACATATAGCATTATGAAAGTATCAATAGTAGAACGATTTAATAGAACATTGAAAGGAATGATGTGGAAAGAATTTAGTTATAATGGTTCATATAAGTGGATTGATATATACAAAGATTTACTCAATGCATACAATAGAAAAGTTCATCGTACCATTAAAATGGCTCCTATTAAAGTCAACTCAACAAATGAGGAAAAGCTGCTAAATACAGTATACAGTCATTTGAAAATGTATAAAATGTCAAAATTTAATGTGGGAGATCATGTTCGCATAAGCAAATGTAAGCACACATTTGAAAAAGGTTATACTCCAAATTGGACTACAGAAATTTTCACAATTACAAGAGTTCAAAATACAAATCCTGCAACATACATATTAGAAGACTATCTTGGCAATCCTATTAAAGGTGGCTTCTATGCTGAGGAACTTTCAAAAACTAGATTTCCAAATACATATCTAGTTGAAAAGGTTCTTAAAATTAAAGGGAAGGAGGTATATGTTAAATGGCTGGGATTTTCTAATCAACACAATTCTTGGATAAGTAAAGATGAAATATTATAGTTGGAAGAAAAACTAAATTAGAAACAATAACAACATCAATAGCAACAACAACAATAGCATTAATATTAAGAAACTAATGTTAATTTTAAAATGAGAAAAAGTTTTAAATAAAATATGTAAATCATACTTATAAACCATACTGTGTACTAAACATTATTTAATTGTAATCAGACTGTTATAATGTCAATAACACTTACTCTGAGCTCTAACTCATCAGAACTATCTGCTAGTTACTTTCCTCCTATTGAATTACATGGTGCATATGAGTGTGCTCTAACTGATTTTCATTCATACAACAGTATTCCAAAAGTAGACACCTACAACAATATGTTTCATATAGGGGAACATATAATTGAAATACCAATTGGATCTTACGACTTAAATAATATATGTAGTTGATTTTATAGAAGAGGAATACAAACGACTCTGCCCAGCAAATAAGATTTTTATTGAAGCCAATAACAATACAATGCAAGTTAAAGTTAATAGTTCCAAGGATCCTGTATATTTTAATAAAGACAATACAACTGGAAAACTTTTAGGATTCAATAGCAAAACCCTAACACCAAACAAATATTATTATTCAGATCTTCCAGTTAATATATTTAAAGTGAATCTCTTGCGAATTGAAAGTAGTATCGCTATAAACACATATATGAATAACTCGAAATCGCATACACTTCATGAATTTCCGATTAATGTGCCTCCAGGCTATAAAATAGATGAGGTTCCAAGAAATCTTATCTATGTACCTGTAAACACCAGAGAGATAAGTTCACTAGCGCTGCGCGTACTGGATCAACACGGTGATTTAATTAATTTCCGAGGAGAGGAAATTACAATACGAATACATTTAAGGCCAACTAAATAATGCTAATATACAACACAAATACATTGAAAAATATAGCAGCAAGAACAACAACAACAACATTAAAGCGACCAGCTCAACAAAAAGCTCTAACAACATCAAATAAAAATTTTCTAAAGTCCTTGAATTTTAAATTGAAGACAAAATGAGTTCAATAATAGATGTCTTAGATAAACCCTTGTCTGATGAGAATATAATCAAAAAGGACTATCATACATATGTACCATACTTACAATCTTACAACAATAATGATGAAATTAGAATTTCAATACAAAATCAAGATTTGTATGTGCTACCCAGTGAGAGCTACATTTATGTAGAGGGGTTTGTTGCCGATGGTAATAAGGCCAAATCGTCTTCTTCTTCTTCTTCTTCTTCGGAGAACTTTTTATTAAAAAACAACTTTGTGGCATATCTATTTGATGAAATTCGCTATGAGCTCAATGGAATTGAAATTGACCATACAAGATATTTAGGAGCCACAAGCACTATAAAAAATTTGGTTTCTCTGTCACCAACAGAAAGCAATGTGATGCAAAATGCTGGATGGAACAAAATTGACGATGTCACTCTTGAAAATGGATTTTTCAATTTTTATGTACCTCTAAAAATGCTTCTAGGATTCGCCGAAGACTACAACAAAGTTATACTAAATGGAAAACATGAATTGATACTCTTGCGCAATAAGAATGATGAAGATCTTGTACGCTCGAGTGTTTCTACTGAAAAAGCTAAACTTACAATTTCACTCATCTCATGGAGAATCCCACATGTACAATTATCCGACTTTAGCAAATTGAATATGATAAAAATTATTAACAATGGTGCTTCTATACCTATCGCATTTCGCAGTTGGGATTGTCATGTTAATCCACAATTAAACACAGGTACTAGCCATATTTGGAATGTTAAACTGGCTGCAAATAGAGAACGCCCCCGTTTTGTATTGATTGCTTTTCAACAAGAAAATAAGTTTGTTTATTGTGATTTGACTAATTTAAAAGTACATTTAAATTCAGTCTCATATCCATATGATGATCTTAACATAAAGTTCAAAAATGAACGATATGCAATTCTATATGATATGTATCTAAGATTCCAACAAAGTTACTATATGAGGGAATCTCAACCGCTTCTATCTGCATCAGAGTTTAAGACAAAAGCTCCTATTATTGTAGTAGATGTCAGTCATCAGAATGAATCACTCAATAATGGACCGATTGATATAAAAATAGCATTTGAAACAGCAACTAATATTGCAGCAAAGACATCAGCTTACTGCATTCTTATTCATGATCGCATAATAGAATATATACCCATCAAAGGACAAGTTCGAAAAGTCTTATAAATTGAGTAATATGGAAAATAACATAATTTTTATAGACGTACAAGGTTTCAAAAGTAATTCAAATGATTTCATCGCAAAAGAAGTAGCGATTGTTTTCAACAATTATGAATATAACAATTTCATTATAAAACCACCTTTTGATTTTAACTGCTTATCAATAAAAAAGCAAAGAGAAGCAAAGTGGCTAACGAAAAACTATCATCACCTCAGCTGGACTGCTGGATCAGTTTCTTTTGAAAGCGTTTGCAATTTTTTAAAAGCCAACGCAAGATGTTCTAAAATTTATGTAAAAGGTGAAGAGAAAAGACGATGGTTGGAAAAAATCTTATGCCGGAAAATTTTTAACGTTGAGGATATAGGCTGTATCAACTTTAAACAAATGGAGATTAAGTATCCAGAATATTTTTATTGTAATTATCATAAACTTGGTGTTTGCGCATTAAAAAATGCTATTTTACTAACAAAAGAAATATCTTGCTTTAAATGAATTTTTTCACTCTTTAAAATATTAATGTATGTATTATTATAAAATTTTAAAAAATTTTAAGCAATAAATGTATAGAAAAATAAAAAATCTACAAGTGTTTTCTTATTTCAAATACAAACTACATAAAGGAAAGAGAAGGAAGTGGGAAGGAGGAGGAAAAGTTAGCATTTTTGCTAACTTGCAAATTTTTACTTTTTGTTTCTCTGCTTATGACTGTAGTTAGTTGAAACTTTGCTGCTTTAAAATAATCGTAGACAAAGAAAATGATTATGTTGCAAAATATAAATGTATTCTACACAGCCACAAAATATTCCACGCACAAGTTCTTTCGATCGCACATACATACATACATACATACATACAAACATCATACACACATACATACATACATGCATACATACATGCATGCATGCATCATACACACATACATACCTACATACAAATATATTTCTTAAACAAATAAACAGAATATAAGCTTACTAGCGACAAACAAGCTGGACCCCCCACACACAAGCATTAGGGGTGTTCACATACATGAGAACGTTTTATAAATAAATAAAATAATTTATGTAATTATTTTATTCATTTATTTAATTATTTTATTTTATAAGAATTTATTAGCGTGAGGAAATCACACAAGCACATTCCCATGATTCATATGAAACCATATGACCTAGTAGTCATCAAACCTTCTTTCTCTGATATTACTGATATAGTATTACGATAACAAATTTCTACAGTATGGCAACACTGGGAGCATTAGAAAATAATAATCATGTTTTGCTGTCGGCATTTGAAAAAAATAATAATCATGTTTTGCCGTCGGCATTCGAAAAAAATAATCATGTTTTGCCGTCGGCATTAGGAAAAATTATCATGCATTGACGTAGGCATTAGGAAAAATTATCATGTTTTGCCGTCGGCATTTTAAAAAATAATAATCATGTTTTGCCGTAGACATTAGGAAAAATTAATAATCATGTATTGCCGTCGGCATTTGAAAATAATTATGTATTGTCGTAGGCATTAGGAGAATATAACAATCATGTATTGCCGTCGGCATTTGAAAAAATTATCATGCATTGCTGTAGGCATTAGGAAAAATTATCATGCATTGCCGTAGGCATTAGGAAAAAAAATAATCATGTATTGCCGTCGGCATTTGAAAATAATTATGTATTGCCGTAGGCATTAGGAAAAATAAGTATGTATTGCCGTCGGCATTAGGAAAAAAAATAATCATGTATTGCCGTCGGCATTTGAAAAAATTATCATGCATTGCCGTAGGCATTAGGAAAAATTATCATGCATGCCGTAGGCATTAGGAAAAAGACAGACTTATTGAACCACCCTCGAAAAATATTTAAAGGACTTATCGAACCACCCTCGTAGGTATCAAATTTCAAGAATTTTAAAATTTTCAAATTTTAATTACCCAAATTTAACAATTTCAGCAACAATTTCACAATTTTAATTGGTCCAGAATGCCCAGTTCAAAACTACTAATATAAAAGTCCTTCCGTTAAATAAGTCCTCCTAACGGATATTTTTGAAATTTTTAGAAATGTCTGTAAAAAAATATATAGCTTAGATCCCTGTCAATACTATACTGCCCCAGAGCTATATTGGGATGCTATGCCTAAGCATACTAACATTGAATTAGAGCTAATAACCGATATCGACATGTACAATTTCTTTAAAAGAGGGATACGATGTGGAATTGTCCAATGTTGTAAAAGATACTCCAAGGCAAATAATAAGTATTTAGACACTTTCGATAAAAATAAACCTTCCAAATTTCTTATGTATTTAGATGCAAACAATCTTTACGGTTGGACCATGTCTGAACATCTTCCTTATGGAGGATTCAGATGGTTAAAAAGCGGAGAACTAAATATTAATCCGCAGTTAATAGATGATAATTCAATTGATGGTTATGTATATGAGGTTGATTTAGAATATCCTTCTTATTTACATAATATGCATAACGATCTTTCTTTCTGCGCCGAAAACAAGGAAATTGGAGCATCAAAATATAAAAAACTAATAACTGATTTTTCGCCAAAACATTCTAATATAATTCATTACAGAGTACTTAAACAATGTCTAGAAAACGGGTTGATTTTGAAAAAAAAAAAAATACATAGAGTTCTAACTTTTAAGCAGTCTCCATGGTTGAAAGATTATATAGAATTTAATACTAAATACAGAGCCGAAGCTAGAAATAACTTTGAAATTTTTTTTTCAAATTGCTCAACAACGCAGAATATGGGAAAACCATGGAGAATGTGGGCAAAAGGAAAGATGTGAGGATTGTTACCAGTTGGACTACATTAAACCAAAACCGTTTGGGTGCTCAAAATTGGATATCTAAATCAAATTTTCATAGCTTAGCAATATTTTCAGAAGATATGGTAGCGATTCAAATGAATCGAGTGAAGACATGTTATAATAAGCCCATATATTTAGGATTTTGGGTGCTGGAACTATCTAAATGGAAGATGTAAAATTTTCATTATAGATACATGCAACCTAAATTCAAGTCAAAATTGAAATTAAATTACATGGACACTGACTCATTCATATACACGATACAAACTGAAGACTTTTACGCAGACATTAAAAATGATATAAAACATGAATTTGACACTTCTGACTATACAGAAACAAATGATTACGGGATTCCTCTCGTACACAAAAAAGTTCTTGGTATGATGAAAGATGGGAATTGTGGGAAGATTATGGAAGAATTCGTGGGACAACGTCTAAAATGTACTCCTTTACTGTACGAAATGGAAATGAAATTAAAAAATCTAAAGGAGTAAAAAAATGTGTTTTAGATAAGTATAGCCTAAGTTCGCATAGAGATTGTTTATTTAACAGATAATAAGCATTTATGATAATATGCTAACTTTGAAGTCTAAGTTGCATGAATTATATACTATGCAAATACATAAAGTAATATTAAGCTATCAAGATGACAAGAGAAAAGTCAAAAGTGATGGTATAAACACATATGCATGGCATCATATTGAAATTGATGAAACAAATCCTGATTATGAACTTGATATGTTATTATTAGAAATAGAAAAACTTCAAGAAGATGAGTAAAATATGTATACAAATTAAAGCTTTATTATTTATTTCTCCAATTATAATTATTTAGTTTTAAGTAAAAATCGTTGTGTCTATTGTAAATTTTTTTTTTTATTTAAGAAATATTGTCTAGTTATTACGATAACAAAAAGAAAAAAATATAACATTTCCTATGTTATGTTTCTCTACATAATTTGATTTCCAAAATTGTATATATTATTTGCAAGATTAGTTTTTAAATAAAACACACTAATATGAAAATAAAAAAGCATTAAAAAACAAATATTTTTGTGTACAGTTTTTTTTATTTGTTATCCATCCTTAAATACAATTTATGAATTTTCAAATCTGTTACAATCTTGTGTTGCATTTTTTCTACAATCTCATAACAAAGTCGTGTTAATTCAATATTTACATCCCTTTCGTGTATTCCTTGTCTTTCATTGATTTGAAGTTTTGTTTTGTTTGAAGCGGAGCAAGTTGGTATATAATATTCATGATAAATAGAAATGAAGGATTTGTTTTCTTAGAATGTTGTTCCAACATAAAATTGATGTAAAAAATACTCGAATTTGAGTTAGTGATCTCCAAGTGTCAGAATCGATTTTTATTTTAAAGTTTCCTTGTATGATAACTAAAAAACAAACACCTCTTTTATATTGAAACTTATATTCAACATCTCTCTCACTTTCATTATCAATTATATTTATAGAGTTTAAAAAATCCCGACGATTAAGCATATCATCTATATACTCCTTATAGCACATGAGATGTAACCACTCTTCTCGATCCAGTCCAATGTATTGCTTATTTTTATAATTCAACCATATCATTGGCTTAAAACCAAAAGCTGTAGAAAATCCACATGCAATCTTCAATTTCCAATTGAGCAAGTATTCAAACTCAAAAACCAAATCATATATTTGAGGTTTTCGTTCTTGATTGTTGTGAAATATATTCTTTAAAGTACGTTTATCCATCCTCAATGAAAATAATATTTAAACTAATAGCTTTTTCTGTCTATTAATCAGTATATATACATAAATAAGTACATTAAAGTAAATAATAAATCATACACATACAAATACATTTTATATTTATTCATAGTTTTTTTAGATACATTTTTGTAAGTCTCAATAATTTTAAAAATAATTTTTTTTTCTTATGTGGAACATTGTACACCGACAAGTGTCCGGCCCTTCCTCGCATCCTTCGCTATACCAGGGGCAGCTGGCGAAATGCCTACTATCTTCGGAGTCCTCCTGCTCTACAACTCCATACTCTTCATTTTGAGTTAGCATAGAGATAAAAAAATGTATTGTTTCCTTGTGCTCATAGAGCAATAAGTCTCCAAAGGAATGAAGGAATTCAAACAACGTCTCACGTATTTGGCTCATTTTTAATTTAATTTTATTTCTTTAAAGAATTTTGTTGAATGCTATTTTTACACTAATATTCTTGAAAGCCTTACGTACCTATTTATAGTAAAATATTCTTGTAAAATCAAAATTTTACAAACAATTTTGAGTTCTTTTGAAATTTTTTGTTTCACTTACACTTTAGAACATTAATATAACATATCTCTGATCTTTGTTTTAAAATTTTATGTTTCAGTTACGTTTTAGAACGTCAATATAACTATCTCTTTCACTACAATTCTATCAGTGACAAAACAAACAAAAATTTACATAAAAATAATTACAATATGAGAAAAAGAGATAGCTACGTTACTGATCTTTGTTTTTTGATTTTTTTTGCCTATTTAAAGATTGGTAGAAATTTTTAATACATCAGTTCACAAAAGCAGATTGAGCAATCTGTCAAAAAAAGAGAAGAAGAAAAAACATAAAAACTACATATAAAAAATTAAATTTAATTAATTAATATTCTGATAATGAATACACCAAATTTGATAACGAAGTTCAACAATTTAAATAAAAAAACATTAATCCATATAAAAGAGCTAAAGGACTCAACTAAATATACAGTTAAAATGCTAAACGGGTGACAAGTAAATACGGCACCACAATTCAAATTGAACTGGAAAATAACATAATGTTTTTACCAAATCGGTTCAACACGCTATCGGATGATGATATAATGGAACTAGCATCCGGGATATATTGCATATGTATGCAAGGAGAAAATCACCTAAAATTGGATACTGCTGCTGAAATAAGTATATTTCTAACAAATGCTCAATACCCACAGTGGGAATAATATGTAGAAACTATATTTTATAAACTTTTTTATTAATAAAACAGTAAAATTTAAAAAAATGTTTGTGTGTTGTATTTATTTATTCTTTTCACTTATTTTGTAAAGAAATTGAAGACATAAATGTCCACATTTAAATAAATTATAATCTTGATATTGATTGTAATTATATTTTATATTTTTGCCTAGATAATGGAGGTTGTAAATTTCCAAAACCGTCGAAATATTCTTTATGTTCATTGTTTTTATAATGTGCTACCCAATGGGTTCCAGGTCCTCTTGATAAATCCAAATTAATGATTCCGCATTCTCCTTTTCTCGATCGTTTGGTAGTGTATCCAACATGAAAACTCCTCTAAAGTATGGAATGTTTGTTGAAAACTTTCTCAGATCAACATCAGATAGGAGTTTATTGGGTAGCATTACGAAAAATTTGGTTTTTGTTTTTCTTGACAAACCAATCCATATCCTTTCTTATATGGTTTAAGGTAAAAAACTTTCCCCATTGCTACTGCTTCCATTGTTTTATTATGTCTAGTTGCTTCATCAAGTTGTTGTTTGGCATTCTTTGCAGCATTTATTGCTTTTGCTATAGCTGCTCCGCCAGTGGAAAGACTACCAATTGCACTCAGAGCAGTAAGAATAGGTACCAAAGGTAAGAAGCCACAAATCTTTGGAACATTAATTACGCGTGGTATTACAACTTGCAATTTCTTCCCCCTTAACGATTTGTTGATAATCTTACGTGCAATCCTAATTGCAGAGTTAATGTCTTGAGGTTTTTCCTTCTTCAGTACTTTTGTTGCATTTTTAATTGATGTACTGAGCAGCTTTTCTCCATTTTATTCACTTTGTTTTGCAACCTTCTTCAATCCCATACCAAGTTTTCTTTTGGCTTTCATTGCGTTAGTAACCATATACGCAAACGATTTTTCTGCAAGACTGCTATCTTTTGAAAGAACTCGTTCCCAAGCTTTATTTTCAAGAATCTTATCAGCTTGATGTCTATTATTTAAATCATTTGTTTTGGAATAAGCAATGTCGTGATTTTTATATGCAGCGTCTAATAAATTTATTTCTTTGTCACCGCGATCTAAAAGTTTTTGCAATTTTGTTCCGGGTCCACAAAACTGATATCCAGGAAGGTGTAGTTCAACAGGTAGAGAGTTTATTACTCTATTCACTAAACCTTTTCCAATGGCTTGTTTTTTATAACTAAACGTTTTGTTATAATGTATAAGCATCTTATTTTATTTATTTTTCTTCTATAATAAAAGTAACATTTATGAAATGCAATTAGTTATAAGAATGCAATTAGTAAAACAACATAAAAATATTGTGATTCGCAATATTGATGCTTCAGCGAACATCAGATCTAAAATAAAACATAACTCTCTCTTACCAAATTCTATTAGTGCTGTAATAGTTGGACCATCAAATTGTGGAAAGACTAATGTCATGATTAGCTTGCTAGAAAGCCCTAATGGACTCAAGTTTGAAAACATCTATTTATACTCAAAATCCCTTTATCAACCAAAATATGAATACTTAAAGCGATTAATTTCGCCAATTAAAGGGATGAGATATTACACATTTACAGATAATGAAAAAGTTATTCCTCCTGACGAAGCGAAAACTAATTCAATTATGATCTTTGATGATGTTGCATGCGAGAAGCAAAATAATATACGAGCATATTTTTGCATGGGAGGTCATGAGGATGTTGATTCATTTTATTTATGTCAAACTTATACGAGAATTACCAAGCACTTAATAAGAGACAATGTAAATGTGATTATAATGTTTAAACAAGATGAGACAAACATGAAGCACGTTTATAGCGATCATGTTGCTAGCGACATGAGTTATGAAAAGTTTCATGAAATTTGTCGAGAGTGTTGGAAGGATAAATATGGAGTTTTGATGATAAGCAAAGATAATGACTTGAAAAATGGTCGCTATAGAAAGCAATTTTATAACAATATAAATTACTCTACATAAAAGTAAAACATTAGTACTTAATTTGGCCTTGGATATAGTAAATCTACTTATTTCCTAAAATATTTATGCCGGATCTGATAGCTGATCTGTTACCTGATCTGATAGCTGATACCTGATCTGATACCCCCTATACCTGATCTGAAAGCTGCTCAAATACCTGATCTTATACCTAATCTGTTAGCTGATCTAATACCTGATACCTGATCTGTTGCCTAAAAGTTGAAAATGGATGAAAAAGTTTTAAAAGAGCTAATAAAGACCAAAAATGTTTTAAAGAAAGAATTTCTTAGTATAAAAGTTGGTGAAGCAGATACAAATGAGCAATTCAAAGATACATTTAAACCCATAATAGATCCTTTAACAGAATTTGTGATCAGTTCTAAAGATAATAAAAGAAGTATTAAAGCAAAAAAAGATGAATTTAAAACGAAAGTTTATAAGAAATCAAATTTTCCATTCAACGAACAATCAGTTAAGTTAGAGACAAGTACTCCAAAGAAGCTTGCTGAAGAAACATTATGCAATAAAAATATCTCACTTAGTGATCGAAACGCAAATAAGATTGATAAAGTTGATACTGACGATGATGACAACGATGATTTTTACTCTCAATCGGAAACTCTAGACAATTCAGATAATAATAATAAGAGTTATACTGACCCAGCACTCTTGGAGAGTAGAAACGAATTAGATACTCTTTACGGTCCACATAAAGATTTTAATAATGAATGGAAGTTTGGCTATAGTAGTATTAAGCTTACTGAAGATAAAATAGTGATTGGAAATCAAATATGGGCTTTTACACCAGGTTTATTTTCTTTACTGTTTCACAAAATACCAAAACATTACGATAAACATAAATTAGATATATATAAAAAAAATTTAGTACGCACAAATGCATATAAAAGAGAATATGATGCACAAATCAAAGGAACGAGAGCATATAAATATAAGCATATTATCAGTAAATTGTTTAAGAAAGAAAGTGAAAAGAACTCATCAACTTCATCATCACTACACAAAATAAAAAGTCCTTACAAGGGCGAGGGTTTGATGCAACTAAACACATACAAACCTAACTATATATACTGGGACGATCCTAATGAGTTAGTAGATCGGCTTAGGCTATTGCTGGCATCACAAGCTGCAGGTCACACTAATCACAACAACGAAATTGTCTCAATTATCAAAGAATTATATGAAGCAAACATTATAGAATAATATTTATCTGCATAAATCATGTCCATCGATAATTTCGGGCACTATCTTAATGATACAACTGGTACTGTTTTTGTGAAAAATGTTCCCAAGCTGCTGGGCTTCGTTATGGATAAAACTAATAACATTGACGTTCAAAACAAAAGAATCAAAAATGTGGCAAAAGCTTTAGAGGAAAACGACGTTGTTAATAAATTGCTTCTGCAAAGTCAAATTCAAGAGGTTCGAGATGAAATCAACATGAGCTTATATCAAATACTTAATGAAATTCAGGAAAAAATTTCAAGTATGAAACTATTTTTTGAAAAAGAAATTAAAAAGATAAATGAGTTAATTTATGGGTATGTAAAAATATGATGGTCGACAGTACTTAAATGAACTCACTCTGAACTCAACGTATCCCTTAAAATTCAAAATACGTTAAATAATGACTTCAAAAAGAAATTTAGTAAATGAACTGCATAAGCAAGCACGAAAACATTTTCCACGTCGAAGAGTTGTTATGAAAGGAATAGATGATCTTTGGCAAGCTGATTTAGTGGAAATGGGGAACTATTCTACAGACAATAGAGATTATCGATTTTTGCTGACTGTAATTGATACATTTTCAAAATTTGCTTGGGCAGTACCCTTGAAAAGAAAGACTGCATTGGAAACAACCCAGGCTATGCAGAATATTTTTCAACTAGGACGAATGCCAAAAAACTTGCAAACAGACGACGGTAAAGAGTTTTTTAATAAACACTTTGGAAAATTGATGAATAAATACAACATTAATCACTACTCAACATATAGCAGAATAAAAGCATCAATAGTAGAACGATTTAATAGAACATTAAAAGGAATGATGTGAAAAGAGTTTAGCTTTAATGGGTCTTATAACTGGATCGACATTTATAAAGACTTGATTAATACATATAATAGAAAAATTCATCGTACCATCAAAATGCCACCGATTAAAGTTAACTCTACAAACGAGAAAAAATTATTAAACACGGTATATAACCGCTTAAAACTATTCAAATTATCAAAGTTCAATGTGGGAGATCATGTGCGCATACGTAAATATAGACATGTTTTTGAAAAAGGATATACACAAATATACAAATTGGACCACAGAAATTTTCACGATTAAAAGAGTTCAAAATACATATCCAGCCACATAAATATTAGAAGACTATCGTGGTAATCCTATTAAAGGTGGATTCTATGATGAAGAACTTTCAAAAACTAGATATCCAAATACCTATCTAGTTGAAAAAGTTCTTAATACTAAAGGAGAGAAGGCATATGTTAAATGGTTGGGATTTACAAATCAGCATAATTCTTGGATCAACAAAAATGAAATATTGTAGTTAAGTTTATATATATATATATATATATATATATATATATATATATATATATATATATATATATGTGTATATATTTGTATCTAATATATTAAATAAAATATAATTATATATATAAATCCTTTTCTTATACAAAGTGTTGTGTTTAATTTCACTTATTTGTAATCAGACAAGCATAATGTCAATAACACTTACTCTTAGCTCAAACTCATCTAAGTTATTTGCTAATTACTTTCCTCCTATTCGTTTGGATGGTGAATATGAATGTGCTCTAACTGATTTTCATTCATATAATAGCATTCCTAATGTAGATGATTATAACAATATATTTCATATTGGTGAACACGTAATTAAAATACCAATAGGATCTTATGAATTGAATGATATAGTTGATTATATTAAACACCACTATAAGCAGTATTGTCCGGAAAATAAAATTGATATAGAAGCTAATAACAATACAATGCAAGTTATAGTTAATAGCTCTAAGGATCCCATATACTTTAACATGGATAACACAATTAAGAATAAGAAAATTCTAGCTCCTAACCAAGACCATTACTCAGACCTACCGGTTAATATTTTCATCGTGAATATCTTGCGTATTGAATGTAGTATAGTCGTTAACACATATACGAATAACTCACAAGCCCACACATTACATGAATTTGCGATCAATGTCCCCCAGTGTATAAAATTGTGGAGATTCCTCGAAATCTTTTCTATTTGTCAGTTAACTGCAGAGAGATAAGTTCTCTAACTCTACGCATAGTTGATCAGAACGGTGATTTAATTAATTTCAGGGAGAGGAAATTACAATACGAATACATTTGGGATCTAGCAAATAATGATAATATATAACGTCAAGCAATCTAAGAATAAAATTGGATACACTTATAAAACACTATTGCAAACCAAACCACAATTAAAGCGATCATTACACAAAAAACATTTGACACAAGGAAATAAAAAGTTTTTGAAGTCTCTTAATTTAAAATTGACAAAGAAATGAGTTACATACTAGATGTTCTAGAAAAACCTCAATCAGACGAGAGTATAATTAAAAAAGACTACCGCACATATACACCTTGCCTACAATCCTTCAACAATAATGATGAGTTTCGAATTTCAATACAAAATCATGACTTATATGTGCTACCAAGCGAAAGCTACAGGGTGGCCCATTGGAGAAGAGGGCTAAAGTCAAAATAAAATGGGCCCGGGTGGACGGCTTAATTAAGTATGTAATTTTTTAATTCAGTTAACGTTATTATTTATAAAATGCAATGTTAAATCACTACATTCACAAATTTTTAAAAGTCATTTTTCAATCATATATAAGTGTAGATTAATCAGGCCCGATTTTAAAATTAATACAGGGTGGGCCAAAATAAACCAAGGGGTGTAAAAGTTTAATAACTTTTTTGTTTATTAACTTTTTTTTATTTTTTCTTTCAGATTATATAATATACAAAATGGAAATTTTTTTTACACTAAGTATGAAAAATGATGTCTCATAAATGACCACCGTTTTCAGCTTCGCACTGATGGGCTCTTTTTAGAGCATTTTCCATAACATCTTTCAAAACTTGTGGCTGTAGCGTTCGAATTTCTGCAACAATGTTTGCCTTGAGTTCAAGGATTGTCTCTGGCTTGTTCACATACACTCGCTCCTTCAAAAAACCCCAAAGAAAATAGTCGGGTGCTGTCAAATCTGGCGATCGCGCTGGCCAAATAATTTCCGAATTTCGAGAAATTATTCGCTCTCCAAAAATTTGACTTAAAAGTGCCATTGTGTCTCGGGCAGTATGGGCAGTGGCTCCGTCCTGCTGAAACCACATACCAGGTCTGTTTTCAAGAGCAGGACGTAAAAAATTTTCTATCATAAACCGATACCGCTCTCCATTTACGGTTACAGCACTTCCATCTTCATTCTCGAAGAACTAGGGCCCACTGACATTTTCAGATGTGATCCCACACCATACTGTACACCTGATGGGGTGCAATAATAAACAAAAAAGTTATTAAAATTTTACACCCCTTGGTTTCTTTTGGACAACCCTTTATATATATGTCGAGGGAAGTATTGTAGATGATGATAACAGCAAAATATCTTCTTTTTTAAATCTGAAATTAAAAAATAACTTTGTTGCACATCTCTTTGACGAAATTCGATATGAACTTAATGGCATAGAAATTGATCATACAAGACATTTAGCGATTACAAGCAGCCTAAAAAACTTTGGTTCTTTATCACTTGCGGAAAGTGTTGGCTTGTACAATGCTGGATGGAACAAACTCGATGATTTGGATATTTCAAATGGACACTTTAATTTCTATGTATGCTTTGCTGAAGACTAAAATAAAATTATACTCAGCGGTAAATATGAATTGGTTCTCTTATGTAGTAAGAACGATGAAAAACTCGTATACTCAACTGTTGCTACTGACAAACCAAAAATTAGTATCTCAAACATCTCATAGAGAATTCCGCATGTACAATTATCCGATCTAAGCAAATTGAATATGATTAAAATTATTAACAGTGGTGCTTCTATACCAATGGCATTTCGGAGTTGGGACTGTCACATTAATCCTCAACTAAATACAGGAACTAGCTATATGTATATGGAATGTTAAATTGGCTGCAAATAGAGACCGACCCCGTTATGTGTTGATTTCTTTTCAACAAGAAAATAAGTTTGTTCAGTGTAATCTAAACAATTTAAAAGTGCATTTAAATTCCGAATCGTACCCATATGATGATTTAAATATAAAATTTAAAAATGATCGGTATGCCATCCTATATGATATGTATCTACGGTTTCAACAAAGCTACTACATGAGGGAATCACAACCACCTCTAACTGCTCAAGAATTTAAAAATAGTGTGCCGATAGTTGTAGTAGATGTCAGTTATCAAAACGAAGCTCTCTCTAATGGTCCTGTTGATATAAAAATTTAAATTGAAACGGACTCCAACATTCCTACCGATACATCAGCCTTTTGCATTCTCATCCACGATCGCATAATAGAATTCATACCCTTAAAAGGTCAAGTTCGTAAAATAATGTAAATAAAATATAAGATGATTGGGGGTAAAGTTTTCATCGATATGCAAGGATTTAAATCCAATTCAAACATCTTTATTGCAAAAGAAATATCAATTGTTTTTAACAATAAGGAGCACATAAATTTTATTATTAAACCACCGTTTAACTTCAAAAGATTATCAGTAGCAAAACAAAGAGAAGCGAATTGGCTAACAAGAAACTTTCATCATCTGAATTGGAATGATGGATCAATATCATTTAAGAGTGTTGTGAAATTTTTAAAATCCAATTTAAAACATTCTTCAATCTATGTTAAGGGTATGGAAAAGAAGAAATGGTTTGAGAAACTACTTCAACTTAGAGTTTTCAACATCGAGGATATGGGGTACATCAACTTTAAGCAAATACAACTTAAATATCCGTAATATTTTTACTGCAGCTATCACAATTATGGAGTTTGTGCCTTAAGAAATGCATATTTACTTTATCAGGAAAATACCTAAAAAATGTATTTTAATTTTCTATTCTTACATTGCTACAACATAGATTTACGATATTTTTGTAAAAAATATGTAGAATAAATATATACAACATTTTGTGCATTCATTTATTTATATGTATATGGTATGTACAAGAGAGAGAGACAAATGTCAGCAAGCAGTAAAAATAACAACCAATATTTGACAATCCTCAATATCACAAACTTCAATTTCTTTACAAAATAAGTGAAAAGAATGAATAAATACAACACGCATAAATTGTATATTTTATTCATTTCTTCAAACTCTTTACACATAAAAAAATTAAAATCAAACAACAACAAAACAAAACATTGATATCTCACCAGCATACATAATTACTTTCTAAAATACCCTTCCATGTCCCCAGGTAAAAAACGAATATTACAAATAAAAAATATAATGCCGAGTGCACACTATGATATTTTGTGACATCGCAACAGTGTGCACTAGTGGTAACGTTTATCATTTCCGATTTGCATTCCATATAAAAAAAAACGTAATGTGAAAGGCGTTGCACACATTTTAAAAAATGATTAGAAAAAATTTTTATACAACTAATTTTATCAAAAAATTCGTAAATGTGTGGCGCTATTCTTTAGAAATTTTCTACTAAGAAAAGCAATAATTATATAAACTCGCAAGTATTAAAACAATAGAAAAACACCTCAAAGCTGATTACATATACATACAAACCGCAAAAAAAGCAGTAACTCGATAATTGTTCTGCAAGCCAAAAACTTGCAAGGTGCGAATATATTTAAAAAATTTTCAAAAACGAAAAAAATTTTAACGAAAAACTATCAAAAATAATCCATGTACAAAAAGTTGCGAAAATTTTTGAATAATTTCTTAATAAAAAAAACTTAAAAACTTATTAGAAAACGCTGAGATTGTAAGGAATGTCAAAAGCTTGGAACAATTTGCGACAATATCAAAAATTCGCAAAAACATTTTAACATCAAAAAGATATCAAAGTCTGACACTAATTCAAAATCTTTAGAATTGTAAAAAAATCAAAGAATTGAATACTTCACTTTTATTGCGAAAATAGAAATAAGTAGTAGGGAACTGGGGGTGCTGCCCCAATTAAAATTGTTAAATTGTTGCTGAAATTGTTAAATTTGGGTAATTAAAATTTGAAAATTGTTAAATTCTTGGAAATTTGTGAAATTTGAAGCCTACAAGGGTGGTTCCATAAGTCTTTTAAATATTTTTCGAGGGTGGTTCAATAAGTCCGTCTTTTTCCTAATGCCTACGGCAATGCATGATTATTTTTCCTAATGCCGACGGCAATGCATGATTATTTTTCCTAATGCCGACGGCAATGCATGATTATTATTTTTTTGAAATGCCGACGGCAAAACATGATTATTATTTTTTGCAAATGCCGACGGCAATACAATACATGTTGCCAGGCTGTAGAAATTTGTTATCGTAATACTATATCAGTAATATCAGAGAAAATAGATTTGATGACTACTAGGCGATTCTCATATGAATCATGGGAATGTGCTTGTGTGATTTCGTCACGCTAATAAATTGTTTATGAATAAAATAATTAATTAATTAATTTAATAATTTTATTTATTTATAAAACGTTCTCATGTATGTGAACGCCCTAATGCTTGTGTGTGGGGTGTCCAGCTTGTTTTAACGCTGGTAAGCTTATATTTTGTTTATTTGTTTAAGATATATATTTGTATGTATGTATATATGTGTGCATGTACATATGTATGTATGTATGAATGTGCGATCGTAGGAACTTGTGCGTGGAATATTTTGTGGCTATGTAGAATACATTTATATTTTGCAAGGTAGTCATTTCTTTGGCTGCGATTATTTTAAAGCAGCAAAGTTTCAACTAAGTACAGTCATAAGCAGAGAAAGAAAAAGTAAACATTTGCAAATAAGCAAAAAGGGTAACTTTTCCTCCTCCTTCCCACTTCCTTCTCTTTCCTTTATGTGGTTTGTATTTGAAACAAGAAAACACTTGTAGATTTTTTATTTTTCTATACATTTATTGTTTAAAATTTTTTAAACTTTTATAATAATACATACATACATTAATATTTTAAAGAGTGAAAAAGTTCATTTAAGAAGATATTTCTTTCGTTAGTAAAATAGCATTTTTTAATGCGCAACCATTTAGTTTGTGATAATTACAATAAAAATATTCTGGATACTTAATCTCCATTTGTTTAAAGTTGATGCAGCCTATATCCGCAACGTTAAAAATTTTTCGGCATAAAATTTTTTCCAACCATCGTCTTTTCACTTTGCCTTTTACATAAATTTTAGAACATCTTGCGTTGGCTTTTAAAAAATTGCAAACACTTTGAAAAGAAACTGATCCAGAAGTCCAGCTGAGGTGATGATAGTTTTTCGTTAGCCACTTTGCTTCTCTTTACTTTTTTATTGATAAGCATTTAAAATCAAATTGTGGTTTTATAATGAAATTGTTATATTCATAATTGTTGAAAACAATCGCTACTTCTTTTGCGATGAAATCATTTGAATTACTTTTGAAACCTTGTACGTCTATAAAAATTGTGTTATTTTCCATATTACTCAATTTATAAGACTTTTCGAACTTGTCAATGAACAAACTTATTTTCTTGTTGAAAAGCAATCAATACAAAACGAGAGCGTTCTATATTTGCAGCCAGTTTTACATTCCAAATATGGCTAGTTAGAGTGTGTAATTGTGGATTAACATGACAATCCCAACTGCGAAATGCCATAGGTATAGAAGCACCATTGTTAATAATTTTTATCATATTCAATTTGTTGAAATCTGATAATTGTACATGTGGGATTCTCCATGAGATGAGTGAAATTGTAAGTTTAGCTTTTTCAGTAGAAACACTCGAGCGTACAAGATCTTCATCATTCTTATTGCGCAAGAGTATCAATTCATGTTTTCCATTTAGTATAACTTTGTTGTAGTCTTCGGCAAATCCTAGAAGCATTTTTAGAGGTACATAAAAATTGAAAAATCCATTTTCAAGAGTGACATCGTCAATTTTGTTCCATCCAGCATTTTGCATTACATTGCTTTCTGTTGGTGACAGAGAAACCAAATTTTTTATAGTGCTTGTGGCTCCTAAACATCTTGTATGGTCAATTTCAATTCCATTGAGCTCATAGCGAATTTCATCAAATAGATATGCCACAAAGTTGTTTTTTAATAAAAGAAGAAGAAGATTTGGCCTTATTATCATCGGCAACAAACCCCTCTACATAAATGTAGCTCTCACTGGGTAGCACATACAAATCTTGATTTTGTATTGAAATTCTAATTTCATCAATATTATTGTAAGATTGTAAGTGTGGTACATATGTATGATAGTTCTTTTTGATTATATTCTCATCAGACAAGGGTTTATCTAAGACATCTATTATTGAACTTATTTTGTCTTCAATTTAAAATTCAAGGACTTTGGAAAATTTTAATTTGATGTTGTTAGAGCTTTTTGTTGAGCTGGTTGCTTTAATGTTGTTGTTGTTCTTGCTGCTATATTTTTCAATGTATTTGTGTTGTATATTAGCATTATTTAGTTGGCCTTAAATGTATTCGTATTGTAATTTCCTCTCATCGGAAATTAATTAAATCACCGTGTTGATCCAGTACGCGAGTTAACATCTCTTATTTTAAGATAGTAATAACAAATCCATAAATTCAAATATAACTAAGATAGTAATAAAAGATGATAACAAATCCATAAACTCAAATGTAACTATTCTAAGCTAGAGATAAGACAAACATCATAAATACAACTATTGTAACGATAAGAAACACATTTTTTCTCAAAACATGTTTTGCTGATAAAAAAGGTACTAGTAACCTAAACAAAGAAAAACATATTAGAACAAAGAAAAAAATATTTTGAGTTAGAACAAAGAAACATTAAACATAATTATTATTATAAATAGATATTAAGTAACACTTTGTAAGTTAGTCTTAAGAATATATTTAATAAAGAAACGCACATTTCGGTGCAGAAAAAAAAGAAAATATATTTTTTTACTCATTTCCTTAAATAGGAAATTAACTGGGGGCTCAAGCCTGTCTAAACTCTTGACCACAGCCAAATATTCTTGACATTCAAGATATTTAAATAAAATTCCACGGCTTTGAAGAAAAGCAAACCAATCTCCGAAAAAATGAGAAATTACCACGCTGGACCAACGTCAGAAACTATTCAATTCCTTACGATCTATGGGAAAAGACAACGACACAATGAATCAAGATATCGCAGCTTTACGAGCACAAATAGAGGTACTCACACAAACTCTACAGAATACTCAATTGAAGGTAAATACACTGGAGGCGGAACGATCTCCCCACACAATCATTACGCAGGAACAACATAGTGACTTCACACCAAATATAACTGATGCAACTCAGATAAATTTAAAAACATTCGAGGCCATACCGTGCTTCAGTGGGGATAAAAACCAATATAGATCCTGGCGGAAAAGGGCATGGACATTCATGGAAAATATCAAACAATTTTCCAACCACCCAAATTACTACACAGCATTCACGATACTGCATTCAAAAATTGTTGGAGAAGCAGCAGACATCCTCATCAACCACAATACCAAGATGAACTTTTATTCTATAATTAACAGGCTTGACTACACCTACGCAGACCAACGACCATTATATGTACTACTCGAGGAAATGAAGAAACATAAACAGGGAAGACAAACACTCTCAGAATTCCACAGCAAAATCAGCAAAGCACTGAACCTCGCACTTTCGAAGATAGAGATGTCAGGTGATCAGGGATCTGCATCCATGGCGGAATATGCAAATCAGGAAGCAGTCCGTACATTCATCACAGGACTCAACAGCAAATATACAAGCGGTACATTATATAGCCATCATCCAAAGGACCTAGAAACTGCATTTGCAATCGCAAGCACTATATACCATGACAACGCAAATATGCAGTTCGACACACTGGCTACAACACAACAATACAACCAAAAACCAAACTTTGGACCACAACGATACGAAGATAGAAGGAGGTACAATCCCAATGTACAAGCTCAATTTAATCATCAACCACGGCAGGAACCCATGGAAGTGGATAGTTCGCAACAATTTAGACGTTCAACACAATATTCCCCACAGCAGCAATACAACCCATTCAGAAGGGAGCAACAACCAACAAAAAGGGATAGAATGCCTTCATCAAAAAATTATAATCCGAACAAAGTTCAACGAGTAAAACAGACGAGAGATGAAGATATACAATCACTTGTACCACACACCGAAGATACTTATGAAACCGGCAGCGCTTTTTTAGGCGAATAAACGGATTGCCATGTCTGCAGAGGCACTGCCAAACAACAGGTAAATCCGTTAATATATTAATTGACACAGGTGCGACAAACAATTATATTAGTCCTAAGTGCAACATAGGAAAATCTATTCCAATAAAACCAGTTAAGGTAAAAACGCTTCACGGATACTCTTTAACGAAAGCAAAAAAAATTATTACACTATTAGGCCATAATTTAGTATTTTTCGAAACTGAAGCCTTAGAAGAGTTCGATATGCTTCTCGGGGAACATGGTCTCAGAGCCATAAAAGCAGAAATTAACTTATTTGAGTATAAAATCACGTATAAATTTAAAATTAGCGAACAAAAAGTGAATTACACAGTCAATAATGACAAATATAAAAATGAAATTGAAAATATAATGAGAATAAATGACAAAACCAACAAAATTCTGCCCTTTACAACCACTGTACAAGCTTCAATTAGGACAAAATCAGAAGATCCTATTTGGGTGAAACAGTACCCGTATCCAATAGCAGACAATGAATTTATAAATAAAGAAATTCAAACATTATTAGACAACCAAATAATACAACCTAGCATAAGCCCATACAACTCTCCAGTATGGACCGTTGCGAAAAAAGGCACAGATGAGGAAGGGAAACCAAAAAAACGTATGGTAATAGATTTTCAAAAGCTTAATGCTCAGACTATAACTGACAGGTACCCTATCCCAGATGTAGCAATGACTATTCAAAATTTAGGTAAAGCAAAAGTCTTTACAACACTAGACTTAGAGTCAGGATTTCACCAAATCTCGATAAAAAAATCAGACAGAGAAAAGACTGCATTCAGTGTGAATGGAGCAAAATACGAATTTCTTAGAATGCCATTCGGCCTAAAGAACGCACCTTCTATATTTCAGCGATGTATAGATGATATTCTGCGTCCATATATTGGTAAGTTCGCTTACGTTTATATCGACGACGTGCTTATATATTCTTTTTCGCCTGAAGAACACATGGAGCACATTCGAATAATAATAAACGCATTACACAATGCAAATATGAAAATTTCTGACGAGAAATCACATTTTTTCCAAGACTCAGTAGAATATCTTGGTCACGTAATCAAACACAATAAAATAACTGTAGATTCTACTAAGATCCAAACAATAAAGGATTATCCAATACCTAAAAATTTAAAAGAATTAAGGTCATTTTTAGGACTAGCTAGTTATTATAGGAAATTTGTACAAAACTTCGCTTCAATAGTGAAACCTCTTACTACATTCTTACGCGGAGACAATGGCGGTGTAAACAAAAAGCAAAGCACAAAAGTATTAATTAATCTAGATAAACCAGCACTCGAAGCGATAGAGAAAATTAAAGATATGTTACAAGCACAAGTCGAATTATTTCAACGAGATTTCAACAAGCCTTTCGAACTAACGACTGATGCAAGCAACCTTGCAATAGGAGCTGTACCTTCTCAGAATAAGAAACCTATTTCATTTATATCTAGAACCCTTAACCAAACCGAACAAAACTATAGCACAAACGAAAAAGAGCTTCTTGCGATCGTTTGGTCACTTCAAAAATTAAGAAATTACCTTTACGGTATAGCAGACTTAACCATTTGCACGGACCACCAGTCACTTATTTTTTCTATATCTGATAAAAATCCCAACACAAAATTGAAACGATGGAAAAATTTCATCGAAGAATATGGCGCTAAATTAGTATATAAACCAGGAAATCAAAACGTCGTCGCTGACGCATTGTCACGTCAACAGATTAATAATTCTTCGAGTTGTTCACAACATTCAGCACAAAGTTCGCCAATCGAAAAATTGAAACGCGTGAAACAACCATTAAATGCATTTAAGAATCAAATAATTATTCACTATAACACAGATAACTTAGTGCAAATATCTTCACAAAATATTTTTTCATATGCACGACACACACTTTTCTATTCAACCAAGGACGAATTATTAGACAGATTAAAACAAATAATAAACCCAAAAGTAACAGATGCTATAAAAATAGAGGAAGAAACTCTATTCCACGTCGAAGATAATATCATTTCTTCTTTTCCAAATGTAAAAATTGTAGTAGCTCAGAAAATGACAGAAGATATAGAAAACATAGATAGACAAAAAGAAATCGTAGTACTAGCACATAGACGAGCACACAGAAATTACAAAAATAACGCTCAAGATATACAGACAACGTATTTTTGGCCAACCATACGCACCATGTGTAAAAAAGAAGCACAAGACTGTGAAATCTGTCTTACAAACAAATACGAAAGAAGACCAAATAAACAACCAATTGGAGCGACACCGATTCCAAATCACGTGGGAGAACCCATACACTTATTTTATATGAACGGAAACACATACATCACCACAACTGATAAGTACTCAAAATATTGCTATATACGAGAAATTCCAAATAAGAAAAACATACACAAATACATCGAAGAAATACTATCGCAAATCTATCCAAATGCTAGATTCATAATGACTGACAACGAAGCAGCATTATCAAGTATATGCGTAAAACAGGTTTATGAAAAACTACATATTGAGCATACGTTAACGCCAACATACCATTCAACAACAAACGGTCAAGTGGAACGCACTCATAGCACGCTGATCGAACTCACTAGAGTCCTAGCTCAAGAACACAATTCTTCACCAGGAGACGAAATCTTTAATGCCGTTCGACAATACAACAAAACAATACACTCAGTCATTGGAGAGAAACCTGAGGACGTGTTTTTTAACCGGGGAGCACATCCTGATATTAAAGAAAAAATTTAAATAAACCAACAGAAAATACTTCTATATCACAACAAAAATCGTAAGAATATCACATACCAAGCAGGGGACGTTATATACTCCAAAACGCACCGACGCAATAAAAACGTAAGGAAATACTCAAAACACATTGTAAAGGAAGATAAAGGTAACACAATAATTACAAACAAAAATATTGTTATACATAAGGATAATATACGAGTACAAACATGCAAAGAATAATAATATTATTATATATATCCGTCGCATTCAGTAACAGACTAATAGACTTAAAAGACAAAAAATATATAATGATAGAGACTGACCCTGTATACGTTTTTCAGGACACAGCGTTCTTATACCATATGACAAACCTTTCTAGAATCTTGACACCCTACGAAAATATAGAACGATTTGCATATAATTTAGAACAAAACTCTGCAGAATATTTGTTGATAACTAAAATAGAAAATCTGAAGTCACAACTACTTCCTAGAATCTCCAGAACTAAACGTTCACTTAACTTTCTAGGATCAGCCCTCAAACTTATAACAGGAACACCTGACCACGATGACCTAATCGAAATCAAGACAGGATTGAATATGCTAATAGAAAATAATAATAAACAAAAGAAAATAAACTCTGAATTTGAAAATATTAGAAAGAATTAGCCCCGAATCTATTTCAGAACATTTAATACTTACCGAAGTATACAACGAACTACATTCTATCGCTACAATGATTAATTTCGCAAAAAACGGAAACTTTTTTTTCCGGAACTTTAAATTTAAAAGATATTCAACAAATAGTGTCTAATGAAGCGTTAGATCTACCTATAATAAATATATTAGAATATGCCGATATTAATGTTTTTTATTTTCATCACACAATTGTAAACACCTATAAATACCCATTATTAAAAACGAAATGTAAGCTATTTATTTTGTATTCACTAGCATTTAAGCACGGAAAACTATTACTAGACTCTAGAATAGCAAAATGCAATAATAAATTTACAAGTATCGAAAAATGTAAAAATTATCTAGGAAACTTTATATGCAGAATTAAGAAACCGGACAACTGTACTATTAATGTATTAGAAAACAGGCCAGCCAAATGCGAAGTGATACATGAAAATAACGCACCGCTACAAGTACTCGAAAGTGGAAACATCATTACAGATTACGAACACACCTGGAATAACGTAAAAATAAATGGACCTAAACTAATACAATTCAATTACTCAACAAATCTAGATGGAAAACAATACTACAACCACCAACAAGCACTCAAAGATGCCATACATAACCAACACGACGAACAATTACAAATAATGCGCATCTTAGAATCTAATGGTAATTACAAATTTAACAATATCCAAGAAATATCAACCTTCCTGATAACCATCGAAGAACATCCAGTCAAATACACATTTTATTTCATATTGGGACTATGTACATTAGCATTACTAACTTATGGTATGATTAAATTCTGCGAATGCTACAGGATAAAGAAAATAGAAACACAAAGGAAAAAAATCGACGAATTATATGAAATAGAACTTCTCAAACTCCGACAGAGACAATATACAGTTTAAAACGAGGACGTTTTTTTTAAGAAGGAGGAGAGTTAACATCTCTTATTTTAAGATAGTAATAACAAATCCATAAATTCAAATATAACTAAGATAGTAATAAAAGATGATAACAAATCCATAAACTCAAATATAACTATTCTAAGCTAGAGATAAGACAAACATCATAAATACAACTATTGTAACGATAAGAAACACATTTTTTCTCAAAACATGTTTTGCTGATAAGAAAGGTACTAGTAACCTAAACAAAGAAAAACATACTAGAACAAAGGAAAACATATTTTGAGTTAGAACAAAGAAACATTAAACATAATTATTATTATAAATAGATATTAAGTAACACTTTGTAAGTTAGTCTTAAGAATATATTTAATAAAGAAACGCACATTTCGGTGCAGAAAAAAAAGAAAATATATTTTTTTACTCATTTCCTTAAATAGGAAATTAACTCGCGCGCATTATTTTCATATATATTATTGTTATTGGCCTCATTATTTTCTTTTATATTTGCCTCATTATTTTCTTTTATATTTGCCTCATTACTTTTATTTTTAATTGCCCTTGTAGTTACTAATAATTTCCTTTAATTTCTCTAAGACAGTTGAAAATTCTAAATCTGATTATTAAAAATTTTCCGTTTAAAATTCTGTAATTAAGATTCCTAATTGATGGATCTATTATGTCGTCAATATTTATTAATAATTTCTGTACGTGTGTGTAGTTTTTTATGTAGACTGTGTGTAGTGTTGTCTCAGGTCATGGTTTTGGAATATAGAGTTTTTTTTCATTGTTCTTTTCCTATAATATAGGGTGTTTTTTTAAGAGGTATAGAACTTTGAATTGAAATAAAACACAAGAAAATCGTTTTAATATCCATCAATTTGGCTTTATTGGAAGGATAATTTTATGCCATTAATGTTTAAATATGATCTCGGGCATGTAGCTGCCGCGGCTGGCTCGAATAAAGCCAATTCTACAGGTCCAATTTTCAACCACTTTTTCGAGCATATGGGGCCGTATGTTGGCAATAACGCCACGAATGTTGGCTTCCAAGTCCCCTAACGTTTCTGGTTTGTTGGCGTAGACGAGCGACTTCACATATCCCCAAAGAAAATAATCCAATGGTGTCAAATCACACGATCTTGGTGGCCAATTGACAGGTCCATTCCGCGAAATTATGCGCTCATCGAATGTTTCCTTCAATAAATCGATTGTGACGTGCGCTGTGTGGCATGTAGCGCCGTCTTGTTGGAACCACAACTCATCCACATTCATGCCATCCAATTCGGGAACAAAATAGTCGGTTAGTCGGCTCCAATTGCAGTGCACGGTGGCGAATCGATTCATTCGGGTCCTCTTCAACACTTTGCTCTACAGCGGCAATTGTTTCTTCGGTGCGCACTGTTCGACGTCTCTGCGGATGAGTATTATCACATAGAGTAAACGTAGTGCGAAAACGATCCATGGTTAACCGAATTAATTGCTCTGATGGACGATTATGTCGACCATAAAATGGACGGAGCTTGCGGTAAACTTCGCGAACTGAACCATTATTTTCGAAATAAATTTGCACGATTTGCAAGCGTTGTTCTTTTGTCAACCTGTTCATGATGAAATGGCAAACCAAACTAAATATTAATCACTTGACAGCTGACAAAATGGCCGCCAGTTAAAAAAGTGATGCCAACTTAAAGTTCTATACCTCAATAAAAAACACCCTGTATATGAATGAATGCACTTTGTTTGTCAATTCTATTTTTGCATAGTCGTCACTAATATTTTTGTGATAATTAGCAAGTTTTTTTTGTAGTTTTTTGTTTGTTTTTTACTTTCGTCATTGTTAATGTTTTGTAATTTAATATCTCACGGTTTTTAATTATGTTAGTGTGACAGTAAATATTTTTTGTGTTTAAAATTTGTGGAGAAACATGTGTATAATTTTTTTTTATGTTTTTAGTTAATGAACCATAACTATATTTTTATAATTTATTATTTATTTTATAATTTATTATTATTATTATTATTATTATTTTTTAATTTTATTAATTTTTCCTAATGCCTACGGCAATGCATGATAATTTTTTCAAATGCCGACGGCAAAACATACTTATTATTTTTTTCAAATGCCGACGGCAGAACATGATTATTATTTTTTTCAAATGCCGACGGCAAAACATGATTATTATTTTTTTCAAATGCCGACGGCAAAACATGATTATTATTTTTTTTCAAATGCCGACGGCAAAACATGATTATTATTTTTTTCAAATGCCGACGGCAAAACATGATTATTATTTTCTAATGCTCCCAGCGTTGCCAGACTGTAGATATTTGTTATCGTAATACTATATCAGTAATATCAGAGAAAATAGGTTTGATGACTACTAGACGATTCTCATATGAATCATGGGAATGTGCTTGTGTGATTTCCTCACGCTAATAAATTGTTTATAAATAAACAATAAATAAATTGTTATAAAATAAAATAATTAAATAAATTATTTTATTTATTTATAAAACGTTCTCATCTATGTGAACACCCTAATGCTTGTGTGTGGGGGTGTCCAGCTTGTTTGTTGCTGGTAAGTTTTATATTCTGTTTATTTGTTTAAGAAATATATTTGTATGTATGTATGTATGTGTATGATGCATTTGTGTGTGTGTGTGTTTATGTGTGTATGTATGTATGTATGTACGATCGAAGGAACTTGTGCGTGGAATAGTTTGTGGCTGTGTGGAATACATTTATATTTTGCAACGTAATCATTTTCTTTGGCTGCGATTATTTTAAAGCAGCAAAGTTTCAACTAACTACAGTCATAAGCAGAGAAACAAAAAGTAAAAATTTGCAAGTTAGCAAAAAAGCTAATTTCTCCTCCTCCTTCCCACTTCCTTCTCTTTCCTTTATGTAGTTTGTTTTTGAAATAAGAAAACACTTGTAGATTTTTTATTTTTCTATACATTTATTGTTTAAAATTTTTTAAAATTTTATAATAAATACATACATTAATATTTTAAAGAGTGAAACAGTTCATTTAAAGCAAGATATTTCTTTTTTTAGTAAAATAGAATTTTTTTAATGCGCAAACACCAACTTTATGATAATTACAATAAAAAGATTCTGGATACTTAATTTTCATTTGTTTAAAGTTGATACAGCCTATATCCTCAACGTTAAAAATTTTTCGGCATAAAATTTTTTCCAACCATAGTCTTTTCTCTTCACCTTTTACATAAATTTTAGAACATCTTGCGTTGGCTTTTAAAAAATTGCAAACGCTTTCAAAAGAAACTGATCCAGCAGTCCAGCTGAGGTGATGATAGTTTTACGTTAGCCACTTTGCTTCTCTTTGCCTTTTTATTGATAAGCATTTAAAATCAAATGGTGGTTTTATAATGAAATTGTTATATTCATAATTGTTGAAAACAATCGCTAATTCTTTTGCGATGAAATCATTTGAATTACTTTTGAAACCTTGTACGTCTATAAAAATTGTGTTATTTTCCATATTACTCAATTTATAAGACTTTTCGAACTTGTCCTTTGATGGGTATATATTCTATTATGCGAGCATGAATAAAATGCAGTAAGCTGATGTCTTTGCTGCAATATAAGTTGCTGTTTCAAATGCTATTTTTATATAAATCGGTCCATTATTGAGTGATTCATTCTGGTGACTGACATCTACTACGATAATAGGAACTTTTGTCTTAAACTCTGATGCAGAAGCGGTTGAGATTCTTTCATATAGTACCTTTGTTGGAATCTTATGGCATTTTCTCTTCTGGAAAAAAATGTTACACTTATTACACTTTTCAATGATGTCGGCCCGTCGATGTGTGTTTGTTTTAATTTTATGGTTTGATATCCGTTCGCCGATGCGCATAGTTAATTATGTAGGCACGTGGGGCTTGTTTGTACGTAGTATGTTTTTTCGTTTGTTAAGCGGTTGCAGCAGGTTTATGATTTTATATTGTGTGTGCGTGTGTGCATAGTTTAATTTTTTTCTAATATCCTTTTGTTTGTACGTAGTATGTTTTTTCGTTTGTTAAGCGGTTGCGGAAGGGTACTTGAGAAAGAAATTGTGTGGGAATCTATGAATGTTTTTTTTGTTGGTTTTATTTAGTTTGATTTTTATTTATTTTTTTCCTATGTTTAAAGAGTTCGAAGACATGAATAAAATATATGGTTTGTGAGATAAGCATGGTTTGATATCCGTTCGTCGATGTACATAGTTAATTATGTAGGTACGAAGGATTTTATGTAGGTTTTTGTTTTAATTTTAATTTTGAATGGAATTTTTTTTTGTTTGTTAAGCGGTTGAAGCAGGTTTATGATTTTAGAGTGTGTGCATAGAGAAAAATATTGCTTTTGTCTCTTTGCAATATTCTTTTTTTAGCTGGTGGTCATGGAAGATTATTTTAGAAAGAAATTATGTATGCTTGTGGGAAATCTATGAATGTTTTTTGTTGTTGGTTTTATTTGGTTTGATTTTTCAATTTCCTATATTTAAAGAGTTTGAAGAGGTAAACGAAATATGTAATTTATGAACTTATTTGAAGGTTGGAAAAATTGAAGTGTAAGATATTTATGATTGTCAAAGGGAATTAGAGATGCGTGATCATGGGAGCCAACGTTATGCTCATACGTGTGTATTTGTGTATGTTTTTACAATAACTTGAGCGTTGGCAGATGGGTAAGTAGTCGTATATGTATATGTGCAATGCCGAGTACAAATCTGGCATTTTCTTGTGTTCTAATCATTTTTTAAAATGTGTGCAACGCCTTTCACATTATGTTTTTTTATATGGAATGCAAATCGGAAATGATAAACGTTACCACTAGGGCACACTGTTGCGATGTCACAAAATATCATAGTGTGTACTCGGCATTATTTTTTTGTTTGTAATATTCGTTTTTTAGCTGGGGACATGGAAGGGTATTTTAGAAAGTAATTATGTATGCTGGTGAGATATCAATGTTTTGTTTTTGTTGTTTGATTTTAATTTTTTTATGTGTAAAGAGTTTGAAGAAATGAATAAAGTATACAATTTATGCGTATTGTATTTATTCATTCTTTTCACTTATTTTGTAAAGAAATTGAAGTTTGTGATATTGAGGATTGTCAAAGATTGGTTGTTATTTTCACTGCTTGCTGACATTTGTCTCTGTCTCTTGTACATACCATATACATATAAATAAATGAATGAACAAAATTTTGTATATTTTTAATCTACATATTTATTTAAAAAAATATCGTAAATATATGTTGTAGCAATGTAAGAATAGAAAATTAAAATACATTTCTTAGTTATTTTCCTGATAAAGTATATATGAATTTCTTAAGGCACAAACTCCATAATTGTGATAGCTGCAGTAAAAATATTCCGGATATTTAAGTTGTATTTGCTTAAAGTTGATGCACCCCATATCCTCGATGTTGAAAACTCTAAGTTGAAGTAGTTTCTCAAACCATTTCTTCTTTTCCATAACCTTAACATAGATTGAAGAATGTTTTAAATTGGATTTTAAAAATTTTACAACATTCTTAAATGATATTGATCCGTCATTCCAATTCAGATGATGAAAGTTTCTTGTTAGCCAATTTGCTTCTCTTTGTTTTGCTACTGATAATCTTTTGAAGTTAAACGGCGGTTTAGTAATAAAATTTATGTGCTCCTTACTGTTAAAAACAATTGATATTTCTTTTGCAATAAAGATGTTTGAATTGGACTTAAATCCTTGCATATCGATGAAAACTTTACCCCCAATCATATTATATTTTATTTACATTATTTTACGAACTTGACCTTTTAAGGGTATGAATTCTATTATGCGATCGTGGATGAGAATGCAAAAGGCTGATGTATCGGTAGGAATGTTGGAGTCCGTTTCAATTTCAATTTTTATATCAACAGGACCATTAGAGAGAGCTTCGTTTTGATAACTGACATCTACTACAACTATCGGCACACTATTTTTAAATTCTTGAGCAGTTAGAAGTGGTTGTGATTCCCTCATGTAGTAGCTTTGTTGAAACCGTAGATACATATCATATAGGATGGCATACCGATCATTTTTAAATTTTATATTTAGATCATCATATGGGTACGATTCGGAATTTAA
The DNA here is from genome assembly GCA_949987645.1 of Tachina grossa. NCBI lineage: Eukaryota > Metazoa > Arthropoda > Insecta > Diptera > Tachinidae > Tachina > Tachina grossa. The sequence continues at coordinate 114,854,646 of OX465274.1, forward strand.
ATACACTTTTAAATTGTTTAGATTACAGTGAACAAACTTATTTTCTTGTTGAAAAGCAATCAACACAAAACGGGGTCGTTCTCTATTTGCAGCCAATTTAACATTCCATATATAGCTACTTCCTGTATTTAGTTGAGGATTAATGTGGCAATCCCAACTGCAAAATGCCATCGGTATAGAAGCACCACTGTTAATAATTTTAATTATATTCAAATAGCTCAGATCAGATAATTGTAAATGCGGAATTCTCCATGAGATCTTTGAGATACTAATTTTTGGTTTGTCAGTAGCAACAGTTAAGTATACGAGCTTTTCATCGTTTTTACTACGTAAGAGAACCAATTCATGTTTACCGCTGAGTATAATTTTATTATAGTCTTCAGCAAAGCCTAAAAATTGTTTCAGTGGTACATAGAAATTAAAGTGTCCATTTGAAATATCCAAATCATCGAGTTTGTTCCATCCAGCATTGTACAAGCCAACACTTTCCGTAGGTGATTAAGAAACAAAGTTTTTTAGGCTGCTTGTAATCGCTAAATGTCTTGTATGATCAATTTCTATGCCATTAAGTTCATATCGAATTTCGTCAAAGAGATGTGCGACAAAGTTATTTTTTAATTTCAGATTTAAAAAAGAAGATATTTTGCTGTTATCATCATCTACAACACTTCCCTCGACATATATGTAGCTTTCGCTTGGTAGCACATGTAAGTCTTGATTTTGTATTGAAATTCGAATTTAATCATTATTGTTGAAGGATTGTAGGTACGGTGTATATGTGTGGTAGTCTTTTTTAATTATACTCTCGTCTGATTGAGGTTTTTCTAGAACATCTAGTATGTAACTCATTTCTTTGTCAATTTTAAATTAAGAGACTTCAAAAACTTTTTATTTCCTTGTGTCAAATGTTTTTTGTGTAATGATCTCTTTAATCTTGGTTTGGTTTGCAAGAGTGTTTTATAAGTGTATCCAATTTTATTCTTAGATTGCTTGACGTTATATATTATCATTATTTGCTAGATCTCAAATGTATTCTTATTGTAATTTCCTCTCCTCGGAAATTAGTTAAATGACCGTTCTGATCAACTACGCGTAGAGTTAGAGAACTTATCTCTCGGCAGTTAACTGGCAAAAAGATAGGATTTCGAGGAATCTCAACAATTTTATACCCTGAGGGGCATTGATCGCAAATTCATGTAATGTGTGTGCTTGTGAGTTATTCGTATATGTGTTAACGACTATACTACATTCAACACGCAAGATATTCACGATGAAAATATTGACCGGTAGGTCTGAGTGAGTAATGGTCTTGGTTAGGAGCTAGAATTTTCTTATTGAATCCAAAAAGTTTTCCAATTGTGTTATCCTTGTTAAAGTATATGGGATCCTTAGAGCTATTAACTCTAACTTGCATTGTATTGTTATTAGCTTCTATATCAATTTTATTTTCCGGACAATACTGCTTATAGTGGTGTTTAATATAATCAACTATATCATTCAATTCATAAGATCCTATTGGTATTTTAATTACGTGTTCACCAATATGAAGTATATTGTTATAATCATCTACATTGGGAATGCTATTATATGAATGAAAATCAGTTAGAGCACATTCATATTCACCATCCAAACGAATAGGAGGAAAGTAGTTAGCAGATAACTCAGATGAGTTTGAGCTAAGAGTAAGTGTTATTGACATTATGCTTGTCTGATTACAAATAAGTGAAATTAAACACAGCACTTTGTATAAAAAGGAAGTTTATATCTTATTTAAATATATTAGATACAAATATAGACTTATATATACACTTAACTACAATATTTCATTTTTATTGATCCAAGAATTATGTTGATTGGTAAATCCTAACCATTTAACATATGCCTTCTCGCCTTTAGTTTTAAGAACTTTTTCAACTAGATATGTATTTGGATATCTGGTTTTTGAAAGTTTTTCACCATAGAATCCACCTTTAATAGGGTTACCACGATAATCTTCTAATATGTATGTAGCTGGATGTGTATTTTGAACTCTTTTAATCGTAAAAATTTCTGTGTATATCCTTTTTCAAAAACATGTCTATATTTACGTATGCGCACATGATCTCCCACATTGAACTTTGATAATTTGAATAGTTTTAAGCGGTTATATACCGTGTTTAATAATTTTTTCTCATTTTTATAGTTAAATTGAATCGGTGGCATTTTGATGGTGCGATGAATTTTTTTATTATATGTATTAATCAAGTCTTTGTTAATGTCGAGCCAGTTATAAGACCCATTAAAGCTAAACTCTTTCCACATCATTCCTTTTAATGTTCTGTTAAATCGTTCTACTATTGATGCTTTCATTCTGCTATATGTTGAGTAGTGATTAATGTTGTATTTATTCATCAATTTTCCAAAGTGTTTATTGAAAAACTCTTTACCATCGTCTGTTTGCAAGTTTTTTGGTATTCGTCCCAGTTGAAAAATATTCTGCATAGCCTGGGTTGTTTCCAATGCAGTCTTTCTTTTCAAGGGTACTGCCCAAGCAAATTTTGAAAATGTATCAATTACAGTCAGCAAAAATCGATAATCTCTATTGTCTGTAGAATAGTTCCCCATTTCAACTAAATCAGCTTGCCAAAGATCATCTATTCCTTTCATAACAACTCTTCGATAAGGAAAATGTTTTCGTGCTTGCTTATGTAGTTCATTTATCAAAATTTTTTTTGAAGTCATTATTTAACGTATTTAGAATTTTATGGGATAAGTTGAGTTCAGTGTGAGTTTATTTAAATACTGTCGACCATCATATGTAAGAATACCCATAAATTAACTCATTTATCTTTTTAATTTCTTTTTCAAATAATAATTTCATACTTGTTGATTTCATCTCGTACCTCTTCAATTTGACTTTGCAGAAACAATTTATTAACAACTTCGTTTTCCTCCAAAGCTTTTCCCACATTTTTGATTCCTTTGTTTTGAACGTCAATGTTATTAGTTGTATCCATATTGAAGCCCAGCAGCTTAAGAACATTTTTCACAAAAACTGTACCACTTGTATCATTAAGATAGTGCCCAAACTTATCGATGGACATGATTTATGTAGATAAATATTATTCTATAATTTTTGCTTCATATAATTCTTCGATAATTGAGACAATTTCGTTATTGTGATTAGTATGACCTGCAGCTTGTGATGCTAGCAAAAGCCTGAGGCGATCTACTAACTCATTAGGATCATCCCAGTATATATAGTTAGCTTTGTATGGGTTTAGTTTCATCTAAACCTTACCCTTGTAAGGACTTTTTATTGCATGTAGTGATGACGAAGTTGATGAGTTTTTTTCACTTTCTTTCTTAAACAATTTACTGATAATATGCTTATATTTATATGCTCTCGTTCCTTTGATTTGTCCATCAGGTCTATAATCTCTTTTGTATGCATTTGTGCTCACTTAAATTTTCTTATATATATCTAATTCATGTTTATCATAATATTTAGGTGTTTTGTGAAACAGTAAAGAAAATAAACCTGGTGTAAAAGCCCATATTTGATTTCCAATCACTATTTTATCTTCAGTAAGTTTAATACTACTATTGCCAAACTTCCATTCATTATTAAAACCTTCATGTGGACCGTATAGAGTATCTAATTCGTTTCTGCTTTCCAAGAGTGCTAGGTCAGTATAACTCTTATTATTATCTGCATTATCAACCTTGTTTGCGTTTCGATTACTGAGTGAGATATTTTTATTGCATAACGTTTCTCAACAAGTTTCTTTAGAGTACTTGTCTCTAACTTAACTGATTGTTCGTTGAATGGAAAATTTGAATTTTTATAAACTTTCGTTTTAAATTCATTTCTTTCTGATTTAATACTTTTTTTTATTATTTTTAGAACTGTTCACAAATTCTGTTAATGGTTCTATTATTGGTTTAAATGTGTCTTTGAATTGCTCATGTGTATCTGCTTCATCAACTTTTATACTACGAAATTTTTTCTTTAAAACATTTCTTGTCTTTATTAACTCTTTTAAAACTTTTTCATCCATTTTCAACTATTAGACACCAGATCAGGTATCAGCTATCAGATCAGGTATCACTTATCAGATCAGGTATTAGATCAGCTATCAGATCAGCTATCAGATCAGCTATCAGATCAGGTATCAGATCTGCTATCCGATCAGGTATCACTTATCAGATCAGGTATCAGATCAGGTATAAGATCAGCTATCAGATCAGCTATCAGATCAGGTATCAGGTATCAGATCAGCTATCCGATAAGGTATCACTTATCAGATCAGGTATCAGATCAGGTATAAGGTCAGCTATCAGATCAGGTATTGGGGTATCAGATTAGGTATCAGCTATTAGATCAGGTAACAGATCAGCTTTCAGATCAGGTATGGTAAATACTTTAGGAAATAAGTAGATGTACTATGCGCAAGGCCAAATTAAGTACTAATGTTTTACTTTTATGTAGAGTAATTTATATCGTTATAAAATAGTCGAATTGCTTTCTATAGCGACCATTGTTTAAGTCATTTTCTTTGCTTATCATCAAAAATCCATATTTATCCTTCCAACACTCTCGACAAATTTCATGAAACTTTTCATAACTCATATCGCTGCCAACATGATCTCTATAAACATGCTTCATATTTGTCTCATCTTGTTTAAACATTATAATCACATTTGCATTGTCTCTTATTAAGTGCTTGGGGATTCTCGTATAAGTTTGGCACAAGTAGAGTGAATCAACATCCTTATGTCGTCCCATGCAAAAATATGCTCGTATATTATTTTGCTTCTCGCATGCAACATCATCAAAGATCATAATAGAATTAGTTTTCGCTTCGTCAGGAGGAATAACTTTTTCATTACCTGTCAATGTGTAGTATCCCATCCCTTTAATTGGTGAAATTAATCGCTTTAAGTATTCATATTTTGGTTGATAAAGGGATTTTGAGTATAAATAGATGTTTTCAAACTTGAGTCCATTAGGACTTTCTAGCAAGCTAATCATAACATTAGTCTTTCCACAATTTGATGGTCCAACTATTAGAGCACGAATAGAATTTGGTAATCTATGTTTTATTTTAGATCTGATTTTCGTTGAAGCATCAATATTGCGAATCACAATATTTTTATGTTGTTTTACTAATTGCATTCTTATAACTAATTGCATTTCATAAATGTTACTTTTATTATGGAAGAAAAAATAAAATAAGATGCTTATACATTATAACAAAACGTTTAGTTATAAAAAACCAGCCGTTGGAAAAGGTTTAGTGAATAAAGTAATTAACTCTCTGCCTGTTGAATTACACCTTCCTGGATATCAGTTTTGTGGACCTGGAACAAACGGAATTAATTTATTAGAGGCTGCATGTAAAAATCACGATATTGCTTATTCCAAAACAAATGATTTAAATAGTAGACATCAAGCTGATAAAATTCTTGAAAATAAAGCTTGGGAACGAGTTATTTCGAAAGATAGCAGTCTTGCAGAAAAATCGTTTGCATACATGGTTACTAACGCAATGAAAGTCAAAAGAAAATTTGGTATGGGATTGAAGGAGAAGGTTGCAAAAAAAGTGAACAAATGGAAAAAAGCTGTTCAGTACATCAATTAAAACTGCAACAAAAATACTGAAGAAGGAAAAACCTCAAGACATTAACTCTGCAATTAGGATTGCACGTAAGATTATCAACAAATCGTTAAGGGGGAAGAAATTGCAAGTTGTAATACCACGCGGAATTAATGTTCCAAAGATTGGTGGCTTCTTACCTTTGGTACCTATTCTTACTGCTCTGAGTGCAAATGGTAGTCTTTCTACTGGCGGAGCAGCTATAGCAAAAGCAATAAATGCTGCAAAGAATGCCAAACAACAACTTGATGAAGCAACTAGACATAATAAAACAATGGAAGCAGTAGCAATGGGGAAAGCTTTTTACTTTAAACCATATAAGAAAGGATATGGATTGGTTTGTCAACAAAAACAAAAAACCAAATATTTTCGTAATGCTACCCAATAAACCCCTATCTGATGTTGATTTGAGAAACTTTTCAACAAACATTCCATACTTTAGAGGAGTTTTCATGTTGGATACACTACCAAAACGATCGAGAAAAAGAGAATGCGGAATCATTAATTTGGATTTATCAAGAGGACCTGGAACCCATTGGGTAGCATATTATAAAAACAATGAACATAAGGAATATTTCGACAGTTTTGGAAATTTACAACCTCCATTAGAATTAGTTAAATATTTAGGTAAAAATATAAAATATAATTACAATCAATATCAAGATTACGATTCATTTAAATGTGGACATTTATGTCTTCAATTTCTCTACAAAATAAGTGAAAAGAATAAATAAATAACACACACACAACCATTTTAAAATTTTTTTGTTTTATTAATAAAAAAAAAGTTTATAAAATATACTTTCTACATATTATTCCCACTGTGGGTATTGAGCATTTGTTAAAAAGATATTTATTTCAGCAGCAGTATCCAACTTTAAGCCACTGTCCCCTTGCTTACATATGCAATATATCCCAGATGCTAGTTCTATTATATCATCATCCGATAGCGTGTTGTACCGATTTGGTAAGAACATTATGTTATTTTCCAGTTCAATTTGAATTGTGGTGCCGTATTTACTTGTCACCCGTTTAGCATTTTTAACTGTATATTTAGTTGAGTCCTTTAGCTCTTTTATATGGATTAATGTTTTTTTATTTAAATTGTTGAACTTTGTTATCAAATCGGGAGGACTCAATATCAGAATAATAATTAATTAAATTTAATTTTTAAATAAATATTTTTTTTCTTCTTTGACAGATAGCTCAATCTGCTTTTGTAAACTGATGTATTAAAAATTTCTACCAATCTTTAAATAGGCAAAAACAGGAAAAAAAAACAAAAAAAAATTTAAAAAACAAAGATCAGTAACGTAGCTATCTCTTTTTCTTATATTGTAATTATTTGTTATGTAAATGTTTGTTTGTTTTGTCACTGATAGAATTGTAGTGAAAGAGATAGTTATATTGACGTTCTAAAACGTAACTGAAACATAAAATTTCAAAACAAAGATCAGAGAGATAGTTATATTAATGTTCTAAAGTGTAAGTGAAACAAAATATTTTAAAAAGCACTCAAAAGTATTTGTAAAATTTTAATTTTACAAGAATATTTTACTATAAATAAGAATGTAAAACTTTCAAGAGTACTAGTATAAAAATAGTATTCAAGAAAAAAGTATTCTTTAAAAAAAGAAAATTAAAATAACAATTAAAAAAATGAGCCAAGTACGTGAGCGGTTATTTAAGTTTCTTAATTCTTATGAGGACTTATTGCTCTATGAGCATAAAGAAACCATAAATTTTTTCGTCTCCATGCTCACTGAAAATGAGGACTATGGAATTATAGAGCAAGAGGACTCTGATAGTGGGCATTTTGCCAGCTGCCCCTGGTATAGCGAAGGATGCGAGGAAGAGCCAGACACATGTCGATGCACCATGTTCCATATAAGGAAAAAAATTATTTTTAAGATTATTGAAACTTATAAAAATTTGTCAAAAATAAATAATGAACAAATATAGAATATATATTTATGTGTGTATGGGTTTTATTTAGTTTTTTATTTTTTATTTTTTTTTAAATACATACATATGTGTGTATTATATATATATATATATATATATATATATATGTATATATATGTATATATATATATATAAAGATTAATAGAGCGAAAAACTATTAGTTTAAATATTATTTTCATTGAGGATGGATAAACGTACTTTAAAGAATATATTTCACAACAATCAAGAACGAAAACCTCAAATATATGATTTGGTTTTTGAGTTTGAATACTTGCTCAATTGGAAATTGAAGATTGCATGTGGATTTTCTACAGCTTTTGGTTTTAAGCCAATGATATGGTTGAATTATAAAAATAAGCAATACATTGGACTGGATCGAGAAGAGTGGTTACATCTCATGTGCTATAAGGAGTATATAGATGATATGCTTAATCGTCGGGATTTTTTAAACTCTATAAATATAATTGATAATGAAAGTGAGAGAGATGTTGAATATAAGTTTCAATATAAAAGAGGTGTTTGTTTTTTAGTTATCATACAAGGAAACTTTAAAATAAAAATCGATTCTGACACTTGGAGATCACTAACTCAAATTCGAGTATTTTTTACATCAATTTTATGTTGGAACAACATTCTAAGAAAACAAATCCTTCATTTCTATTTATCATGAATATTATATACCAACTTGCTCCGCTTCAAACAAAACAAAACTTCAAATCAATGAAAGACAAGGAATACACGAAAGGGATGTAAATATTGAATTAACACGACTTTGTTATGAGATTGGAGAAAAAATGCAACACAAGATTGTAACAGATGTGAAAATTCATAAATTTTATTTAAGGATGAATAATAAAAAAAAAACTGTACACAAAAAATATTTGTTTTTAATGCTTTTTTATTTTCATATTAGTGTATGTTTTATTTAAAAACTAATCTTGCAAATAATATATACAATTTTGGAAATCAAATTATGTAGAGAAACATAACATAGGAAATGTTATATTTTTTTCTTTTTGTTATCGTAATAACTAGACAATATTTCTTAAATAAAAAAAAATTTACAATAGACACAAAGATTTTTACTTAAAACTAAATAATTATAATTGGAGAAATAAATTACAGAAGCTTTAATTTGTATACATATTTTACTCATCTTCTTGAAGTTTTTCTATTTCTAATAATAACATATCAAGTTCATAATCAGGATTGTTTTCATCAATTTCAATATGATGCCATGCACATGTGTTTATACCATCACTTTTTACTTTTCTCTTGTCATCTTGATAACTTAATATTACTTTATGTATTTGCATAGTATATAATTCATGCAACTTAGACTTCAAGGTTAGCATATTATCATTAATGCTTATTATCTGTTAAATAAACAATCTCTATACGAACTTAGGCTATACTTATCTAAAACACATTTTCTTACTCCTTTAGATTTTTTAATTTCATTTCCATTTTGTACAGTAAAGGAGTACATTTTAGACGTTGTCCCACGAATTCTTCCATAATCTTCCCACAATTCCCATCTTTCATCATACCAAGAACTTTTTTGTGTACGAGAGGAATCCCGTAATCATTTGTTTCTGTATAGTCAGAAGTGTCAAATTCATGTTCTATATCATTTTTAATGTCTGCGTAAAAGTCTTCAGTTTGTATCGTGTATATGAATGAGTCAGTGTCCATGTAATTTAATTTCAATTTTGACTTGAATTTAGGTTGCATGTATCTATAATGAAAATTTTACATCTTCCATTTAGATAGTTCCAGCACCCAAAATCCTAAATATATGGGCTTATTATAACATGTCTTCACTCGATTCATTTGAATCGCTACCATATCTTCTGAAAATATTGCTAAGCTATGAAAATTTGATTTAGATATCCAATTTTGAGCACCCAAACGGTTTCGGTTTAATGTAGTCCAACTGGTAACAATCCTCACATCTTTCCTTTTGTCCACATTCTCCATGGTTTTCCCATATTCTGCGTTATTGAGCAATTTGAAAAAAAATTTCAAAGTTATTTCTAGCTTCGGCTCTGTATTTAGTATTAAATTCTATATAATCTTTCAACCATAGAGACTGCTTACAAGTTAGAACTCTATGTATTTTTTTTTTCAAAATCAACCCGTTTCCTAGACATTGTTTAAGTACTCTGTAATGAATTATATTAGAATGTTTTGGCGAAAAATCAGTTATTAGTTTTTTATATTTTGATGCTCCAATTTCCTTGTTTTCGGCGCAGAAAGAAAGATCGTTATGTATATTATGTAAATAAGAAGGATATTCTAAATCAACCTCATATACATAACCATCAATTGAATTATCATCTATTAACTGCGGATTAATATTTAGTTCTCCGCTTTTTAACCATCTGAATCCTCCATAAGGAAGATGTTCAGACATGGGCCAACCGTAAAGATTGTTTGCATCTAAATACATAAGAAATTTGGAAGGTTTATTTTTATCGAAAGTGTCTAAATACTTATTATTTGCCTTGGAGTATCTTTTACAACATTGGACAATTCCACCTCGTATCCCTCTTTTAAAGAAATTGTACATGTCGATATCGGTTATTAGCTCTAATTCAATGTTTGTATGCCTAAGCATAGCATCCCAAGATAGCCCCGGGGCAGTATAGTATTGACAGGGATCTAAGCTACAAATTTTTTTACAGACATTTTTAAAATTTTAAAAATATCCGTTAGGAGAAGCACATTTGTTTTCAAAGACAATTCCATATAATCTTTCAAAGTTTTGCAGTTAAAAATTGTACAGACTTCATTTGCATTCGCATAGTCTTCAATAGAACATTCTTTGTTATTAAGGTTATTAAAGAAATCTTTTCTAGGTGGAAGTTGTGTTTCATTAAGTTTTTCAAATGAATCAAGATAATCATAGGGAAAAATTAGTTTTCTCCTTATGAGATTAAATTCTTGGCTTGTTTGAAATTGTGCTCTAATAGTATGAAAATTGTTGACGGTAAGATTATTTGCCAACTATTCCAAACTATCGGCCATAAAACGCATTGTATCAAGAAACCTAAGTTCAAGATCTGTACCATCACTCATATTAATAAATTGAGATAGAGATATATATAACTCTTTATTTAACGGAAGGACTTTTATATTTGTCGCAACCTTACTTAATTCTTTCACAAAAAGATGAGAATCATAGGATGAATAGTTATGAAAATAAATTGGAATAAACTTGGGTACTTGATAACTTAGGTTGCATTTGTTATGCGCAGCACCTTGATATTTACCGCTTATATGACAATGATCTCTCACACGATCATTATTTAAGCATTGTCCACATATGTGTCAAGTTATCGCATTGTAAAATGTTACATTTTCTTCATCTGTCAAGTTCTCCATTTCAATTGTTTTTGTGAGATAATTGTTATATATATCTTGACAATCTTGATTCAAAAATGTAACAAATTTTTCAGAAGCATCTTTACCCGTATAAATTCTCAGCTTATCCAATTTATTGTCATGCTTACACTTAATGAAATAGCTGAATGCGCAGGGTACATGTATTTGATTTAATTTAGTTTTACTACTTACGTTAAAGTCTATCTGTTGCAAAACGCATTCAAAATCGGCGTATACAACAAAAGGGACGTCAATTTTTCTATGGTGGCTCTTGAACCGCAGTATGGAGTCTTCTGCCTTTGGCATTGTGGTAACTATTTTACCACATTCCATTTTATGTTTCTCCATAATATTTTCAAGATGAGTGTATTACAGACAGCTGTTGCAAAATAAAAGTCGTTCACAATGAGTCGTTGTTTGCCTTTGTAGTAGTCTGTAAGACATCAAATACGCGTATTGTATTATTTAATTTTAAATACTTTCCAATATATTACTTACTTTGAAATATCTTTTATAAAAATATAGTGATGCCCATCCATGTTTTCCAATAGCAATAAGTTAACATGCTTGGTCTTCTCATTTTGGGTTATATACAATGGTCCAATTAGTTCATCACTCTCGTCGTCATATCCAAACACATTCACACTAACATCATTCCGCCTCTCAAATTCCTTAATATGTATATTTTAGTGACATCGGAAATGTCAAATTTTAAAAATCAATTATAGTTCCATTTTGTAGCGAAATTATATCAGCACTAATATCTTCAATGTTATATGAAGAGCATCGAGTGGGAACATTGATAGCCGAGGTACTCATTAACGCAATTAAGGCTCACTTAAAACAGTAATTATCACTGTTTTCAATGTTAATGCAAGCACCACGACTAGCAAGCTTCTGTGGGGTGCTAATCCAATGAGATCCTTTTACTAAAGAAGATTTATTAATATTTAGTTCAGCTCGAACTATGCGAACAAGAGTCCATCCGGAATCTCTTTCCTGGAACTCAGACATTTTATTTTTAAATTTCTGTGACCTGCTTACAGAAAAATTCGTTCACATCATCTGCTCTAGTCAACAAGCTCATCTTTGCTGTATGTACTATTATTATTATTTCTAATTCTTCGGCCACAATTTTTAGATATTCTGCAACTATACTTATATTAAATTTCAATATAGTATGTTGCTTCAAATGGTATTCAAGCCTCTCTATAGAAGTCGATTCATTTTCGACAACAAAATCTTCAAAGATAAGTTGATCCTTTTTATTTTGTATTCCATAAGAAATAATATTGTTTTTAAATGCTTTTCTGATCTCATAATATTTTATACACTCTCCATCAATGTTGATATTATTTGTTGAGCTACTTCCAAAATCCTTTAAACCTTGCTGTTGTTGTTGTTGTTGTGGTTGTTGTTGTTGTTGCTGAGGGTGATGTTGTAGTGTTTGGTGTTGGTCAGTATTTGGATACCAATGTATTGGAGTACGAAGTTGCTGCAAATTTGGGTACCATTGCATGGGAGTAGCACTTTGCTGCCAATACATTTGTAGTTGTGGTTGTTGTTGTTCTTGATGAGGATATTGCTGATGAGCATATTGCTGATGAGGATATTGCTGATGAGGATATTGCTGATAAGTATATTGTTGATGACGATATTGATGTTGTTGTTGTTGAAGACATTGTAGTTCTTGTTGTTGTTGTTCTTGATTAGGATATTGTTGATAAGGATAATGCTGCTGTTGTTGTTGAGGATATTGTAGTTGTTGTTCTTGATGAGGATATTGTGGATAAGGATATTGCTATTGTTGATCATATTGCAGTTGTTGAGGATAAGTGAAGCCTGTATTATTCCGTGGTAGTGGTCGTTCTTGACTTGAGTCTCGACTTATGACCACTTGGTTCGCTACACCATGATTTTGGATGTGATCCAAAAAGCATTTTTTGTATTTATATACCTTTTTACACACATTGCACTCATAAACTAAAGAATTAATTTTTTTTTTTAGTTTATACAATATTATTATATATATAAATATATATTTAATATTATTATATTTAATAACAGCGAAATTATTGAGGATTTGACACTTGTAGAGGCAATGCCTTACTTGCTGCTTGAATAGAAAACTTCTCAATTTATACGAGTTACGATTAAGTCATATGCACAATGTAAAAGTCAATAGACAGAGACAAATGTCAGCAAGCAGTGAAAATAATAACCAATCTTTGACAATCCTCAATATCACAAACTTCAATTTCTTTACAAAAGAAGTGAAAAGAATGAATAAATACAACACGCATAAATTGTATATTTTATTCATTTCTTCAAACTCTTTACACATAAAAAAAAAATCAAACAACAACAACAACAAAAACAAAACATTGATATCTCACCAGCATACATAATTACTTTCTAAAATAGCTTTCCATGTCCCCAGCTAAAAAACGAATATCACAAACAAAAAAAAGTAATGCCGAGTGCACACTATGATATTTTGTGACATCGCAACAGTGTGCCCTAGTGGTAACGTTTATCATTTCCGATTTGCATTCCATATAAAAAAAACATAATGTGAAAGGCGTTGCACACATTTTAAAAAATGATTAGAACACAAGAAAATGCCAGATTTGTACTCGGCATTGCACATATACATATACGACTACTTACCCATCTGCCAACGCTCAAGTTATTGTAAAAACATACACAAATACACACGTATGAGCATAACGTTGGCTCCCATGATCACGCATCTCTAATTCCCTTTGACAATCATAAATATCTTACACTTCAATTTTTCCAACCTTCAAATAAGTTCATAAATTACATATTTCGTTTACCTCTTCAAACTCTTTAAATATAGGAAATTGAAAAATCAAACTAAATAAAACCAACAACAAAAAACATTCATAGATTTCCCACAAGCATACATAATTTCTTTCTAAAATAATCTTCCATGACCACCAGCTAAAAAAAGAATATTGCAAAGAGACAAAAGCAATATTTTTCTCTATGCACACACTCTAAAATCATAAACCTGCTTCAACCGCTTAACAAACAAAAAAAAATTCCATTCAAAATTAAAATTAAAACAAAAACCTACATAAAATCCTTCGTACCTACATAATTAACTATGTACATCGACGAACGGATATCAAACCATGCTTATCTCACAAACCATATATTTTATTCATGTCTTCGAACTCTTTAAACATAGGAAAAAAATAAATAAAAATCAAACTAAATAAAACCAACAAAAAAACATTCATAGATTCCCACACAATTTCTTTCTCAAGTACCCTTCCGCAACCGCTTAACAAACGAAAAAACATACTACGTACAAACAAAAGAATATTACAAAAAACTTAACTATTCACACACGCACACACAATATAAAATCATAAACCTGCTGCAACCGCTTAACAAACGAAAAAACATACTACGTACAAACAAGCCCCACGTGCCTACATAATTAACTATGCGCATCGGCGAACGGATATCAAACCATAAAATTAAAACAAACACAAATCGACGGGCTGACATCAAACTACCCTTTTCTACGTACAAACCGTCCATAACCCTCGTCACTTCACACCATTGACAGTAATTACATTAATATGTAAATTTTAGCCCATAAATTACAAAATTTCGATTTTAATTACCCAAATTTGACAATTTTAATTGCTGGGGCTCATACAATCTACTACTACTCTATTTCACCAGTTCTTATACTACGAAGCTTTTTCTTCAACACATTTCTTGTAAACACCAACTGTTTTAAAAATTTTTCATCCATGTTTGCTATTGGCAAATAACAGATATCAGCTATCAGATCAGGTTATCAGGACCTGGTCTAGCTTTCAGATCAGCTTATCAGACCTGGTCTGGTTTTCAGATCAGCTTATCAGGACCTGGTCTGGTTTTCAGATAAGCTTATCAGGACCTGGTCTGGTTTTCAAATCAGCTTATCAGGAGCTGATCTGGTTTTCACATCAGCTTATCAGGACCTGGTCTGGTTTTCAGATAAGCTTATCAGGAGCTGGTCTGGTTTTCAGATCAGCTTATCAGGAGCTGGTCTGGTTTTAGATAAGCTTATCAGGAGCTGGTCTGGTTTTCAGGTAGTTGGTCGTGTTTGGAGATCAGCTTCTCAGGTATCAGATGAGGTTATGGATGTATCAAGTTTAAAGTTAGATTAAAAACAAAGTCAATCTTTTATAAGTTTATAGAGTTTTATAGTTTATAGAGTTATGAAATAGTCAAATTGCTTTCTGTAGCGACCATCAGGTAATTCATTATCTTTGCTTATCACTAAAAATCCATATTTATTCTTCCAATATATCGCTGCCAACATGATTTCTATAAACATCCTTCATATTTGTCTCATCTTGCTTAAACATTATAATAACATTTGCATTGTCTCTTATTAAATGCTTGGGAATTCTGGTATACGTTTGACACAAGTAGAATGAATCAACATCCCTATGTCGTCCCATACAAAAATATGTACGCATAATATTCTGCTTTTCACATGCAACATCATCAAATATCATAATTAAATTAGTTTTAGCTTCGTCAGGTGGTATAACTGTTTCATTATCGGTGAATGTATAATACCCCATTCCTTTAATTGGTGAAATTAGTGTCTTCTGGTACACATTTTTGGGTTGATAAAGAGATTTTGAGTATAAATAGATGTTTTCAAACTTGAGTCCATTAGGACTTTCTAGTAAGCCGATCATAACATTAGTCTTTCCCCAATTTGATGGCCCCACTATTAAAGCACGAATAGAATTTGGTAAGAGGGGACTATGCTGTATTTTTGAAGTGATGTTCGCTGAATCATCAATATTACGAACTAAAATATTTTTATGTTGTTTCACTAACTCTATTTTTGTAACTAAATACATTTCATAAATGTTACCTCTTATTATAGAAAAAAAAATCAGATAATATGGTTATACGATATCAGAAAAAGTTTAGTCATAAAAACACCTTCGTTGGAGGAGGTATAGTACATAAAATAATAAACTCTCTACCTGTTGAACTTCATCTTCCTGGACAGTGATGCCAACTTTTGAGAATAAAAACGCGTAAAAATTTTTGAAAAAAGGGCTAGAAGGGCTAAATTGTAAAACTATTCAAAAATAAAAAAATAGTAAAATTTTTCGAAAAAGCGCGAAAAGGGGCTAGTATTAAAATGTTTCTGTTGAAAATAAAAACATCAAATCAATTTTTGTAAAGTAATTTACTAGAATATAAATAACTATCATGAGATCAACACATACATAGCTTGAGAGCTTCAACATTGTACATATTTCACTTACATTTCATATTACATTTCAATAAGGTATGTACATACGTAGATTAAATAGTTAGCATATACATACATATATAATAGAAATTAATATATGTACATATGTATGTTTAGATAAGTAGATACATTTAAAATTGGCCGTTATTACATAAAATTTCAATTTCTCGCTCTTCCAAAAACATACATTATCTGTTTTAGGCTGTACTGAATAACTTAAAGTCATAAAAAATTTGGAAAAAATAGAAGATTACTCTATATTATTCTTCTTTTTTAAATTGGTAAAGCAATATCGACTTTTGACTTATTTTGTTTTGCTAGATTAAAGGAAGAAAAAGTTCGCAAAAGTTTAAATGTAGCCATATCGAGCAAAAACTAAAAAGGAGCTTAAAGGGCTGAAAGATGATTGTAAACAGTGCTAGGTTTGCGAATTTTTTAGTTTGGGGCTAAAATTTTTTTTCGCGTTTTGACTGACTGAAAACGGGCTAAATCTAGCCCTAAAAGGGCTAATTTGGCATCACTTTTCCTGTACTGTGGACCTGAAACAAAACTACAAAAACGTTTAAGTCGAGGTGATAAAGAAATTAATTTATTGGACTCTGCTTGTAAAGATCACGATATAGCTTATTCAAAAAATAAGGTTTTAAGCACTAGACATAAAGCTGATAAAATACTTAAAAATTCAGCTTGGGATCGAGTTTTATCCAGAGATAGTAGTATTGCTGAAAAATCATTTGCCTATATGGTTATTAACGCAATGAAAGCCAAAACAAAATTTATTATGGGTGTGGAGAAAAAGAAAAATCTTAAAAAGAACAAGCTAAATAATAAAAAACTGTTTAGAACATCAATTAGAGCTGCAAAAAAATATATTTTTTTAATGCATGTAATGCAAATATGAACTAACAATAAGTATTCATAATTTAAATCTAGAATATAATTATTAGGCCCGACCACTATCGGGCATAAACTTAGTGATAGTTATAAATAATACATAAGTAGTGATAATCAAAAGGAAAAAAATTATTTTCAAGTAGTCCCATCTGGAGTGCTGAGTATAAGAGCCCCAGTGTCCCTCTTTTTTAGGCGGATGTGTCCAGTAAAGTTCAAAATATTACGAGCGAGTGGATTAGGATGTGATTCGAGTTTTGTTAAATATTTGCCTGCGTATTTTGCAATTTCTTCAATCACTAGTGGCATATTCAAATCACGATGTATGTATATTTGAATTTTTGATGTACCATGGAGCCGAAGTTATCATACGTAAAATTTTGTTTTGCCTTCGTTGGATTCTCTCGAAATTGAAAGCTGAAACAGTGCCCCATAGTTGAATTCCGTAGCACCATATAGGTTTCAAAAGTGACTTGTATATCAAAAGTTTGCAGTCTAGACTGAGAGTTGAATTTCTACCAATCAGCCAATGTACCTGAGCTAATTTTAGTTTCATTTGTGTTAGTTTAGAATCAATGCGTTGTTTCCATGTAAGCCGTCGATCAAGGTGTATACCAAGGTATTTTACATGTGAATGTTGAGGAATGATTTGATTATTGATTCTAATGGGGGAACAAGTATCTTTTCGTAGAGTAAATGTTACCTGCGCACACTTCTGCTCATTTACTTTAATTCTCCATAACTTTAACCATAGCTCCAGTTGGGTAATATGTTCTTGAAGATATCGGAATGCCTCGTGAGGGTTTTCGTGTATGCTAAAGAAGGTTGTATCATCGGCAAAAGTAGATGTATGGATTTTAGTGCTAACAGGCATATCACAAGTATAAACCAAATACAAAACTGGTCCCAGTATACTCCTCTGTGTCACACCGGCAGATATAGATTCGGGAACACTCATGAAGTCTTCTTCCACGACAATGAATTTCCGGGATAGAATATAACTTTCCAATAGCTTTAGAA
Organism: Tachina grossa; assembly: GCA_949987645.1. Lineage (NCBI taxonomy): Eukaryota > Metazoa > Arthropoda > Insecta > Diptera > Tachinidae > Tachina > Tachina grossa. Next base: position 114,872,859 of record OX465274.1, read on the forward strand.
AATTTATTGGTAGATATGTCTTCAATTTTAAAATTAGGCCTTCATGCCATACTTTATCAAATGCCTGAGAAACATCAATAAAGAGAGTAGAACAATACTTCTTTTCTACAAATGTTCTTCTTATAACTTGAACCAATCTATGCGTTTGTTCAATGGTACTATGCTGACTTCTAAAACCAAATTGATGGTTCGGTATGCACCCACTATCAGTTAGAATTGGGGATAATTCTGTCATGAGCAGCTTTTCGAAAAGCTTTGATATTGTTGATAGTAAACTTATTGGCCTGTAAGACTAAGCTTTAGTAAGATCTTTGCCCGGCTTTGGAATCATTTTGACCTTGGCAAGTTTCCAGCTGTGTGGATGATACTCTAGTCGTAATATGGCATTAAAAATAACTAGTAAGATTCTAGTTGCAGTGCGAGGCAGATTCATCAGCATCTTGTTACTAATACCATCAATATCTGGAGCTTTCTTCGGGTTGAGCTCTTAAATTAGTTTATGTACATCACGCATCTTAAACTTTAAGGGTCGAGGGGGAAGAGCAACTACACTCGGCAAATCAGCAAAACAAGTACATGTATTTGGGGTAAAGACGGATTTTAAATGCTCAGCAAATACTTTACCTTTTTCAGCATCGGTTCTTGCCCAATCACCGGTCGAAGTGCGCAGAGGTGGTTTAAACTCAACGGGTCTTTTAAGCTTTTTAGCAGCGAGCCACAAAGAGTAATTAGACGCTGGTGTGACATCAAGATCTTCCAGATAATTTTTAAAAGATGCAGTTTTCTCAGATGCAAGCAACTTTTGGAGTCGTTTCGTGCACTCTTTAAATCTAATTTTATTTTGGGTTAATCTGTGCTATTGCCATTCCCTTCTAGCTCTTCTTTTTTCACGTACGAGACGTTCAATGTCTGAAGAATAAATTTTATTAAAACCAGTCTGCGGATGGGAGGTAGTGGCATGTTCAGCAGCCTCTTTAATATTCTCGTTGAGTTTGGCAATGTTAGATTCATTATCATTTGGTGTTATTAGCTTAATATTTTCCATACAATGACTACTAAGGTTTTTTTTGAACCCCAGCCAATTAACACGATTTATCATCTTCATATATGGATGAGGTAAGTCACTTCTAGTGGGCTAGAGATTGTAACGATCGTGGGAGAGTCATCGGACGAGAGATCTAGGGAAGCTTCAACGTGAATTAATTCCCTAGAAATAATTTTTATGACGCCAAAGTCTATAACATCCGGAATTTTTCGTACGTCAGGCTCCCCACTCGAAATAATATCCAAGCCCATTTTTGAAAATGAGTTGAACAACGCCCTACCTCTAGGCATAATAAGATGTGAGCCTCAGAAGGTATGCTTCGCATTGTAGTTGCCAGCTGCTACGAAACAAGGTCCAAGAGATTCGTAGAATTTTCGTATTGATCCTCAGTGATTGAAAATCTATTAGGGGAGTAAATTAAAGATATCACGAAATTTGAACAAAAATTCTCAATGCAGATGTTTGTTGCTTGTAGATGTTCTTCACAAATGTTGTCGAGAATATAGTGCTTGAGTCTTGACTTTATTAGAATTTCTGATGCACCGCATGCTATTCTTCTAGGGCCCTTTGAATCATATAAGGTGTAACCACAAATTTTAAAAAGACTTCTCGAACTCAAATGAACTTCAGATACACGTGTTCATGGTTTGTTAACTAATGCTTGAAGCAGTGTATTCTGCATTCGCAGCATTTCTTGCATCATACTTGTCATATTTGTAGTAAAGTTGTTTATAATTAGTTAGCACTAGATTCTCAATAGTAGCTTCAAGGCGACTAAAGTTAAAGCTTGAGTTTGAATTTTTGTGTGGGAATTGAACTAGTCTTAGCAGCATATGCATACGATACACGTGAAGTAACTGGTTGGCTCATTTGCGCAAAAGTGGCAGAGTAAGCGTTTGCTGATTGAACTGGATCTAATTTAGGTTTTTTCACCATAGTCTGCTTTACGAAAGAGTACACAGGACAACCTCTGTAGTTAACGGTGTGATTACCTACATAATTACTGCATTTTTTATCACTTTGAGTTTTTGACTTATTGCAACTAGCAGTGCCGGGTAATTCGCCGCAAACAACACAAACAGTAGGTAAATTGCATTAAGTTCTTGTATGGCCATATTCTTGGCAATTATTTAACTGATATTTTTCGGTATAACAGGTATTTTAAGCTATAAATTGGGTGCGTCTCATTTTTTTCAATTTTATATCATTAGGCTCAAGCTCAACACGAAATAGGGGTTGGGGAGTATTCTTCCTATTTATTATATTGGACACATTTTTTACCTTAAACCCCTGGAAGACGAGTGTATCTTTTATTTCCTCGGGAGCAACATAAGAATATATGCCTTCAATATAGAGCTGGCAAACTATCGATAGTACTATTGATAGTATTGATGGTTTTGTTTTTATTTGACTATCGCTAGTTTTTTCGCGATAGCGATACTATCGTTGAAAAAATTTATTACCAAATTGTCAACAAACTCGATTAAATTTAACATATTAGTTGTTCTATTGAAAATACATAAGTACATATCGCTCTATTAATATAATAATGTCATAACTCAAAAAATTAATTCATTCAGTTAATAATACAGAATTCCCCAGCAATTCATATTTCCTCTTGTGTAAAAAAATTCACGCAATGGCGTACAAGCTCACCTCTTGATAGAAGAAAGCTTTATTAATATATCCACTGAGTGGTATGTAAATTGAGAACTTAACACATTTTTTGCAAAACTAGTTTTATTTGAGTTATAATAATGAATAAATGAGCGATATGCATTGAAAAATGAAATTCAGCATTCCTAATAGCATGATCACACGGACAACAAATATCGAGGTTCGCTCTCACTCACATTCGCGATTCGCGCTCGAATATTGATTGAAATATACAAAATTTTGTGAGCGAACCATTTTGTTCCATTCTGAATCTTACTGAATTTTTTGATAACAAATTTTCGCTAATTTATCTGAATTGGCTATTAAAACAAAATTATTACATACATACGAGTATGTACAGGGTGGGCCAAAAGAAACCAAGGGGTGTAAAAGTTTATTAACTTTTTTGTTTATTAATTTTTTTTTTAATTTTTTCTTTCAGATTATATAGACAACACTTGGAGAATTTATAATGGAGAGGTTTACAACTGAACAGAGAACCAGAACAATAGAATTTTATTATTTAAACCAGAGATCAATTATTTTAATCGTCGACATTTTAACGTCAGAATTTCGCCCTCTGAAGCGATGGTTCTGGGGTTCTCAAAATCCAAGAGCCATTCATCAACGCCAATTGCACTCCATCAGGTGTACAGTATGGTGTGGGATCACATCTGAAAATGTCATTGGGCCCTACTTCTTCGAGAATGAAGATGGAAGTGCTGTAACCGTAAATGGAGAGCGGTATCGGTTTATGATAGAAAATTTTTTACGTCGTGCTCTTGAAAACAGACCTGGTATGTGGTTTCAGCAGGACGGAGCCACTGCCCATACTGCCCGAGACACAATGGCACTTTTAAGTCAAATTTTGGGAGTATAATGTGTAGCCATTTATTTTAAAGAGGCTTCTAGAAGTCAAATGAGTCTCAGAGACCAACATTACATCAATATTTTTTTCCGTAAGGAAGTGCTACAGTTAATTTTTATGTTGACGAATGCCGTTTGCGTTCCAGAAACATATTTTTAACGTGATCATGGCTTGTTAATTAATGGTTGAAGCAGTGTATTCTGCATTCGTAGCATTTCTTGCATCATGCTAGTCATATTTGTTGTAAAGTTGTTGATAGTTTGCACAAGATTTTCAATAGTGGCTTCAAGGCGATTAAGATTAAAGTTTGAGTTTGTATTTGTTGAATTATTTAGTGGGGAAGCATTTTGTGTGGGAATTGAATTTGTCTTAGCAGCATCTGCATACGATACACGGGAAGTAACTGGTTGGCTAATTTGCGCAAAAGTGGCTGAGGAAGCGTTTGTTGTTTGAACTGGAGCTAATTAAGGTTGTTGCACCATAGTCTTCTTTACGAAAGAGTACACAGGACAACCTCTGTAGTTAGCGGTGTGATTACCTCCACAATTACTGCATTTTTTTCCCCTTGATCTTTTGGTTTAGTACAACTAGCAGTGCCGTGTAATTCGCCGCACACAATGCAAACAGTAGGTAAATTGCAGTAAGTTTTTGTATGGCCATATTCTTGGCAATTATGGCACTGCACGGGACCTGAACGCTTATGTGGCTCTTCAACTGTGATTTTTCTGTATAATAGGTATTTTAGGCTATAAATAGGATGAGTCTCGTTTTTTTTCAACTGTATATCATTCGGCTCCAGTTCAATACGAAATAGGGCTTGGGGTACCTTTTCTCTGCTTATTATGTTAGATACATTTTTTACCTTAAATCCCTGGAGGACGAGTGCATCTTTTATTTCTTCAGAAACAACATATTAATCTATGCCCTTCAATACGATCTGCAGGCACTTAGCACTCTTAAGCTGGTATGTGTAGAAGCTTGTTTTATTTTTTTTCAAATTCAGAAACCATTTTGCGGAAATCTTTTTCGTCATAAATTTGAATTTTCGTTTAATTTATGTTGCCACGTTTTATTGGGACAATGTGAAATTTATTCTCACTAATGACCGAAATTAATTTTTTAATAAGGGCATTTGAATTTTTCTCTCTCAAATAGATTGGTGGCGGCTTGGATGTTTTATTCGAGGATACATCGGGTTTGTCGTTCTCATCTTGCAAAATTTTAAAGCGGTTTTGGCGATTAGTTGAGGCTGCGCTGTTATCCCTAGACATTTTTGGAGCAGATGAAATTTTTGAAAAATTCGGGCTTCGCCCACGCTTTACTACGGTTATATATCTGTCCATTCCGACTTGTACCTTGAGTTTCGAGCCGCTGTTATCTGTAATGATAACTTTGTTAAGTGATGAACACGAGCCTAAAGGGGGTGATATTACTGGCTTGTATGATGAACTACTAGGCAACTGTAATGTTAATGCATCATTACTATTTGGCATTGGACAAAGCGAAGTTGATCGCTGACGAAAATTTGGCTTCGCCGTTAAAAAAAGGTTTTCATCAGATTTATTATTTATATTTTTTTCATTAAGAGTTTCAGAACTCACAGTAAAGTAAGCATTTCTGCCGTTAGAATTCACTTCAAATTTTTTTGTATATGAGGCACTCATACAATAATATTAAAGAAGGAAAAAACATTAGATATTAACTCAGCTATTAAAATTGCGCGAAAAATTATCAACAAATCATTAAAGGGAAGAAAATCTCAAATTAAATTACCACGTGTAATACGTGTCCCAAAAATTGATGGTTTTTTACCTCATACCGATTTTAACTGCTCTGGGTGCAATGGGTAGTCTAACAACTGGAGGTGCTGCTATAGCTAAAGCTGTAAATGCAACAAAGAATGCAAAAAATCAACTTGATGAAGCAACTAGACATAATAGAGCGATGGAATCTATAGCAGTTGGAAAGGGACTTTACTTAAAACCATATACAAAGCGTTATGGTTTAGTTTACAAAGAAGAATCAAAAAACTCTTAGAGATGCTACCCAACAGACTACTATCTGATGTGGACATAAACCGTTTCTCTATAAATATTCCACATTTTAGAGGAGTTTTCATGTTGAATACTCTACCAAAACGAACAAAGAAAATAGAATGTGGAATAATCAATTTAGACGTATCAACAGGACCTGGTACACATTGGATAGAATATTATAAAAACAACAATGAAAAAGAATATTTCGACAGCTTTGGAAACTTACAACCTCCTTCGGAAGTAGTCAAATATCTTGGTACAAATATAAAATACAACTATAATCAACGTCAGAATTTCAATACATTTACCTGTGGGCATTTATGTCTTCAATTTCTTTATGAAATAACTGAAAATATTAAATAAAAAAGCACAAACATTTATATTTTACAAAACTCTTTCATGTCTTTTTATTTATAATTTAAAATACAAAATTATTATATATTATTGTCAAATAGGAAATTGGGAATTTTGAATTAAAAATTCATTCAGCACGCTTTCAACAATTAAGCTTTGTTCACCTTCTCTGCTTAAGCAATATGATCCGCTCGAGAGTTCTTTAATTTCATCATCGGTTAAAGTATTATATCGCTTTGGCAGGAACATTATGTGGTTTTCCATTTCAACTTTTAGTGTTGGCCCATATTTTGTTGTTACTCTTGTCACTTTTCGAATGGTGTATTTAATTGATGTCTCAAGCTCCTTTATGTGGGTTAAGGTTTTATTTTTTAGTGAATTAAATTTTGATGTTAGATCTCTTGTAGACTCCATTTTTTATTTACTTCTGCTCACTTTGAATGTTTAACTGAAAATGATCTTAAAAGTAGCGATGATGACTTCAAGAAGGCTAATCGAAAATATTTATGGTGAAATAGTGAATAAGTGGAGGATCGTGATAGACAGAAAGAAATGGTTATAGAGAGAAAAGGGATAGAGAGAGATAGAGTGCTAAAAAAGAAGTATGGAATATAGATGATGGTATAGATATTTTAAATATCAAAAGATAGTACTTTAAAAATTTAAAGAGCAAATTATTCTTAAAGAAACCTTCAAACAATCATCATTCATTAATTTATCGGCAAATATAATGAGCCAAATTAGACGTACTCTAAACCAATTTTTAAGAGATTTCGAAAGCTTCAGGCTTTTTGATCATTGGGAGATGACCAAATTTTTCGAAAATATGCTAGATGAGAACGAAGAATATGGTATCATGGAAGATGAAGACAACACAAAAGGACACTTCAAAAGCTGTCCTTGGTATGATCCTGAGTGTGAAGAAGGACCTGATACTTGCAGATGTACAATATATTTTTTGCGCAAAAGTATATTAGAAAATTTAATAATTAGATACTATGAAATGTTTCCATCATTATAATTAAAATAAATAAAATTAAATTAAAATGTATTATTAATATAAATAAAATTAAATTAAATTTTTCCTTGTTTTGTATTATTTTTTTTTTAAAGAAATTTAGGAATCATTTATTCGAATGGAAAATTACAGAAACTTGTATGTAGTGAAAAATATAAGGACTTATCCGATCATCTAAATTATTTGTCTTTATGAAAATATCTAATGAAATTTAATGGAATTTCATAATATTGTGAAATTCAATTTGTTTTGTGCAGAACCTCTCAGGGAAAACAAAACTGTGCATGTTTAAGCGATATGAAAACAAGAATTTGCAAATAAGCAAAAACAAAAATTTTTTGATCCAACGAAGTAAAGCCAATAAAGAAATAAACACTATTCACATTTTTAATTCTTTTTTCAATATTTTATTTCAAATTTTTTCTTAAAAATTTATTTACATATGTATTTATGTACAATAGTTTTTCTTAATAAATAGGATTTTATTTACAATCATTTTTCTTAATAAATAGGATTTTATTTAAAATCATTTTAACAACAATATATAAGATTTTATTTACAATAATTTTAACAACATTAAATAGGATTTTATTTACAATAATGTTTCTTAATAACTAAGATTTTATATACAATTTAAAAATTAACCACTTATTTAAAAATTAACTTATTTTAACAATTTTCTTGCATTCTAGCAATCTCTTCTAGCAACATATCGAGTTCGTATTCAGGGTTAGTTTCCTTAATACGAAAATGATACCATGCATATGTGTTAATATTATTTGACCTAATTTTTCTCTTATCGTCTCAATAACTTAAGACTACCTTATTTAATTTACTAGTATATATATGGTGAAGCTTAGATTTAAATGTTAACATATTATCGTATACATTAGTCTTATTGAATAAACAGTTTCTATAAGTAGCTAAACTATATTTATCTAATATGGATCTTTTTACCCCCTTCGATTTTTTAACGTCATTTTGATTTTGTACACTGAATGCGTACATTTTTGATCGCAGCCCAACAAATTCTGTCATTATCTTACCGCAGTTTTCATCCTTCATCATGCCTAAAACTTTTTTATTTATTAATGGGAAATTATAAGTATTGTCCGTGGGATAGTCCGATGTATCAAAATGTTCTTCTATGTCATTTTTTATGTCAGCGTAAAAGTCATCCGTCTTTATTGAATATATAAAAGAGTCCGTGTCCATATAGTTCAATGCGAGTTTTGTCTTAAACTTAGGTTGCATGTACCTGTAATAAAAATTATACATTTTCCATTTGGAGATCGAGTATACAAAATCCTAAGTAAATTGGTTTATTGTAGCAGGTTTTGACTCTAGTCATTTCGATTGCTACCAGATCATCGGAAAATATAGATAAACTATGAAAATTTGGTTTTGATATCCAATCTTGAGCCCCCAAACGATTACAATTCGTTCTCTCCCAATTATTGACAATTTTAGCATTTCTCCTCTTATCCAAATTTTCCATGGTTTTACCATACACCGCATTATTGAGTAGTTTGAAAATTTTTTTTCAAAAGCATTTTCAGCAGTGGCTCTATGTTTGGTATTTAGGTCAATATAACCATGCAGATTGTTTAAATGCTAGAATACGATGTGTTTTCTTTAAAACTAAGCAATTTTCTAAGCATTGTTTCAGAACTCTAAAGTGTATCACGTATGATTGCTTTGAAGAGAAATCGGTTATCAACTTCCTATACTTCGCTTGCAGTGTTTTTTTATTTTCAGCGCAAAAAGGCAGGTCATTATGCAAGTCATGTAAGTGAGAAGGATAATCTACAGTGACCTCATATACATAACCGTCTGTTCCATTGTCAGATATGCTGTTTGGATCCAGATTCAGCTCGTCTTCCGATAACCATCTGAACCCCCTATGAGGAAGATATTCCGACATTGCCCAACCGTAAAGGTTATTTGCGTCTAAATAGACAAGAAACTCTGAGGGCTTCTCTTTATCGAAATCTTCCAAATATTTGTTATTCGCTTTCGAATATCTTTGGCTACACTGTACGATTCCCCCACGTATACCTTTTTTCATAACATTGTACATGTCTATGTCCGTCAATAATTCTAGTTCAATTTTTGTGTATTTTAACATTGCATCCCAGGAAAGTTCAGGTGCGGTATAGTATTGACATGGATCCAGCTCATAAATACCTTAACAAACTTTTCTAAAGTTCTCGAAAATATCTGTCAGTATGAGGACATCTGTTTTTAAGTAAAGTTCCATGTAATCTTTCATTGTTTTACAACCAAAAGTATTCCATACCTCTACAGCATGTGAGTATTCCTCTAACGAACACTCTTTATTGTTCAACTTATTAAAGAAATCACTGCGTGAAGGCAGCTGGCACTCGTCTAATTTTTTGAATGAATTTAGGTACTCATAGGGGAAAATACCTTTCTTCTTAATAACCTGATTTCTGATTGAAATAAGGACCTTATAGTGTTAAAATAATTATCCGACAAATTGCAGGCTAATGATTCTAAACTCTCAGCCATAAAGCGTAATGTATCAAGAAATCTTAGTTCAAGATTATGACCATCGCTGATTTCTGTAAATTGCGAGAGTGATATATAAAGCTCCTTATTGAGAGGGAGTACTTTCAGTTGCATAGAAATTTCACCTAGTTCCTTAATAAAAAGATGTGAGTCATAATTTGAGTAATTGTGAAAGTAAACTGGTAAAACTTGGGAATTTGGTAATTTAAATTACAGTTATTGTGGGCTGCACCTCTATATTTACCGCTAATGTGACAATGATCTCTAACGCGATCTTTACCTAGAAATTTTTGACAAATAGGACAATTCACCGCACTATAAAAATTATAAATAGCAGAAGGGGATAAAGTATCCATTTGCCTATTATTTACTAAATGATTATTATAAATATCCTCACACTTTTTAATTAAATATGACACGCATTTTTTTGGGGCATCTTTCCCTGTATACACCCTTAACTTATCTAACTTATTGCTATGGAGACACTTAATGTAATAACTTAAAGCACAAGGAGTGTGCTTTTTGACAAGACTGGTTTTACTACTTACACTATCACTAATTTCTTCAAGGATGCACTCGAAGTCCGCGTAAACCACAAAGGGGACATCTATTTTTTTCTGTTGCTCCTTAAAGCTTAGAATTGCATCTGGACCTGATGGCATAGTTGTGACGATTTTGCCGCATTCTACCTTATGGCTACTCATACCATTTTCGTTATGAATGTACTGGAGATAGGTGTTGCAGAAATGTAGCTTACTTTTGTGTTTTGTAATCTGCTTCTGTAAAATTCTGTGAATGATAAAAAATGTATAAAAGTTTATAAGTAAAATGTAGATATTCTATAAAATATATAAAATAAGTATATGTATCATTAAATTAAAGTGTTGTATAATTTTCAAACTTACCTTGATATGTCCTTTATCAAAATGTAGTGATGAGTATCACCATTCTCCAAAAGCAGTAATTTGATATGGTTCATTTTCTCATCCTTGGTCACATAATAGGGATCAATGATCTGATCTGCTCCCTCATCATATCCAAACACATTAACGCTTATTGCTGGATTATTTACCTGGAACTCTCTGATTTTGTTTAGTGCTAATGGGTAAGTTAAATTTTTGAAATTTAACGCTACATCATTTCGTGTAACAATCGTCTCTGCAGAAATGTCCTGAAGATTATAAGTACTGCAACGTATTGGATTACTATTTTTGGTAGTATCCATGGCAGCGATTATACACCACTTGAAGCAGTATTTATCACTATTTTCAATATTGATGCAAGCTTTTTTCTTAATAGTTTTTCAGGAGTAGATATCCAACTTGATCCTTTGGCGAGCGACGATTTGTTTATGTTAATTTCTGCTCGGACTATGCGTGACAAAGTCCAACCAGAATCTCGCTCTTCAAATTCGGACATTTTGGTTGAAATCTCCTCAACCTGCTTGCGGAATAATTCTTCAATGTTATCTGCCTTCGTCAGCAAACTCAGTTTAGCTACATGTATTATAACACACAACTCCAATTCTTCGTCTACAATTTTGATGTACTCCGCCACAATACTCACATGAAATTTAATTATTGTATGCTTAGACAAAGACATTTCAAGTCTCTCAATAAAAATATTCATGTTTTCCTTAATAAATTCTTCCAGGAGAAGTTGGTCTTTTTTATTTAGAATTGCATATGTGGCGATATGACTTTTGAAGGATTTCGATATTTTATAATATCTCACATTCTTTCTTTTTAATGCATGTATTTATTTATTGTGTCTTCATATATGAATAACAATAAGTATTCAATAAAAATGCAATTCATTACATGTTGTCCAGACGTTTCGTGAATTTTTTGTTCACTTTTTCAAGGGATGTCGTCTATTTAATAAAAATAAGAAAACAACAACAATATTGTGGACATTTTCATATCTAAAAACATTTTTTTATATAAAACAATGTAAAACTTACTGTATTTTTTTAAAATTACATGAATACTATAGCAATTAAACTTTCTTGAAAACAAGTGTATTGTGAAAAAAAAAATAAAAATAAAAATTATAAAATGTTTTTCCCCTTTTGGTGTATCACAGGTTTTTGACAATTGCTAATTTGTAGTTTGCGCTCAAATTGTCCGTGTCTTCTTTGATGTTCATCTTTGATGAAAAAACGTCGGGACAACATGTAATATATTGGTAATGCATTTTTATTGACATTAAACACGGTAGGCCTGATAGCTTAAGGAAAACTATAACTAACAGAAGATTTTAATGGGCCAAATATATCGACAAAAACAATAAGTATTCAAATATTAAATCTATAAAAAAAATTATAAGGCCCACCAGTGTCGGACATAAACTTAGTGATAGTTATAAATAATACAGTAGTAGTGATAATCAAAAAACGGGGAAAAAAGTATTTTCAAGTAGTCCCATCTGGAGTGTTAGGTATAAGAGCCCGTGTGTCCCTCTTTTTTAGGCGGATGTGTCCAGTAAAGTTCAAAATATTACGAGCAAGCGGATTAGGATGTGATTCGATATTTAAATCACGATGTATATTTGAATTTTTGCTGTACCATGGAGCCGAAGTTATCATACGTAAAATTCTGTTTTGCCTTCGTTAGATTCTCTCGACATCGGAAACTAAAGCAGTGCCCCATAGTTGAATTCCGTAGCACCATATAGGTTTCAAAAGCGACTTGTATATCAAAAGTTTGCAATCTATACTGAGAGTTGAGTTTCTGCCAATCAAGCAATATATTTGAGTTAACTTAAGTTTCATCTGAGTTAACTTAGAGTCAATATGATGTTTCCATGTAAGTCTTGGATCAAGGTGTATACCAAAGTATTTCACTTGGGAATGTTGAGGAATATTTTGATTGTTGATTCGAAAGGGGGAGCAAGTATCTCTTCTTAGGGTGAACGTTATATAGACACACTTTTGTTCATTGACTTTAATTCTCCATAAGTTCAACCATATTTCCAGCTGGGTAATATGTTCCTGCAGATTGCAGGATGCCTTATAGGGGTTTTCGGGCACACTCATACAGGCTGTATCATCGGCAAATGTAGAAATATGGGTATTATTGATCACAGGCATATCACAAGTATATATTAAATACAAGACAGGACCCAGAATACTACCATGTGGCACACCAGAAGATATAGATTCGGGCACACTCGTGAACGCTCCATCCACAACAGTGAACTTCCTGTCAATGATATAACTTTCCAAAAGCTTTTGAATGTTTATTGGCAGATATGTCTTCAATTTTAAAACTAGACCTTCGTATCATACTTTATCAAACGCCTGAGAAACATCAATAAAGAGAGCAGAACAATACTTCTTTTCTTTAAATGTTCTTCTTACAACTTGGACCAGTCTATGCGTTTGTTCAATCGTGCTGTGCTGACTTCTAAATCCAAATTGATGGTCCGGGATGCACCGATTATCAGTTAAAATTTTGGACAATTTAGTAATGAGTAGCTATTCGAAAAGCTTTGAGATTGTAGATAGTAAGCTTATAGGCCTATAAGACTCAGTCTTGGTAAGATCTTTGCCCACCTTTGGAATTATTTTGATCTTGGCAAGTTTTCAGTTAGGTGGAGAATACTGCATTCTTAAAATAGCATTAAATATAAATAGCAGGATTCTTATTGCAATATGAGGCAAGTTCATGAGCATTTTGTTACTAATGCCATCAATACCTGGAGCTTTCTTCGGGTTGTGTTCAGCAATTACTTTTTGTACTTCACGCATCTTAAACCTTAAGTGACAAGGGGGTAGAGAAACTACACTCGGTAAATCAGCAGCACCCGTACATGAATTGGGAGTGAATACAGATTTTAAATGCTCAGAAAATAAGCTACCTTTCTCACTATCGCTTTTGCCCAGCTTCGGGTCGCAGTACGCATTGGTGATTTAAGATCAATGGGTCCTTTAAGATTTCTAGTATTGCGCCATAAAGAGTAATTAGATGCGGACGTTACATCAAGACGTTCTAAATACTTTTCCAGTAGTGCAGTTTTTTCCGACGATAGCAGCTCTTTGAGTCGTTTAGTACATTATTTAAGTCTGATCTTATTTAGGGGTGATCTGTGTTGTTGCCATTCTCTTCTAGGTCTCCTTTTTTCACATACGAGACGTTGAATTCCCGTAGAATAAAATCTGTTAAAACCGGTCTGCGGATAGGAGGTAGTGGCATGTTCAGCAGCCTGTTTAATATTTCGTTAAGATATTTTTTGAATGCCAGCCAGTTGATTCCATTAATCATCTTCACATATGAGTTAGTTAAATCACTCCTTAGTGGGTTCAAAATTGTAACTATTGTTGGAGAGTGATCGGAGGACAGATCTAGAGAGGCCTCTACGTCAATTAAGTCCCTATAAATATTTTTCGTGACGGCAAAATCTATAACATCTGGAATTTTTCTTACGTTAATAGGCCAGTAAGTAGGCTCCCCACTCGAAATGATATCTAAGCCAATTTTTGAAATTGTATTGAACAAGGCTCGACCTCTAGGTGTAACAAGACGCGATCCCCAGTTCGTATGTTTTGCATTGTAGTCACCAGCTGCCACGAAACAAGATCCAAGCGATTTGTAGAACTTCACATACTGATCTTCGGTAACTGAAAATCTCACATTCTCACATTCTCTTCGACTTTTTCTGTCCTAGCATGCAAAGTACTCATTGGAGTTGGCAGAGTTTCTTCCCTTTTTTCTTCTACTTTTACTTCTCCATTACTTTCTGGTAAACTTATATCCATAGCATCATTCTAAAAAGTCCTTCCAAGGATATCCACACCTTTTTGATGAGCTTGTTGTTGTTGCTGCTGCTGCTTTTGTTGATGATAAGTAAGAGGTTGTTATTGCATCAAATTGGAATACTGCTGCATTTGATTAACTGGTGTGCCAGGATTGTAATTGTAACTTGGGTACTCATATTGCATTGGTACTCCTGATCCCAAAAACTGATTGCTCCATGACATTGGTGTAGGGTAACAGTTAGTCATACCGTATTGTTGATATTAGGGGTACTGTAGAGAAGCGTGCTGCTGGAGATGAAATGTATTTATCTTCTGTTGATGATTCTGAACAGTTGTCTGCGGTTCCTCCTGACTTATACCCCGACTTACGACCATTTGATCCTGCACGCTATGACTTTTCACGTGATCCAAAAAGGACTTTTGTTATTTGCATACCTTATGACATCTATTACACTGATACATGTATAAATCATTTTTAATTATTTTATTATTATTTCACTTTAACACAATTGCTGATGATACTACTTGTAAATACAATAAAGTACTGATGTGTTGGTGAGAAAAGTTGGCGTATTTATACGAAAATTAGTAGCAGTATCCTTGCAGCATTCACAGTTTTTACTTTTTGTTTCTCTGCTTATGACTGTACTTGGTTGAAACTTTGCTGTTTTAAAATTATCGTAGACAAAGAAAATGACTACGTTGCAAAATATAAATGTATTCTAAACAGCCACAAAATATTCCACGTACAAGTTCCTTCGATCGCACATACATACATACACATACAGACATGCATCATACACACATACATACATATATACATACATACAAATATATTTCTTAAACAAATAAACAGAATATAAACTTACCAGCGACAAACAAGCTGGACCACCACACACAAGCATTTGGGGGGGGGGGGGTTCACATACATGGGAACATTTTATAAATAAATAAAATAATTTATTTAATTAATTATTAAATAATTTATTTAATTATTTTATTTATAAAAAATTTATTAGCGTGAGGAAATCATAGACACACATTCCCACGATTCATATGAGAATCGCCTAGTAGTCATCAAATCTTTTTTCTCTGATATTACTGATATAGTATTATGATAACATAGTTTGTAGTCTGGTAAGACTGACAATTTTTTCTGCAGCATTAGGAAATAATAATCATGTTTTGCCGTCGGCATTTGAAAAAAATAATAATCATGTTTTGCCGTCGGCATTTGAAAAAAATAATAATCATGTTTTGACGTCAGCATTTGAAAAAAATAATAATCATGCATTGCCGTCGGCATTAGGAAAAATTATCATGCATTGCCGTAGGCATTAGGAGAAATTAATAATCACTATTTCACCATTGGTATTAGGAAAAATCATTTTCATGATTTTCATGTCGGCATATAAAATCTTAATCTTATGAAACCCCTTAATCCACCCCAACAAAAAATTCACCCGTTCACACAATTAATGCCAAAAAAAAATCACCCGTTCACACAAGGTTAATGTAAACAAAAACTCCTAATGTAAACAAAAAACATCAAAGCGCCGCGGAAAACACAAATTTCCAAGAATTTAACAATTTTCAAATTTTAATTACCCAAATTTAACAATTTCAGCCACATTTTAACAATTTTAATTGAGCCAAAACCCCCAGTTCACAACTACTGAAATAATTCGCGATAAATTGTAAACAATTGATAAAATAACTTGCAAGATCTTAAAAATCTAAGGAATGCCAAATAACGAAAGTTCGCTCAAACTCACTAACATCAAATAGATATATAGATGGATTAAAAATTGGTAAAAAAAAGTCAAGATTTGGCTAAAAAGTCACTTTTATCAGGAAAATTTAAGACAATTTGCAAAATTGCAAACGAGCGCTAAAATTGTTTAAAAAATCCTGAAATTGTAAGGGATGCCATGGTTAGCCATTCTTCCGCTAATTCGGCTTTTAGCTCATGGCGGTTTCTTTTATTTTATTGCGAATTTTCATTGAAAAGTGTAATAAGTGCAAAACATTTTTCCAGAAAAGAAAATGCCATCAGATATATTTAAAATGGAGTGTGTTTTCACACTCAAAGTTACATCCGTAAATATGTAATAGGGCTTAGGGATAAGAAATGCGAAATCTTTAATAGGGCTTAGGTATAAGAAATGCGAAGAAAGTGGTGTAGGTAAAACAGCTTTATTGAATTTTGTGTTAAAATAGTTTGAAAAAAAATGTTAGTACTTCAACAACTAGAAACTGGTATTTCTGGCAACACTTATCAAAAAATATTTGAAATTCTAATGTGTTTCAAGTCAAGTATCTCGATAGATATGCGTAGATATACGGGATGTAACAAAAAACGCGCATCGATTCATACAAGTATGAAAGAAAGCGCGCAGGGGTATACGCAAATATGAAAATGAATGGGTATCAATACGCAATGGCATAAAAAATGTTTGATATGTGCTGGAGTATCCAAAAATTTTTGTATCGATTGGCTTTTTCTGATGTGTACATAGTATATGTAAATATGAATGCATGCTATGTGGCTGTGTTTTAATGAATTTTTTATGACGCTTAGATAATTTTTCCTTGAACCATAATAAAAATATTTATATACACAAAAGGCATATCGAGCCTTATTTTCGATTTTATCGTAAGCGACAAAATTTAAATTTTTCAGAAGGTTTTTTTTTTTTATTTTCAAATATGTTTTTTTTACATAAAATGTTGCTTACGACAAAATTTTACAGCCCGTATCTTAAAAGTTATCAACAACTTTGGCATTTTAATAATTCCAAACTATGGGTAGGCCCATAAAATTTTAATTTCAGTAAAAAAGGATATTTTCAATAACATGTCGCATACGATAAAATCGAAAATAAGGCTCGATATGTTGTGAAATTTATTTTCATGCAAACAAAGAATTATGCATTTTCAGTGAGCATCATTTTATTTTTATATTTTTTTTTCTTCCATTTAATTTTATAATAAAATTAAAAAAAGAACCGAAAAATATTTTGTTTTATACTATAACGATTAGTTAAAGGATTTTTTTTAAGTCAAGTCTTATTAAAACTAAAGAAAAGATCTTTTAAAACCTAAACATTTGAACTAAATACTATTTCTAAACAATTTGAAAAACTCACTTATGTACTTGTTTTCTAACCCCCGACTAAAAAGGGGTATTATCAGTGTTTAATTCACTAGATGAATAAGGATAAACTAGTTTGTTTAACCTGTTTGGATTATCTTCAAGGCGATTCACCAGGAAGATTTATTGATGCAACTCAAGCACTTGAAACTTGGTTGCGTGGAGATGGTTAAATCACTTCTTCACTCAACTTTGTTTTCTTTTCAAATACCTGATTTACATTAAGCATTTTTTCATGAAATTTCATGAATTTTGTTGCACGCAACTTTTTCTATTTGCTAATTGCAGCGCTATAAAAGAGAATTTTTTATAAAAAAGGGCTTAAAGTGAATCCCTGATACATTTTTGACAAATTTTTTGATACGAGTTTGTCGTACAGGCCTCCTATTGACAAATAAAAAAATTCCATGCAACTAATTTCATGAAAAAAATGCTTAATGTAAATTAGGTAAAAATGTAATTGAACAAATGTTTTATTTAACTTTCTTTCTTATATACTAACTTATTGATATGTCATTAAAATTTTCTACTATTAATTGTGTTGCTTAATTAAATTGAGGTCATAAAATATTGCTTTATTAAGTGTATTACTTAAGTACAAGTTCATGTACAAAAAACAACCATTTATGCATAATTGCAAGTTTGCACAACAACAAGCAACAAACAACATTTAAATTATAAACAAAACAACTCACCTATAAGAAATGGATGACTGAAACTAACACAAACAAAATTTTTTCACTAACACATTTGCAACAATTTTACATTGAATTCAATAGTGATAGTCAATTGATTAATCATTTGATCGGAAGTGATGAAGGATTTATTTATTAATTATAGTACTCTACTCTAGCATCTTTGTTTGTTACATATGTCAAAATTTTTTAATATCGAGTTTTATTTTAAAAAATTCCAATTCATTCTGTCTGTGAAAATAAAATTTTATTAAAATGTTAAAAAAGGATAAGTAAAATGGTCAACAAAATACATTCACAAAGTTTAATTTAATATGTATATTTCTCTTGAAAATTTTAGATATATGTATGTAAAAAGTAAGGCGCGTTGGAGATGAAAAGGTGTGAAGAAGGCTAGGATACCACTTAAGTTATTTGGTGTTTTGTTTTTTGTTTTTGTTTTAAATTTGTTATTTACTTGTGTATTTTAAAGCTATTTTTTATAATAAAAAAATTAAATTATATCAAAATTATATTTTTTGTCAGTATATCAATAATGTATGATTACTCAATTGTAACTAATATATCCAGTCAATTATGATCAGTCAAACTTGAGTAATATTTATGCTTTCATTGATTAGTAAAAAGCAGCAGAGTGAGCATTGCGACTATATGTTTTATAGTCGTTAGAATGAGATGCAATATCACACGTACACAAAAGTTTCCATCACATTTTTCATTTTGCCCTTAATAATATGGTACAAACTTTGTTCTACGCAATGATGAATATATCCTGCATGACTTCCGATCTAATGACCAGTCAATTGACTGATACTATTCTTGTAGGGTTCATTCGTTAATTTCAAGAACAACATTATTTCAAAAACAAAAACAAATAAATTCAAATACTTTGAGTTATAGCACGGATGGAAATTCCATCTACATCTGCCAATCTAGATACTATTTCCTATAAAGAGTATTTAGGTTGAAAATATTTCGTAACGCTTGAAGTTATTACAGTCACCTCGGAAACCTCTATTACATCTGCTTCTATGCATCGTCACAAAGTTGTATTTTTAAGTAATAAAACAACGAACAGCAATTTAAAAAAAATGCAGATTCAAAAAACGTACATATTAAATTCCCGAAAATTCCCGCTGGAAATTTCCCGGGATTTGTAAGAAAATAATTCCCGGGAATTACCGGGATTTTTTTCCCGCGTAGAAACTCTAACCTCATCATAAAATAAATCATTTAGGAACATTATAAAAATTGTAGAAAAAAATGTCAGTAATCAGTAAAAATTTACAAGGTTAAATTTTTTTATTATTTTTACTGAAATTTTAGTGGTACTGCTCATCTATGGTAAATGCCTTTACTTTTACTTTTTAATTTTTAATTCCTGTTGTTCAGCGTTTAGTTGTTGCTGTTCTTGTTGTTTTGTACGCATTGCAATTAAAATAAATTCAGTAAAGTGCAACTTTGACTCGCGCATGAAGGGTTCCATACATTCGGTTTTGAGAATTGTACAATTGCATGTACAAATACACACATGCAGCAGTCAGCACTAGCAATACGAAATACACAACCAATCAGTGATGCCAACTTAGCCCTTTTAGGGCTAGATTTAGCCCGTTTTCAATCTGTCAAAACGCGAAAAAAAATTTTAGCCCCGAACTAAAAACGGCGCAAACCTAGCAGTTTTTACAATAATCTTTCAGCCCTTTTAGCCCCTTTTTAGTTTTTGTTCGATATGGCTACATTTGAGCTTTTGCGAACTTTTTCTTCCTTTAATCTAGCAAAATAAAATGAGTAAAAAGTCGATATTGCTTTACCAATTTAAAAAAGAAGAATATAATAAAGTAGAGTAATCTTTTGTTTTTTCCAAATTTTTTATGCCTTGAAAGTTATTCAGTACAGCCTAAAACAGATAATGTATGTTTTTGGAAGAGCGACAAACCGAAATTTTATTAAATAATGACCAATTTTAAATGTATCTACTTATGTAAACATACATATGTTTCTATTAATATGTATGTATATGATAGCTATTTAATCTACGTATGTATATACCTTATTGAAATGTAATATGAAATTTAAATGAAATATGTACAATATTGAAGCTCTAAAGCTATGTATGTGTTGATCTCATGATAGTTGTTTATTTTCTAATAAACTACTTTACAAATATTGATTTGATGTTTTTATTTTCAACAGAAATAAAGGGTGTTTTTTCAGAGGTATAGAACTTCGAATTGAAATAAAACACAAGAAAATCGTTTTAATGTCCATCAATTTGGCTTTATTGGAAGGATAATTTTATGCCATTAATGTTTAAATATGATTTCGGGCATGTGGCCGCCGCGGCTGGCTCGAATAAAGCCAATTCTACAGGTTCAATTTTCAACCACTTTTTCGAGCATATGGGGCCGTATGTTGGCAATAACGCCACGAATGTTGGCTTCCAAGTCCCCTAACGTTTCTGGTTTGTTGGCGTAGACGAGCGACTTCACATATCCCCAAAGAAAATAATCCAATGGTGTCAAATCACACGATCTTGGTGGCCAATTGACAGGTCCATTCCGCGAAATTATGCGCTCATCGAATGTTTCCTTCAATAAATCGATTGTGACGTGCGCTGTGTGGCATGTAGCGCCGTCTTGTTGGAACCACAACTCATCCACATTCATGCCATCCAATTCGGGAACAAAATAGTCGGTTAGTCGGCTCCAATTGCTGTGCACGGTGGCGAATCGATTCATTCGGGTCCTCTTCAACACTTTGCTCTACAGCGGCAATTGTTTCTTCGGTGCGCACTGTTCGACGTCTCTGCGGATGCGTATTATCACATAGAGTAAACGTAGTGCGAAAACGATCCAGGGTTAACCGAATTAATTGCTCTGATGGACGATTATGTCGACCATAAAATGGACGGAGCTTGCGGTAAACTTCGCGAACTGAACCATTATTTTCGAAATAAATTTGCACGATTTGCAAGCGTTGTTCTTTTGTCAACCTGTTCATGATGAAATGGCAAACCAAACTAAATATTAATCACTTGACAGCTGACAAAATGGCCGCCAGTTAAAAAGTGATGCCAACTTAAAGTTCTATACCTCAATAAAAAACACCCTATACTAGCCCCTTTTCGCGCTTTTTCGAAAAATTTTACTACTTTTTTTATTTTTGAATATTTTTTCAATTTAGCCCTTTATTTCAACAGAAATACTAGCCCCTTTTCGCGCTTTTTCGAAAAATTTTACTATTTTTTTTTTATTTTTGAATATTTTTTCAATTTAGCCCTTTCTAGCTGTTTAATTCAGTAAATGAATAAGGATAAACTAGTTTGTTAAACCTGTTTGGATTATCTTCAAGGCAATTCACCAGGAAGATTTATTGATGCAACTTTGAAACTTGGTTGCGTGGAGATGGTTAAATCACTTTTGATTTGTTTTCTTTTCAAAATGTAATTGAACAAAAGTTTTATTTAACTTTCTTTCTTATATACTAACTTATTGATATGTCATTAAAATTTTCTACTGTTAATTGTATTGCTTAATTAAATTGAGGTCATAAAATTTTGCTTTATTAAGTGTATTGCTTAAGTACAAGTTCATTGTACAAAAAACAACCATTTACGCATGATTGCAAGTTTGCAATTATTTATGACCCAATTTTGATATTCTTATGCAGAGTAATTATAAAAAGTGTCTTATTTCTTATTGTTTAATTGTGAGGTGCAATGAACTACAGGAGAAGTGTAGTTTAAAATATAGGTCAGTGGTTTTTTTTTTGTGAAAGTATGAACATGCACCCTTTGTTGAGGCTATGCTCAACAACTAACTAATTACAATTATGTCATTAATAAAGTGCTTACTACTTGGTTTTATGGTTAAAAAGAAAAATAAACTATTGGTTTGTTTTTACAATAAAGGCAATGACTAATTAAAATATAAAATAAGTATACAATAAAAATATTAAATTTATTATTATGTTTTCAAACATGTACGCTCAGCTTCTGTCGTGGAGCTGGAGAAGGTGTTGTTGCTGGTTGTGGGTTACACCCAGATGATTGTGATCTTTCTGTGATTTGAGCGATGTTAGATTTCTTGCGTTTTATAGCTCTGACCATGATCCATATGATCGCCACCGCGCTGATGATTAGTGCTACATATGAAACAGTTCTCTCATGGTTTGATGGATGAGGAATTTGGAATTGTGAGCTGTTCATAGCCTCTAATTTCTGTTGTAAGGATGTTAATTTGATGAGCTGTACTGCTATTTCGTCTGGTACAAATGACTGGTTGGTTTTGTTGATATGGTTGATATGCAGCAGGGGTTGATATGCTAGTTCTGATATGTTGCCAAGGCTTGTATAAGATGAGACAGTTTTAGTTACGATCGATTGCTGGCCGGACATTTGGATGAAATCATGTTTAAGGATGCACTCAGGATTAATAGTTGACAAGCCGGACCTGAGTAGACTTATTGGTATAATTTCTTTTCCACAAACCGCTGTGGCATGTGTAGAGGCTCGTGATGAATATATTCATTTGTTTTTATGAGTTAGGCGTGTCCAGGTTACATTAGTTGGAAGCTTCCTCAATGGTATGGTGATATTGTTGAATAAGTTGATTTCACAAAAGCACATTTCTGCACCAAAGTTATATTGGAGTTGCACATCGTAGCATATAAATACCTCTTTGCCAATTACGTCACAGTCTTTCAGTTGTGTTCATGATAATGGAAAGTAGTGCCGTTGAAATGAGTTTATTGCTATTGTCGGACTGCATGTGTCTATGACCAACATAGTGTTGTTTATGGGGGGTCGGAACGGGAATTAGGTTGTAAAGCTTAAACTTTTCATGGTCTATTAATGGTAGAGTTATGCTGAACACTACATGTTCCTGAGTGAGACCGCCTTTTATTTTCATAAGTCCAATGACTGTGGCATATGTGCCCGAATTTTTTGTATTTCAATTTCCAGTTGAATTGGAGTCAACAGCAATGGATTAATTTTCCCATGATGAGTGTCGGTCAATGCGTCCAGAATGCAAGTTTGCATTCGTTGCAGATAGTTTGCAATGAATGAGAGTTTTGTCAGACCCATACTGAAGATGTGTGCAAGCTTAAGTTGTATTATTTCCTCTGCTAGTGTCTCTTCAGTTTTCGCGCTTTCATTTAGTTTTAACAGAAGATGGTCAAATTTAAACTTAGTTTCTGTTAGACTTTCTTTGATAATGTTCATGGTTGAATTAATAACGGAGGTGTGGTCTTTTATGAGGCGAAGCATATATGAATCGTTTTCTTGTAGTTTAGTTATTGTTGTTGAAATTTTTTCTGCATATTCAGAGTCTAGTATCCCAAACAATGAATTAGCAACATTTCCGACGAAGTCGACAGCAACTCGTTTTTGACGTGGTTTGTATAGTAATTTATTATCAAGTCTCAAATCCGCTTCAACATGTCGAAGATGTTCTATTGTACTATAACACGATGCATTGTATTCCATCTTCGCACACAGTCGACTCAAGGAGCTCGTTCCATTTCCTAAAAACGCTGTGTCAGCCCAGTAAGCAGATAAGTCATAGTAAACGACCAGATTCCACTGACTTGCAGATATATATGTTGAGTCTACTTCTTCGAAATGAATACCCAACTTGGAACCGAAGCGCTCATTATTAATTGGTGCTCCCAAAATAATTGGGAGTATGAGCATTAGTGTCAACAGTGTGGTGTCTAAATTATTTCCGAGTAATTTTAAACGTTTGCTCATCGGCTCAGTGATTTCATCCTTGTTGTCGATTTCATTGATTTCATCATTCGGTTTGTTGTCGTTTTCTGTTTCTTCTAGACTGGCCGTAGGGAGTGGTGCCAGGTAATGGGCCGCTCTTTTAAGGACCCCTGAAGCGGTTTTGACGTCTGCCACTCTAGATATGTTGTCCTCCTCCATATAGATTTTAATCACTCGTCCTAAAGGCCATTTAATTACGAGGCAATTATCTTCTTTAAGAATTACGATGGTTCCGGGTTTTAGACATTTTGATTGCTCCTTCCATTTATTGCGATATTGCAATTCGTTCGGATAGTCCCGTGACCACCTTTCCCAGAAGTTGTGTTTGAGAAAGGACACTAGTTTCGATCGAGTCGCAAAGTTTGTTTTCGTTGATGTGGCCTGTGCATCTACTTGTGCCGTTAGCGGTTCACCAGTCAGGAAATTTCCAGGGGTCGTTTGACATGGGTGAAATAGGTCTGGAGTTGAGAATCGCTTCTATTTCGATAACCAGTGTTTCTAGTTCTTCGTAAGTTAAGGAAGCACTAGCTAAGCTCCTGGTTAAAAGGTGTTTTGCAGATTGTACTGCCGCCTCCCAAAGGCCTCCAAAATGAAGTGCTCTAGGTGGTATGAACCTGAATTGTATATTCTTTTTGCTGCATGAATTTTCAATTGCTTCTTTTGCTTCGCTTGTATAAATTGCGGGTACTAGTTCAGACAATTTATTTTTTGCCCCTAGAAAGTTCGTTGCATTATCGCTATATAGGTTTTGGCAATGTCCTTGTCGGCCAACAAACTGTTTGATGGCTCCTATAAATGCGTCAGTGGTTAGATCGCTTACCAGCTCTAAATGTACTGCCTTCGTAGAGAAACAACAAAATATAGCAATATACGCCTTGTATGGCCGTTTTCCTCTCACCTTGTAGTGAACTGTCATTGGACCACAGTAGTCTACTCCAAAATTAATGAACGACCTAGCTGGTGTTACCCATGTGGAGGGCGGGTTCCCATAATTTGGTGAAATAGGGCGGGTTTGGCTTTACTGCATATTGTGCAGCGATGAATCGCCGCTCTTGCCATGATCTTACCCTTTATTGGACAAAATCGTTGTCTTACTATTTCTAAGAGAATTTGAGCACCACAATGCTTGTTGTCTTTATGTATCATTTCAAATATCATTGTAAGGAAGAAGCAGCTGATGTTTGGAATCGTATTCCAATGATGAGACTTCCAGTCGACTTCCCACACGTATCAAACCACATTCAGCGTCCAAAAATGGTGAAAGGTTCGACAAATTGCTAATTCCTCGCAATACTTTGTATTTAGCAAGCTGTTGAATTTCTTCTTTGAAATCTGATGCCTGTATTTGCTTGATGATTAACATTAGTGCATTTTGTAGTTCCTTTGTCGATAGGGATTTTTGATGTTGTTTAGAGCCATTCTGTTTGGTATTGTTTACAAATCGTGAAATTTATCCAACAATGTGTTGAAGACGCCAGAATGAATTCTTATGATTAGTTTTATAGATGAAATCGGGTTCTGTTGGAGTCATCACTAATGCTTGCTTTTCTTTTCTCTCTAAATTGGTTGGGTGGGAAAGGTTCGGCCTGAATTTAGGTGGCCAAGCTGTTTCTTGGCCGTGTAAAAATATGGAACCATAGAACCATAAAGAGCAATCTTTCAGGTGCCTGGGTGCAATTCCTCGAAATAATATGTCTGCGGGATTACATTTTGTGCTAACGTGCTGCCATTGTTCTGGTCTAGTGTTTTCGAGGATGGTTGAAATTCTATTGGCAACAAAGGTGTTGAGACATGCTGATGAGTTTATCCAAGACAGCACAATTTCCGAATCAGTCCACAACCAAACTTGGCTTGTAAACTTAAGATCAGCTATTATTCTTGTAGCTAGTTGTGCTCCAATTACAGCTGCACATAGCTCCAATCGTGGAATGGATTGAGCTTTGATTGGGGCTACTCGGGACTTCGCACAAAGGATTTGTGACATGACTGTTCCATGTTTCATGGTAGATCGAAGATAAGCCACTGCACCGTAAGCCTTTTCTGATGCATCTGTAAATATGTGCAATTGTACAGATTCTGTGATTCTGTGATTCTGTGAAAATGTGTCTTGATATTTTTAGCGTTTTCAGTTCATTCAGGTCTGCACGGAAAGTAATCCACTTGGTATGCATGCACTCGGGTAGAGCTTGGTCCCAATCGAGTTTTAGCCTCCACAACTCTTGTATAAATATCTTTGCAGTGACAGTGATAGGACACAGAAGACCCAATGGATCAAAAATTCTCGCGAGATCCGATGTCACAGTCCGTTTAGTTACTCTTTTATTATCAATAATATTCACCTCTATGCTTAGTTGATATACTTTCGGCAGCTAGTGTACTCATGGAATCCGATTTGCTGCTCTCAAAGTCCAAATTCAGTTCCAGATCATCTTTTGGAACATGTTTGAGCAACTGGGGGTGATTGGCACACCATTTTCGCAAATTGAAGCCGCTTTGCTTCATCATCTGCTGAAGTTGTTCTTGCACCTGTATTGCGATTTTTAAGTTATCGCTTCCGCCTAGTCCATCATCTACGTAGAAGTTTTCTTTTTAGAAATTGTGATGCCAGAGGATACTGTGTGGCACCTTCCTTTGCCAACTCTTGCAGGCATTTGGTTGCTAAATAGGGAGCTGCTCTTGTTCCATATGTTACAGTATTCAGTTGATAGTATGAGAGTGGTTCTGAAGCACCTGTCCGCCAAATTATCATTTGGAAACGGCGGTCTTCAGGAGACACCAAAACTTGCCGATACATCTTTTCTACACCTGTGGAGAGTACAAACTTGGGAAGTCGAAACCTTAATAAAATTGAAAACAATTTGCTTTGTGCTATTGGTCCTGTATACATCAAACCATTTAAAGAGTGCCCTGATGTTGTTTTGGCTGCAGCATCGAATACTACCCTCAATTTGGTTGTGGAGCTGTCCGGTTTTAGAACGCAATGATGTGGGATGAAAAAGTATGGTGAACGAATAGAAGTTGGTGATATCTTTGTCATGTATTTCATATTTTCGTATTCATCCATGAATTTCTGATATTGACTCCTCAATTCGGAGTTTTTCTGCAGTCGGTGTTCTAACGACAAGAAACAATTTAGAACGGTTTTGTAAGAGTCACCCAGGATTTCAGGATCTTGGTGGAACAGGATGTTTACAACAAACCGATTTGCATTGTTCGCGTTGTATGATGTACAAAAAACTCTTCACATTTTCTTTCTGCTAGTGACAGAGCCCTTTCAGTTGACTTAAGTTCATCCAGTTCCCACAGTCTTGCAACGGAAGCTTCAAGGTTGTCATTAGTTGTGGATACTCCGCATATAAGCTGTGTGGGACTTTTTACTTCTATTTTTCCAAAAATTATCCATCCAAGCACAGTATTCTGGAGGGTTGGTAATTGTGGAGATAATTCGATTTTTCCAACTGAAAGTAGTTGAAGAAAGTGTTCAGCGCCCAACAAAATTTCGATTTTGTCCGGTATGTTGAAATGTGGATCAGCTAGTACCAAGTTTTTGGGTAATGGCCAGTCATTTATGTTGATGAATTGTGCCGGCTGGGGAGAAATAATACGCGGAAGTACAAATGCTTCGAGTTGTGCTGTGAATCCGTTGATTCGAGAATGCAATGCTATGTTAACTCGGTGCTGTGTTTTGTGGTGGTGCTTCCGATTCCACTAATGTTTGCCGATGACGGATGCATTGGAATACTAAGTCGTTTCACTAGACGCTCAGTGATACAGTTTACCTGGGATCCTGAGTCAAGTAATGCGCGGCATTCAATTTCTGATAAATCAGTTTTAATTTTAACTACTGCAGTGCCAAGAATCACAGCTGATGACGACTGTTGACTTGATGTGGTTAAAGAAGTAGCTTTTGATTTAGTTGAGCACCCTGGTGTTGCAGGAGAAGTCGTAGCTTCTACAATGGTCGTTGCAGAAGATGACGATGCCTGTGGTTTTTCTTCATTTAATGGTTTTGACGGCTAGTTCTTGTTTTCTAAATGCAATAGCGAGTTATGTTTCTTGTTGCATTTTGTGCAACCCCTTGAGGTACATTGTTTTGAAAAGTGACCAGATTTCAGGAAATTTACACATATTTTTGTTTTTGGATGAAATGGTTTATGGTTTGAGTTGTTGAAATCGTTGGCAATGATATAGCTGGTGAGGACCTATTTTACAAAACAAGCACGAAGGCTCAACTGATTTAGATGGTGCAGCTGTTGCACATACCTTTGAAGATGGTGTTTCTTTTTGGCCCATTGCCTCCATTGCTTGAAATCGAGTCTCCAGAAAAGCTAGGAAGTGTTTGATTCGCTGTAGCTGTTTTGGATTTGTGATTGATCTTTCATATTGGTTGTGAGTGTTTCGATCCAATTTCTTTACGAGGAGGTGCAATAGTATCGGGTCCCAGGATGTAATGTCAATTCCAAGATTTTCCAGCGCATGTAGACATTCCTGAGTTGTATCATGCAGTTGCTTGATTGATGCAATTGTTGGTCCGACTGCAGGTTGTTCGATCAGCTGCTGTATTAATGATGCGACCAGAATTTGCCTATTGTCGTATCGCTCTTTTAGCATTTCCCAGGCTGTCTCATAATTTTCTGCAGTTGCTGAAAGGTGGCTTATGAGCCTTTCAGCTTCACCTGTTACATTAGCCTTCAGGTACCACATTTTTTGGACTGTAGGAATCCGCTGATTGCCTACAAGTTGCAGAAATAAATCATAGAAGGTCCTCCATTTGTGGTAGTCGCCGTCAAACCTAGGAATTGTTATCTTAGGCAGCGGTACTCCAATAGGCTGATCATATGGAGTCGGTGGTTCGGGAGCCACTTGGGAAGCCTTCTTAAAATTTTCAAATATCTTCTCTTCTAAGGTAGTGTATGCAGTCATATTGCATCCTTCTTGAACCGGATCCTGACTGGTTTCCCATATGGTAAAATGTAGGTTCTGGATTTGGTCCCACAACTTTTCTTTCAGCTTCATATTTTTGGCTGTCGGATCCATTGTGAGCAATCGCTGTAGAGACCCCATCATTACATTTTGCCTTCTTATTAAAGTGATAGATGCAGATGTCGTACATCCTACCTCACCAGCGGGTTTGATTATTGGTGTGGGTTTGTCGGCGATTGGTTGTTGAACTGCCTCCCCTGTAGATGATTTCATCATAGCTGT
Source organism: Tachina grossa (assembly GCA_949987645.1). Lineage (NCBI taxonomy): Eukaryota > Metazoa > Arthropoda > Insecta > Diptera > Tachinidae > Tachina > Tachina grossa. The sequence goes on from OX465274.1 coordinate 114,901,954, forward strand.
TTCAAAAATATCCTTGCATTTATCGACAAGCTCTGAGCTGTTTTTGTAGAAATCTTTAGCAAAGTAGTCGTGGTCTAAGGGAATTTGATCGAGGCAACGGATTTTGCTGTCCATGGTCTCAAATTCCGACCAAGCGCTATCTAGCCTTTTGAGTCGTTCCTCATAATAAACAACAGTTTTCGTGGTAGCTGAGTCCTTTTTAAAATTGCGGATTATAGTTTCGATCAAGTCACCTGTTGCCAGCTGTGATTCCATCAGCTTGTTGAAAGTGTCCATGTATGGTTTCTCAGGAGTCACGATTTGAATTGTTGAGTCTTCTAGCTGCCTGAAGGGGAAGCTCCAGTGTAGAAATTCGATGATAAATATTGATCCTAGCTGCCTGAAGAGAATGCTCCAGTGTAGGAAGTCGTATGCTGAATGTTAATCCTAGCTGCTTGAGAGGAGTGCTTTCAGTGTAGGAAATTTTAAAGACGAATATTGATCCTGTGTCAGATCACGTCGGGGTCACCAAATGTTTAATTCACTAAATGAATAAGGATAGACTAGTTTATTTAACCTGTTTGGATTATCTTCAAGGCGATTCACCAGGAAGATTTATTGATGCAACTCAAGCACTTGAAACTTGGTTGCGTGGAGATGGTTAAATCACTTCTTCACTCAACTTTGTTTTCTTTTCAAAATGTAATTGAACAAATGTTTTATTTAACTTTCTTTCTTATATACTAACTTATTGATATATCATTAAAATTTTCTACTATTAATTGTGTTGCTTAATTTAATTGAGGTCATAAAATTTTGCTTTATTAAGTGTATTGCTTAAGTACAAGTTCATTGTACAAAAAACAACCATTTATGCATAATTGCAAGTTTGCAATTATTTATGACCCAATTTTGATATTCTTATGCAGCGTAATTATAAACAGTGTCTTATTTCTTTTTGTTTAATTGTGAGGTGCAATGAACTACAGGAGAAGTGTAGTTTAAAATATAGGTCAGTGTTGTTTTTGTTTTGTGAAAGTATGAACAATCAGTTTGTAGTGTGTGTCTGTGTGTCTGTACAAGTAGAAGTACAGACCAAACGGCTGGACCGATTTGGATTTCGTTTTTCCTGTTTTAAACGTTACTTATCGATAGTATTATAAGCTGTCGGTTCAGCCGCTTAGAAGAAATCTCTTCTCTTCTAGAAATATTCGGGGGTTCTTAAAATTTTTAATTTTTGTTTTTTCTCATACACACAAATGTTTACTGAGAGTGACGAGGGGAAAAGAAACGTTTCTGTTCCCCTCACTCTTGCCTACAAACTAATCAGCTTAGCAACAAGACTTGCATAGTGTAAACTAGGACTTATTAATCTAGTGAATAAGCGATGAAAACAAACACCCGATTAATTTAATACCCTATTATGTAAAAAGATAGTATGTATTATATACATATCGAGAGCCTATATTCAAAACACGTCAACTCAAAAAAGCTAACTTTTCAGTAGAGCAAAAAAACTAGTTAATTCGCTCATTATTGTAAAAATAAATGATATGCCTTCCATAATATGGTTTGAATATGATTACGAACTTATAGGTCTGCGAAAAATATTTTATTTCGCACTCGTTTGCGTATTTTTATGAGATATCATATTTTAGTCGATCAAAAAACAAATATTTTTGCAGAGTTAGCATATTTTCTCGAAAAAAAATATGATTTTTTTAATATATTTATTTTTTAACCAATTTATGAAATCTTTTACTCAATACTAGATATAAGAATTGAAAAGCTGCAATAAAAAACTTAAAATACCATAAAAAATAACTTAAGCCTGTCTGAAAGCCTCTTCCATCTCGAGGTGGTCAGATTTAGCACTCTCTAACTCACTCTCTGGCGTAACAGGGTCACTCTAAATTATCAATTTCGAAAGCTTATGTCCATGACTATAATCGGTCCATATATAATGTTTCTGTTCGATTAACAGTTTAAAAGTTATACATACATTACCAATTTTTTTATCGGAACTCTCTGTACTATTATATTAAAAGTGACCATATCTCAAAAGCTAGCCGTTGAATATAAAAAAGGCTTACCAGAATCATGTTCAGCATGGCAAATGCAATAACATACGAGGTCGATTTATAATAAATTACAAATTTTTTAAAAATATATATATATATATAAATATAGACGATTGTCAGATCTTACAATATTTTCATATCTAGCAACGTGCTGACAATGTACTGGCAATCGAAAATTGCCAGCACAATATTCCTTGTCAGTTCACACTATTGTCAGAAAATCTTACAATTTATTGCCAGACGGTTGTATGACAATTAATTTATCTGACAAAATCGTCAGTAGAAAAATTGTCAGTTCACACAGTTGTCATATGCAAAAATTGTTAGATCGGTTGTTATGCGTTGCCAGACTTAAAGTATTTGTTAGAAATTATTAAATATTTATCGTTTGTGTTTGTGTTAAATGTAAAGAGTGAAAGTATAAATTATTATGGACCATAAAGAAGCAATTGCAATGATTTTGTCTGCATATATTTTATTATAAATTTTTTCTTTAAAATCAAGCGTGTGCAGTGTTGCCCATAGAAAGAATTCTCTTACAATGACTCCATTGTCAGATGCATAAGCTTCCCACAACTGATAATATTAAAATGTCTGACAAATGCCTGGCAATAATTTTACAATGTGTTCACACGATTGGAAGATGTCTGGCAATTTGTTGTCAGCTGTTACAATGGACTGACAATGCTTTTCCTGGCAACGACGTCTGACCAAAATTGTCAGTTCACACGGTTTTAAGAGATTTTGAACACATTTTACTGGGAAAATTGTAAGATCTGACAACCGTCTATACATAGCTTTAGCATTTACTTTCACACAAAAGAAAAAATACTTTGAGATAGCAGAATAAGAAAAATTTATATAAAACGGGGAAAAAATAATTTTTTTAACTCGAAATTTATACTGCAGATGAATATTGCATAGGGAAGCTATTTGCCATCGGAAACTCATTTTGACCAAATTTGACGTGTTTTGAATATAGGCTCTCGATATGTTCATGATGTGGAAGCATTTTGTATTTCAAATACATACATATTTACATGCGTGTAAGTATTTTGTATTTTAAATGAAAGTATTTTGTATGTTAAATACCGCAAACCATGTATTTTACCCAACTCTGACTATTGAGAACTTTTTAATGTACTTTCATACATACATACATATATCTTTTCTTCTTTATAGATTCAAGATTTGTATTCTGCAGAAATGAATCGTGTAAAGTGTCCTATTGCAATGAATGTTTCACCGACATTGAAAATACCTGCTGGATTTGTAACAATGTCTTATCTGTGGAAATTATATTAAATTTTAATGATTTTTTTGAAAAATTTTCGTTTATATAATGGAAAGTGTTGCAATGGTAGGTACACACCTTGCGACATCTTTATGCAACCAGTCAGATTTCATTGTTGGTCGGATAGTTTATGGTTTGTTTCGTGTTGCATTCGATGTTTAAAATATATCAATATCTTTTGATATTAAACTTGTTGCGTAAAGATATTGCAAAGTGTATACCTATCATTTAGACTTACATACATATATATAGTGTGCATGGACATACTTATGTATATCGCACATTCAATTCAATAGTGTCATAACTCAAAAAACGAATTGTTTTATAATGCAGAATAATAATGCATTTCGTATTGTGTCTTGCATAAAAATTTCATATAAATATCTTATACAATTACCTCCTGAGAAAAGAATATTTGTTCATGCCTTCATTGAGTTGTATGGAAATTGAAAACTTTGAACGTGTTTTCTGCAAAACTATTTTTTTGAAGTATGACACTATTGAACTGGATGTGCGATATATATGCATGTATGTATTTATGTAAATTTTTATTTGGTAAATACATTTTTACTTTTGATTTAACTGCCTAGAATTGTTTATTTATTTATTCTTTAAAATCCCATCAAAATTTTTTAAGTGCACTTTCTATACCTGCACTTTTAAGATAATATTTTTGCTAATTTTAAATTATTTAAAAAAAATCTAGGTTAACATTGACTTAACTGCACAAAATAATTGTTTTCTGTAATTATTCTCTAAAATAATTTTTGGTGCACTTCTTATACGTGCGCGGCCAAATTTTTTTTGAAAATTTTAAATTATTAACCCCCGACTAAAAAAAGGGGTGTTATAAGTTTGTAGTGTGTGTCTGTGTATCTTTGTGTCTATCCGTGTCCACGTACAGGCCAAACGGCTGGACCGATTTTCATTTTTCTGTTTGAAAGATGACTTGATCAAGAGGGTTCTTAGCTATGTTTGAAGCAAATTGATCCAGCCGTTTAGAAGATATAACATCTTTTCGGAAAAAAGTTGGGGGTTTTTAAAATTTTTAATTTTTATTATTTTGATACAAGAAATTCAAGTTATCTGCATATATAAAAAAATGTTTGTGGCGTGCGCGAATGCACAGGTCTGACTTTTTGGTGAGTTAGCCGCTGTAAATCGAGGGTCCAGCGTTGTAAAGCGCAGGGTTGTAGGTAAAAGTAGTCGCCAAAGAAGAATACGAGAAAAGAGAAAAAATTGGTGTCGAGCGGGAATCGAGAACATTCGATTTAGGTAGACGATGGCTGAATTAGAAAAAAAAGAAGAGGATAGAAATGGCGTCGTCGTCAAGTGAGTGGAAAAATAGAAAAAAGAAGTTAAGTATGGTATTGTCGGTGAAACGGTGCGGTTCGACTAGGAATATTTCACCTAACAAGAAAATTGAATGTCGAAATTTAATGAAAAATACTGAAACTGTGTAGCCGTCCAAAAACAAGTTATATATTTTTTTTTAATAAAAGCCACTTAGAATCCGCGTCGTCTTATTGTGCATGGCCAGTGACTAAACAAAATTGTTGGGTTGGACGTAGTTCATCTACAACGGGAATTGGAACACGAAGAGTGCTCCGCCATGAACATCCACACAATCGACAAGATGTGTGTTCATGTCATCAACTTGTTTCCAAGTTAGTACATGCTTCAGGCACGCGCGGCGCACGCATATCGTGAATAAATTAAAAAAATAAAACCATATCAAAAACTTACATACTAGTTAACGCCAAATAAAACCATATTAAAAATTGACATACTAGTTAACGCCGAATAAAACCATATTAAAAACTTACATACTAGTTAACGCCAAATAAAACCATATTAAAAACGTACATACTAGTTAACGCCAATTAAAACCATATTAAAACAAAACCTATATTGCTACTAAACGCTAATATAAGAACATTTAATAACCTGAAAAGAAAACCAAAAATACTTACTTGCTGAACAAAACACAAAAAGAACATTTAATAACCTGAAAAGAAAACCGAAAATACTTACCTGCTGAACAAAACACAAAAAGAACATTAAAAAACCTGAAAAGAAAACCAATAATACTTATCTGCTGGATAAAACACAAAAAGTATATTAAAAAAAGGGATCTATTTTCTGGTTTGCACTGTCTAGTTAGAAGGTGCCAGGCAGCGTTGCCAAATGTGCAGTTGTAACTGATTTTCGCAGTTTTTTTAAGCATAAAGCAGTTTTGCAGTTTTTTGCTTATAAAATAAGTTTTTCTATAAATTGTGCAGTTTTTCAAACAGCAAGAGAGATTTCACACGGAAGTTATGTTTTTCTTCATGGAATTTGGTCTTATTGTTTGCAATCTGGGTTCATACGGACGTAACACTTCCTTTATTAATATTAATTCACCTTGCCTTATGGAAAAAGAAAACCAAGTTTCTTCATTTAAATAATTCGATCCCTTATAGAATGAGATAAAACACGAAGAAATATATACCAAATTAAAGGATAGAAACCAAACATTTTATTTTGGCAAAATAAATAAATCATTGCGCACATAAAATAAAACAAAATCTTAAAAAACAAAAGTGAATCTTTTAGTTACCTTATTTATAGAATTTTTGATCTATTTACTTCTTTAGATTGATTCGGAAAAAAAGAATTTCCCTGTGCAATTTAATGCGAAATATCCCATAGTGCAACTAAAACACTTCCATTTGAATTAATTAAAAACTTTATAAATTTGTCGAGCAATATTTTCTTAATTGATGTCGATAAGGCTTTCGAGATGGTAAAACGTAACAACTTGACAAGCATTATCAAGTTGTAACGCAGTTTAATTTTCCAGCTGAGGTAGGCTTCAGCTGTTACAGCATCTTATTTTATTTAACACAGTATTTTTTATTTACGAAACTAAACTAACTTAACTAATTAAATATTTATATATATGAACTATAATTATATGTCGATCTCGATGGTTTTCCCCATTCGGCTTCGGTTGTTGTCGGGATCCAAATATGAGCCGCCTTCTAACTTCGGGTTGACGTTGACCGTGTTTCTGAAATGGGTACTAAGAGCTAATAGCTACGAATATAATGCACGAGTAATGCGGGAGATCGTACACTCGACTAAATACAGTATTAATAACTACGAAGGTGAATGCACGAATAATGCGGAAGATCGTACACTCGGGTAAATACAGTGCTAATAACTACGAAGGTGAATGCACGAATAATGCGGAAGATCGTACACTCGGCTAAATACAGTGTTAATAACTATGAAGGTGAATGCACGAATAATGCGGAAGATCGTACACTCGGGTAAATACAGTGTTAATAACTACGAAGGTGAATGCACGAATAATGCGGAAGATCGTACATTCGGGTAAATACAGTGTTAATAACTACGAAGGTGAATGAACGAATAATGCAAAAGATCATACACTCGGCTAAATACAGTGTTAATAACTACGAAGGTGAATGCACGAATAATGCGGAAGATCGTACACTCGGGTAAATACAGTGTTAATAAGTATGAAGGTGAATGCACGAATAATGCGGAAGATCGTACACTCGGCTAAATACAGTATTAATAAATACGAAGGTGAATGTACGAATAATGCGGAAAATCGTGCACTAGGCTAAATACAGTGTTAATAACTATGAAGGTGAATGCACGAATAATGCGGAAGATCGTACACTCGGCTAAATACAGTATTAATAACTACGAAGGTGAATGCACGAATAATGCGGAAGATCGTGCACTCGGCTAAATACAGTGTTAATAATTATGAAGGTGAATGCACGAAATGCAGTGTTAATAACTACAATGCAGCATGCATATAACTACTTCGGAACAAGAAACAATCGTACGATATCGTGCCTTGCTGCCCGACTGAGTATAAAACTTGAAGTCTTATACCATTTCGCTTACCAACTTGATGAGATTTCTAAGGTATATTTTGTCAACATGTATGTTAAACCACAACTGTGAACAAAACTAGTAATTATGTACCCTATATTAATTGAGTTGGTATGTACCACGCAGTCTTGGTGCATGCAATACAATGTATGACATATGGAATTTTGTGACAGCACGTTACGAAGTCATGATATAAAAATATATCAGGTATAGGCGTATGGTTAACACACGTTCCCCCAAAATATTCAAAATACTAAAGAATTTTTATGAGCAGTTTTTTCACATGAAAATCAGTTTTTTTATTCTAAATTTTTAGTTTTCCAAAAAAATATTATGGCAACGCTGGTGACAGGTATCATCTGCTGACCACGGACAAACGAACGACCCTTTTGACGTAAAAATTTTTATTGATTTTTATCTTTCTATGTGAGCATATGTATGTATGTATACACATATGTATTTGATTATTGATTTTTTTGTAACTATTGAAAACGTATTATAAAGAAGAAAAATGGTTATATTGGTTGCCTAAAAAAAAAAAATAGCTAGGTTATTTTAAGCCCTTCAACATTAGGGAAAAGACCATTGTCCAAATTTTTGTTGCCAGTGTAATAATTTACAGGCACTTAAGTGTAGGTTTGTCCGCTTTTACAATTGGGAAATTGAAAGGCAGAAATTTTTCTCATTCTCTTTTGAACTTACGTAAACCTTTTACAATTGGGAAATTAACAGACAGACAGAAAATTTATAGTTTGTTTACTTCTTCGCGTTTGCTACTCACATACACGTACACATAAATACATACATATGCCTTGATACACATCAAGTATGCATACAACCCCTGAAAGGAGAAAAAGCATGTGAAGCAACAAGAATAAATTACGAAAAGTAGAAAAGAGAAACTAAATATCCGGTACAGAGGTTCGTGTACTACAAACTCTACCTCTTCAACCCCTTGCCCACAAACTTCGTCTGTTTGCCTTTAAATTTCTCAATTGTAAAAGGGGACTTAGAGCTCCAACCTGTGGTGTTATAGATTTGATAGAATTCAATCTTTGAGACGCTTGAATATAGCTAGTGTTTACCCTAATTTAGAGAATATTAAACGGGCAAAGAATATAGACATTTATTAACCAAAATCTATATATGAATATACATATATACATACATATACATACATATGTATTTATATCACTGCTGGCCAGAGAAGCACTAGAGTGCCGAACATCAATCGGCTTTTTGTACAAATGAATGCACATACGCTTATACATTTATCTCAGTTTTCTCTCTGTGGGCAGCATTGATTTATATACATATCTATGCAAAGTAGATTAGGTCAGGGCCTATTTACACTAGTACCAATGGATATCATACTGTTACCAATAAGTAAATTAACCCTTTTGGTATCATGCATTTTTCGTATCTTACATTTGATTCTGGTTGTCAAAAATAAATTGTTTATAATAACATTGATATATAATTTTAATGAATGTCAATATAAATAAACTTTTGTATTTACTTCCTAATGAAGAAATAGTTATATCTATATATATGTATATATACATACATATATAGGATAAGTTTTCTTATAAGAATACATTTTATTATTTATTATTTACATGATAGCAAACTTATATAAATATAAGACTAATGTAATAATTAAAATAGCACTAGCTACTTTTGCTATCGGCTAAGAATACATTTAAAATTTTTTTGTAAATAAATCCAGAAAAAAAACAAAGCAAATGTTGAAATGCAATTAAAGTTTTTGTTACGTCTAAAATGAAGGGCTGAATTAAAGTAACTGGCTGTAGGATGAATAGGTAAGTAACCATCATGAAGGTTTGAAATAACCCACAGGAAAACAGGCCGGGTTATCATGGCGAGATCCATTAGGATTTCAGAGGGAGGCAGGCCACAGTTGGCAAAAAGATCAGCTAACCTGATTTTGATATTGAGGACAGCCTTGTAAATGTGTACGTGTGGATTGTGCAATAACAATTTTTGTTTCCTAATTATTCAATATTTTAAATTTTTTTTTTTATTTTAAAATTACCACTTTCGGGCTCCAAATCATTAAACAATATTTTTATCTTGGTTTCTACATCCTACCAAGCGCAGCTGACATGATTTTTTTGTTTGTGTGTATGTTGCTATTGCCTGAAGCTGTCGGCAAGAACACCCCCAAGACTGCGAGCTCAGCCGGAGCTGAACGCCAGTATGCCAGCGAGGCCGACAAATCTGGCAACCAGGGACAGTAATGTCTAAACCAACACCTGTAGCAACCCGGTAACTGCAACGTTTATAATATGTGTTGGAAGCTTTTTCACATCTTCTATATATAAAAAATCGTAGTGTATGTTTGTTCCTAACGCATGATCTCTGGAACTATAAGAGCCGTGGAGCTGAAATTTTCAACACAGGTTCGAGTCAATAGCGGGTAGGTTTTCGTTTTGTTTTTAACCAAGCAAGTGATCACAGGGTGGAGTAATTTGGAGTTATAAGAATAAATTATTGAGGGTACGACAACGCTTGCCGGCAACCTGCACAATCTAAATTTCACATTTGGCTTGGTATAATGACATTAGTCACCTGGTGTAGTGCTGCCACACAATAAATGCGCCTTGTAAAGAACTAAATACAAATGCGTGCCAGGTACCAAAAGTCAAATAACTATACCATGAAAAAAATTCACCTGGATTTTGAAAATATAAGTGGACAATTTAAAAATGAGCTTAAACAGCAGTGTTGATACTTTCTGAAAATATTTTTTTTTGTTGTAAATTATCAGTGATTTACAAAATAGAGGTACTAATCAGTGTTAGGGAAAAGTAAAACTGATTGTACATTTGCAAACACAATTGTTTCTACAATATACCCCGTTTAATTACTTATCGGTTAAATACTTTTATCGTTTATTTACCCCAAATATTATTCCCGTGTTTTTACACTAATTTTCGCACAAAAGTTCACACTTAATTAACTTTCGATTAATTAACCATTTCGGGTAACTACCCAAATATGTTTTACCCCAAAATGAAATTTTCCCTAAAATATCTTGGTTAATTTGTCCAAAACTAAAAATTATATATTTATGCAATTCTGCAATCGAATATATGAACCTTATGTACTTAGTTTTGTAATATGAACTGTTTTTGTTATTTAATAAAATATTTTATTTGAAGAAATACATATGCACGTGCATTTGATTTCAAGTAAGTATTTATAACATAGCATATTCCCATAATTACCTTTATGAGGTAATTAAACGACTTCGCTGTAATATCTTTCTCGGATAATTACCCCAAAAATCATAAAATTTTTGATGAAGTAATTAATCGAGGTTTCTATATTTAGTATTAAAAATTTTTCTGTAGAATATATTATTATAACACAACCAGAAAATAGAAGTGTTTCGTCTTGTTTAAATAAGAATAGCTGATACTTCTGTGTTTTTATCTCCTGATTACGATGGCGTCATCAGTTTTTCGCTAGCAAGATATATTAATATTTAACATTTGCATAACTTACACCACTTTTTGTATTATTCGCTTAATATCGTATATCACGAACGGTCTTTCAAACTGAAAAACACTTTCTGGATAATTAATCAACACAATCACACACACACAATCTCTTTCATTTAAAGACATACATATGTAGAATTGCGCATCATGCCAAAATATGTTACTGTTATTGCAAGGATGTTAAAAATCGTGTTTTTTTATTTCAGTCCGTAAAACTTTTTTTTATATTTGTTTTACTTAAAATAAGTGCTCCTTATGTATTTTTGTCCGCTTATTACTAAAATAGGTTTAATCAGAAATAATTTCTTATTCGGGCTTGAGTTCAACAATTTCAATTCTTATTGAATGAAATATTTTTATTAATTAATGTGAGTTTCTAAAGAAGAGATGAAAAATTAACTAGACTTTTTTAGCTGAAGGAAATACCGATATTTTTCTGCGCAGACACGCACTTCTTCAGCACCCTAGGTTGAGATTAACGAAAAGCTGGACATTTGAATTAAACAAGCGGGATTATTAAAAAAAAGCTGGACATTTTGAAATAAACTTTTCACGAAAGAATAGTTACTTTTTTGTTATACAAACAATTTTATTAAAAAAATATATGTTTACATTGTTTTTAAATTTTTTTATATAATACTCTAAAACACTATTAACATAGCCAAATAAAACTAAACTTAAAATTTTTCACTTCATTTATCCATGTGTATATATGTACAGCTACGATCAAAATAATAGTAAAACGAAATAATATGCGCATCTAACGTTAAAATTCAAAAGGGTTTATCTCTAAAACGAAATCGAACATTACGGAAAAATAAAAAGTGTCCTGTAGATAATTTATCTAGCTTTTGTTTTCGTCTATCGAGAACAGATTGTATAACCAGATTTGTGTTGTTAGAGAACCCCGTTTTCTGTCCTTTTAATTTTGACCTTCAATATTTTTGATAAAGTATTAGTATTTTATTGCTTAAAAATTTTGTTATATCTATGTTCAGAGTAACAAAAAAATTGTTCAGTAGCTAATAAAAAATTGAAGGTCAAAAATTGAAAGGACTGATAAACGGGTGATCGACTAGATTAGTATTAAAAATACATAATTATTAATTAAAAAAAGCGAGATATAAAAAACTAACAAACTGATATCTTAAAAATGTATTAAAATAATTTGATTTTCCAGATGATACTATAAACTACATAAATTGTCCACAAAAGAATTTAGTTTTTAGTAATGTTCGATTTAGTTTTAAAGATAAGCCTTTTTGAATATTCCATATTATATCTTGCTGATATTATTTTGATCATAGCTGTGCGTATTAAAATTAAGTAACGTAAAATATCATACTAAAAAACACAAACAAAACAAAACAAGTGACAGTCTTTACTGTCGTCTTGATGTGATGTCGACGACGCCGGTCACACTAAGGGGGATAGTTTAGCGTTAGAAATTTAAAGCAATAAATATTAAGAACATTTTGTGGAAAATTGTTTTAGCTGAAAAAATTTTTTTTCGCTTGAAACTGGATAGGTATTTAAAAAGCGGGACAATCCAGCCAAAACAAGCCCGACTGGCAACCCTACCCTAGTCTATCTACTTGGGTAGAGATTGTTATTAACATCATCTATTTAACGTGAATTTTAATGAAACGGAATATGAGAAATGATTGTTGTGTATACAATTATTGATTTACCTTTGGTAAATACATTTATAAGGGCCTGTGTCAAACGGTAGCCAAGTACTAGTGTACCTAAATTGTTGACACTTCTGCGGTGTATAAAATTTCAATAGCCCTGGGGGCTAGTAGAATTTTTGACACAACAGATAAATTTTTGAAAAGCAGCAAATAAGAAGCATGGTATCATAAAAGGTAAAACCGCCGCCGTTGCTTTGAGCCGTCGCTCAATACATAGATTTTTGCGTCTTAGGCCTGGTTTTCATCTGTGTGCCAAATGCCACACAAGCGTAAAAAAGCGTAACCACTAATTACTAATAACAAACAGTTTGTGATTTGAACAGGCTAAAGTTCGTATCGCTTTTTAAGCCAAATTACATGTGATAATTATTAATGAACAAATAACACCAAAGTCTGTTGTAAATGTTCTGACTAACAACACATAGTTAAACGGAACAGCCAGCCGTTTTCGAAGGCCACTAAACCTTCATCATCAGCGTTCTTTTGTGTTTGGTCCACTGTGTGTAGTGTCAGTTGATGTAGATTTCTGCTTTATATACTTAGCATTTTATTGCAAATGGAATATGTGAATTGTTTTGATTCATCGTATTTCAATTTGCTGGAAGGTTTTTTTGTATTGTAAGCTCAATTTTACCATCACTATATTTACAACAGTCTTACCATTGTCGTTTTGTTCTTTTTGCTAATTATACACATGTTACTTAATTTGCTTTATTTTTTGTTCTACTTAAGACAAACTTTTTTGGTTTGTTACTATTAAGTATATTTTTATTTTAATTTTTGCCACAGGCCCATGGCTATTAATTTTTAGTTAATTTTAATTATTATTCGAACTCAATTTGTTTCTATATTTGTGATTTGAACGGGCTAAAGTTCGTATCGCTTTTTAAGCCAAATTACATGTGATAATTATTAATGAACAAATAACACCAAAGTCTGTTGTAAATATTCTGACTAACAACACATAGTTGAACGGAACAGCCAGCCGTTTTCGGAGGCCACTAAACCTTCATCATCAGCGTTCTTTTGTGTTTGGTCCACTGTTTGTGGTGTCAGTTGATGTAGATTTCTGCTTTATATACTTAGCATTTTATTGCAAATGGAATATGTGAATTGTTTTGATTCATAGTATTTCAATTTGCTGAAAGCTTTTTTGTATTGTAAGCTCAATTTTACCATCACTATATTTACAACAGTCTTACCATTGTCGTTTTGTTCTTTTTACTAATTATACACATGTTACTTAATTTGCTTTATTTTTTGTTCTACTTAAGACAAACTTTTTTGGTTTGTTACTATTAAGTATATTTTTATTTTAATTTTTGCCACAGGCCCATGGCTATTAATTTTTAGTTAATTTTAATTATTATTCGAACTCAATTTGTTTCTATATTTGTGATTTGAACGGGCTAAAGTTCGTATCGCTTTTTAAGCCAAATTACATGTGATAATTATTAATGAACAAATAACACCAAAGTATGTTGTAAATATTCTGACTAACAACGCATAGTTGAACGGAACAGCCAGCCGTTTTCGAAGGCCACTAAACCTTCATCATCAGCGTTCTTTTGTGTTTGGTCCACTGTGTGTGGTGTCAGTTGATGTAGATTTCTGCTTTTTATACTTAGCATTTTATTGCAAATGGAATATGTGAATTGTTTTGATTCATCGTATTTCAATTTGCTGAAAGCTTTTTTTGTATTGTAAGCTCAATTTTACCATCACTATATTTACAATAGTCTTACCATTGTCGTTTTGTTCTTTTTACTAATTATACACATGTTACTTAATTTGCTTTATTTTTTTTTTTGGTTTGTTACTATTAAGTATATTTTTATTTTAATTTTTGCCACAGGCCCATGGCTATTAATTTTTAGTTAATTTTAATTATTATTCGAACTCAATTTGTTTTTATATTTGTGATTTAAACGGGCTAAAGTTCGTATCGCTTTTTAAGCCAAATTACATGTGATAATTATTAATGAACAAATAATACTAAAGTCTGTTGTAAATATTCTGACTAACAACACATAGTTGAACGGAACAGCCAGCCGTTTTCGGAGGCCACTAAACCTTCATCATCAGCGTTCTTTTGTGTTTGGTCCACTGTTTGTGGTGTCAGTTGATGTAGATTTCTGCTTTATATACTTAGCATTTTATTGCAAATGGAATATGTGAATTGTTTTGATTCATAGTATTTCAATTTGCTGAAAGCTTTTTTGTATTGTAAGCTCAATTTTACCATCACTATATTTACAACAGTCTTACCATTGTCGTTTTGTTCTTTTTACTAATTATACACATGTTACTTAATTTGCTTTATTTTTTTTTTTTGGTTTGTTACTATTAAGTATATTTTTATTTTAATTTTTGCCACAGGCCCATGGCTATTAATTTTTAGTTAATTTTAATTATTATTCGAACTCAATTTGTTTTTATATTTGTGATTTAAACGGGCTAAAGTTCGTATCGCTTTTTAAGCCAAATTACATGTGATAATTATTAATGAACAAATAATACTAAAGTCTGTTGTAAATATTCTGACTAACAACACATAGTTGAACGGAACAGCCAGCTGACTTTGGTGTTATTTGTTCATTAATAATTATCACATGTAATTTGGCTTTGATCTAAGCTTAACATTTTTAATAAATAATGTCCTCAGATGTGTTTTCGTATCTCTCATAACTTAGAAGATATTTGACTTTTAACAAAAAAAATTTTTTTTTTGCCTTGACTTTTTTTAGTATTTCACCTACAACTTTTTAGTTAATTGTTGGATTTTAAATAAAAGGACAGCATTAAATTTGTGATCAAATTTTAAATAAAAATGAGTAAAAAACTTATTAATATCTGTAGTCGCAAAAACGGGAAAAGGCAAAGAATTCAAAGTTTTAAAATTTTTCTGGAAAAGCACGTTTTTTTAAGAAAAAGTATCTTCATTATTTTCAATTTTGTGAAAAACTTTGTTTAACACATACACTTTTAGACCACAAAGCGCTAAAAACAATCTATTTAGAATATGCCAAGAGCCAATTATTTTGTATTTTGGGCATGCACCCTACACTCAGCAGTGTCCGAAAATTGCCAATTTCAAAATTTTTTTTGTGCTTATGCGCTTATAAAAAGTTGTGACGGTATATTTTGAAAGCTTTAGCTATATCATTTAATTATTAAGATAGTTGGCAACATGTTAAACTTAAATTTTTAACAGCTTTTTCATAAATGCGAGGATGCGCGCAAATTTTTTGAAAAAAGTCAAAATTTTGGAAAAATTTTGTTTTGTACCATAAGAAATATATATAAAAATAATTTTCTTTTTTTATGTTGGCATTTTTAGCTTTCATGTGAGTCCTTTTACTTTGCCTGAAAAAATTATTCCAATATAATTAACTGATCTCGAGATATTCCGATTGTAGGGTGCAATTCAAAAACTATGTAGAATGCGCTTAACTTTTTTCCCTTTATTCACACATCAGCTGTTTAAAACTTTTATGAATTCTGAAATTCAACCTAAATAGAAAAACAAAAATAAATTTGGAATGTTATCCAATAAGTCTATGTATATTTTTCGCAATAAAAAATATTTATGGTATTTATACCACATGTTTTTCCATGTAAGTGTAGTTAATGTTAATAACAGGTAAGCATTTAACGAATAACAACACACATGTTTAATGGATTAAAAAAAGGTTTTTGCGGATTTTATTACAGCAACATCGGGAGGTGCTACCTGATTGTGCTACTACTACTTAATAACACTTCACAGTACTAGGTAATTAGACAAAATTAGCAAAGGTGCTTATAAATTATGCTGTATTGCATAAAAACGCAGGGTTCTTTTATAAGAACAATCACTCTATATTGAACTGTTATGGAGATTAGTATTAAATATAACGCGGTATGTAAACTTCTATGGGAATACGTTCCTCTTAGTTTATTGCGCCAAGAAAAATGTTCTAAAATCATAGGTATAATTGACAACTCATTTGGATTAAAACTAAATGAAGATGCTACTAAAAAAAATAGAGAACTTTTTGGTAGCGTACGAAAGAAAAATGAAAGAATTAAATTATAACAAAACTAAGTTCCAAAAACAAAATGAACAATGGCTAAAAACCGAGATAGTTACACAGATTGGTATGAAACAATTGGGAAGGCCTAATAAATTATACCAGGAACTTCAACCAAGAAGCCAGAAAAGAAAGCAAGAAGACCTCATTGAAAACCACTCTTTTGGCCTTATAAAGGATGCCTTTAGAAGTGCCTTAACCAAAAACAAACCGAAGGAAGTTGGCAAAATTGTAGATGCTCTTCCAAAAGCATATCCAAAGAGAATACAACGTACAACGAAAGCATACCAACGCCTAAATCTAAAAAAGATTTTACTAATGAAGATGCATTAGCCCTTATTCTAAACTTGGGTCTAACAAGGAATAAATATGAAATATTAAGAAAAGCTATGACTGAAAAGAAATGGGGAAATTTGCCATCTACAAAGTCATTAAAGGCAACAAAGGATGTAATTTTGCCATCGGTTTCGAACGTTAGTAGCACGGGCGCCACTATTGAGCTATGCAGTCTCCTCGAAAATACTGCTTCTAGGATAATTTTAACCTTTAGCAAAGAAGACATAAGTAAATGCCACAAGTCCGAGCTAGTATTAATTTGTAAATGGGGTTGTGATGGGACTACTGGATTTTCTGAATATAGACAACAAAGCGAAGATAATATATCTTTTTCATCGATATATATGTCTACGTTGGTACCTCTTAGAATGCGTTTATATACAAATTCATCATCATCATCCACTGTACCTGCATTTGAAGACGTATGGATAAATAGGACGCCTGCACCAAAGTTATTATGTCGACCAATAAAATTTGAATATATGAAAGAAAATAGAGATGAAACTCAAAATATTGTAGTTATTATATCAGAAGAAATAAGGAACTTACCAAGCATTGCAATAAAAATTTCTGGCTGCATTATAAATGTCACATTTGATTTATAATTGACTATGATAGATGGAAAAGTTGCCAATGCCCTAACGGATACCAAGTCATACTGGAAATACAATATATGTGGGAAAAAAGCTCTGAGTTTGAAGATAAATCTGATGAAACTATAAAAGAGGAAGCCCTTAAATTTGGAATTCCCCCACTTCATGCTCGCATTAGATTTATGGAGTATTGCTTGCATCTATTATATCATATAAAATATATAAATATCAAAGGTAATGAAACTGTCTCCTCACGAAACAACAAAGACTTAGCAAATACACGAAGAACTGAGAAGAAAAGGATACAAGATGAATTTAGAAAGCATGGGCTTATAATTGATAAGCCAATTAACGGTTATGGTAGCTCGAATAATGGAAATACTGCTAGACGCTTTTTTGAGGATCCTGACACTACATCCTTGATAACCGGCTTGGATAAAAAACTAATAAGGAACTTCAAAATAATACTGGCAACTATTAACAGTAAAAAGCAAATTAACGCAGAAAAATTTGATGCTTTTGCTAATGAAACAAAAGTATTGATAAAAAATTTATATCCATGGAGATTGATGACGCCAACTGTACATAAGGTATTATCTCATGGAAAAGAAATCATTGAAACCAACATCCTACCTCTGGGAGAACTTACAGAAGAAGCTCAAGAAGCAAGGAACAAAGATGTAAAGCAGTACAGATTATTTAATAGTCGAAAGTGTTCAAAATTAACAAAAAATTATGATTTAATGCTTCACTTATTGTTATCCTCAGATCCAGTTTTACAAGCAATACGGTTGAAATGGTTACCAAAGATAACTAAAGGAATAGAGAAAGACGACAGTGAAGCAATTCAAATAAAAAACCTCTTAAGCTTCGATATTTCGGATTGTTTTCTTAAAAATAATTGAAATAAATAAATTGTAAAATTATGGTAATTAACATAGCTCAAACATGTAATTTAAAAATAAGTAAATTATTTAGTGTTAAATAGTTTTTCTAAGCTATAGCCTAATATTAAATAGATTATCTATTGGTAAATAATAATAAAAAAACAATACACACAAATAAAACTTTTCACATTTTTTATGCAATACAGCATAATTTATAAGCACCTTTGCTAATTTTGTCTAAATACCTAGTACTGTGAAGTGTTATTAAGTAGTAGTAGCACAATCAGGTAGCACGTCCCGATGTTGCTGTAATAAAATCCGCAAAAACCTTTTTTTAATCCATTAAACATGTGTGTTGTTATTCGTTAAATGCTTACCTGTTATTAACATTAACTACACTTACATGGAAAAACATGTGGTATAATTACCATAAATATTTTTTATTGCGAAAAATATACATAGACTTATTGGATAACATTCCAAATTTATTTTTGTTTTTCTATTTAGGTTGAATTTCAGAATTCATAAAAGTTTTAAACAGCTGATGTGTGAATAAAGGGAAAAAAGTTAAGCGCATTCTACATATTTTTTGAATTGCACCCTACAATCGGAATATCTCGAGATCAGTTAATTATATTGGAATAATTTTTTCAGGCAAAGTAAAAGGACTCACATGAAAGCTAAAAATGCCAACATAAAAAAAGAAAATTATTTTTATATATATTTTTTATGGTACAAAACAAAATTTTTCCAAAATTTTGACTTTTTTCAGAAAATTTGCGCGCATCCTCGCATTTATGAAAAAGCTGTTAAAAATTAAAGTTTAACATGTTGCCAACTATCTTAATAATTAAATGATATAGCTAAAGCTTTCAAAATATACCGTCACAACTTTTTATAAGCGCATAAGCACAAAAAAAAATTTTGAAATTGGCAATTTTCGGACACTGCTGAGTGTAGGGTGCATGCCCAAAATACAAAATAATTGGCTCTTGGCATATTCTGAATAGATTGTTCTTAGCGCTACGTGGTCTAAAAGTGTATGTGTTAAACAAAGTTTTTCACAAAATTGAAAATAATGAAGATACTTTTTCTTAAAAAAACGTGCCTTTTCCAGAAAAATTTTAAAACTTTGAATTCTTTGCCTTTTGCCGTTTTTACGACTGCAGATATTAATAGGTTTTTTACTCATTTTTATTTGAAATTTGATCAGAAATCTAATGCTGTCCTTTTATTTAAAATCCAACAATTAACTAAAAAGTTGTAGGTGAAATACTAAAAAAAGTCAAGGCAAAAAAAAATTTTTTTTGTTAAAAGTCAAATATCTTCTAAGTTATGAGAGATACGAAAACACATCTGAGGACATTATTTATTAAAAATGTTAAGCTTAGATCAAAACGCTTTATCTCATAAAAATCGGATAAGTTTTCTAAAAGTTACAAGCCTTAGAATTTTTTTGAGTCCCATGTTGTCAACTTAGGCCCACTGTAACTCCTGTCCAGCTTAAGCCAGACGGTTGCCAAGGCATTTGTTATAAAGCCTGAGTCTTCCTCTACGGATGTTCGAAGTTTCATATAAATCCAATTAGTAGTTTAGAAGTTCCAGATTTATTACCATTTATTTTGCAAAAGTCACCACTGTGCATGGTTAATGACTTAGAATACAACAAAAGCAGAATTTACATTAAATATATTTTTATAATAAACCATTGGTTAAATGAACTTAAAATACTACATAAACAAACTTTTATATTTGTTATAATAATAACAAAAATTAAAAATTTTAAAAACACCCGACTTTTTTCAGAAAAGATGTTATATCTTCTAAACGGCTGGACCGATTTTTTTCAAACATAGCTAAGAACCCTCTCGATCAAGTCATCTTTCAAACAGAAAAAACTAACTGAAAATCGGTCCAGCCGTTTGGCCTGTACGTTGACACAGACAGACACACAGATACACAGACACACAGACACACACTACAAACTTATAACACCCCTTTTTTTAGTCGGGGGTTAAAAAAAGGGAACATACATACAACTTCTAATAATAAGAAAAATAAATACAAGTATTATAATGAACTAATGTATGTATTAGCATTCTCCGCTGCGTTGAGCAGTCAGCGAAAACCTGTAGTGTTAAACTTCAGAAATTGGATGACGTGGTGTTGGCATTAGCGGTGCCGGTGTTAGGTTGATTGAGGCGGTTTTGTTGTATTTGACTATAAATTGCCAGGCAGTAAGTGTTAGGATTATGAGTAGCGATAAAAGTAGAGCAACGAAGCCTATGTTTGGGTGATGAATTGCTGGCTGATGTATTTCAAGTGAAGAATTCTTAATGTGCCTTAGTTGTTTTTGAATATCAGTAATCTGATCTAATTTGGTATCAAAGACGAGGTTTGGTTCTAATATTTTCTTAACTTCATAGGGTTTTCCTATTGAGGTGATATTACCAAATGTTGCATATGACTTGCGCAAAGTAGTGACACTAGTTTCATGTCCACGAATGGTAAGAAATTTTCCTTTTATTATACAAGCTGAGTTCATGGTCATTATACCAGAAGTCTTGACATGTATATGTATGATATCATTGCTGCAGACTGCAGTTAGTTCTATAAGAGTTGTTGTTGCATACAGCCATTGGTTTACGTTGTGCAATGGAATAAAAGAGAAATTGTTCTGTATATAGCCAAAATTACAAACAGGGTATGTTTTGTTGTTGAAGAGAGCAATTTCACAAAAATAACTGCCGGAATCTTTGGCCCTTTGTTTTTGCAATGGTGGGCATATGTATATGTATGTCGACAATGACTACAGTACATTTATTGAATTGAAGTATCTTTAGCTCCAGGTATTCATCGCGGTGGTCATTAACAGCAAGATATTCAATGTCGGTTGTTATGAAGATGGTCGTATTGTTTATTTGTGTGGGTATTGCAATGACTTTGTAAAGTTCAAATTTTCCTTGGTCCACTAATGGTAACTCAATAACGAAAATTACATTTGTGTTAGTTACTGTGCCCTTAAGATTCTTAATTTTGTATAGTTCTAGCAAGTCGGTGTCTTCAACTGGTAATGTGTCCTTTAATTTTAGCAATATCTGATCTTAACTGTTTTGGTGTAAGGATAAGTGGGCTTATATTGCCGTGGCTCGTATGCGTGAGAGCAGTGACCAGCTCTGTTTCATTTCTTTGCAAATCTGAGGCAAGTGTATTTAATTAAATTGCCAGGGACATTAGATTTTGGACTTGTCGTAAATTTAATTCTCATTTTGAACTTTATTTAGATCTTGAGTTCTCGTGGTACCTTCATAGCGAAAAGTCGATTAGCTGAATTTTGCTTACATACTTACTAAACAAACAAAAAATTATACAAAAAAATATTCGTAGTAGATATTATTCGTAATAGGTACATACTGACTTTAATAAATAAGCTTTATGCTTTGCTAATATTTTTTCATAGTAGAAATAACAGAAGCAAAAAAAGACCGCAAACAAAAAAAATATAAACTAAGTGACATTAAGGAATACTCTATATGAGACCTCAAAAACAAACAAACATGCATAAATAACAATAACAAAAAAAGACCGGAAAAAAACACAAAGTACCCTTGAGGAATACTCTATATGAGTACCTCAAATACCAAAAATTTTGAAGTGTGTTCTAACGGCAGTAATTCTTATTTTACTGTGAGTTCTGAAACTCTTAATGAAAACAATATAAATAATAAACCTGATGAAAGTCTTTTTTAACGACAGAGCCAATTTTTCGTCAGCGAGCAACTTCGCTTTGTCCAAATAGTAGTGATTAATTAACATTACAGTTGCCTAGTACTTATTTATATAAGTCAGTAATAGCATCCCCTTCAGGATCGTGTTCATCACTTAATAAAGTTATCACTACAGATAACAGTAGCTCAAAACGAAAGGTACAAGTCGGAATGGACAGATATATAACCGTGGTAAAGCGTGGGCAAAGCCCGAATTCTTCAAAAATTTCATCTACTCCAAAAATGTCTAGGGATAACAGCGCAGCTTCAACCAATCGCCAATACCGCTTTCGCTCCCCAAAAATTTGACTTAAAAGTGCCATTGTGTCTCAGGCAGTATGGGCAGCGGCTCCGTACTGCTGAAACCACATACCAGGTCTGTTTTCAAGAGCAGGACGTAAAAAATTTTCTATCATAAACCGATACCGCTCTCCATTTACGGTTACAGCACTTCCATGTTCATTCTCGAAGAAGTAGGGCCCAATGACATTTTCAGATGTGATCCCACACCATACTGTACACCTGATGGAGTGCAATTGGCGTTGATGAATGGCTCTTGGATTTTGAGAACCCCAGAACCATCGCTTCAGAGGGCGAAATTCTGACGTTAAAATGTCGACGGTTAAAATAATTGATCTCTGGTTTAAATAATAAAATTCTATTGTTCTGGTTCTCTGTTCAGTTGTAAACCTCTCCATTATAAATTCTCCAAGTGTTGTCTATATAATCTGAAAGAAAAAATTAAAAAAAAGTTAATAAACAAAAAAGTTATTAAACTTTTACACCCCTTGGTTTCTTTTGGCCCACCCTGTACATACTCGTATGTATGTAATAATTTTGTTTTAATAGCCAATTCAGATAAATTAGCGATAATTTGTTATCAAAAAATTCAGTAAGATTCAGAATGGAACAAAATGGTTCGCTCACAAAATTTTGTATATTTCAATCAATATTCGAGCGCGAATCGCGAATGTGCGAGAGCGAACCTCGATATTTGTTGTCCATGTGATCATGCTATTAGGAATGCAGATTTTCATTTTTCAATGCATATCGCTCATTTATTCATTATTATAACTCAAATAAAACTAGCTTTGCAAAAAATGTGTTAAGTTCTCAATTTACATATCACTCAGTGGATATATTAATAAAGCTTTCTTCTATCAAGAGGTGAGCTTGTACGCCATTGCGTGAATTTTTTTACACAAGAGGAAATATGAATTGCTGGGGAATTCTGTATTATTAACTGAATAAATTAATTTTTTGAGTTATGACATTATTATATTAATAGAGCGATATGTACTTACATATGTATTTTCAATAGAACAACTAATATGTTAAATTTAATCGAGTTTGTTGACAATTTTTTTAACGATAGTATCGCTATCGAGAAAAAACTATCGATAGTCAAATAAAAACAAAACCATCAATACTATCAATAGTACTATCGATAGTTTGCCAGCTCTATATTGAAGGCATATATTCTTATGTTGCTCCCGAGGAAATAAAAGATACACTCGCCTTCCAGGGGTTTAAGGTAAAAAATGTGTCCAATATAATAGATAGGAAGAATATTCCCCAACCCCTATTTCGTGTTGAGCTTGATCCTAATGATATAAAATTGAAAAAAATGAGACGCACCAAATTTATAGCTTAAAATACCTGTTATACCGAAAAATATCAGTTCAAGAACCACACAAGCGTTCTGAACCCGTACAGTGCCATAATTGCCAAGAATATGGCCATACAAGAACTTACTGCACTTTACCTACTGTTTGTGTTGTTTGCGGCGAATTACACGGCACTGCTAGTTGCAATAAGTCAAAAACTCAAAGTGATAAAAAATTCAGTAATTATGTAGGTAATCACACCGTTAACTACAGAGGTTGTCCTGTGTACTCTTTTGTAAAGCAGACTATGGTGCAAAAACCTAAATTAGATCCAGCTCAATCAGCAAACGCTTACTCTGCCACTTTTGCGCAAATGAGCCAACCAGTTACTTCACGTGTATCGTATGCATATGCTCTAAGACTAGTTCAATTCCCACACAAAAATTCAAACTCAAGCTTTAACTTTAGTCGCCTTGAAGCTACTATTGAGAATCTGGTGCTAACTATAAACAACTTTACTACAAATATGACAAGTATGATGCAAGAAATGCTGCGAATGCAGAATACACTGCTTCAAGCATTAGTTAACAAACCATGAACACGTTAAAAATATGTTTCTGGAACGCAAACGGCATTCGCTAAGATAAAAATGAACTTGAGCACTTCGTCACGGGAAAAAATATTGATATAATGTTAGTATCTGAAGTTCATTTGAGTTCAAGAAGTCTTTTTAAAATTTGTGGCTACACCTTATATGATTCAAAGGACCCTAGAGGAATAGCATGCGGTGCATCAGCAATTCTAATAAAGTCAAGACTCAAGCACTATATTCTTGATAACGTATGTGAAGAACATCTTCAAGCAACAAATATTGGCATTGAACATTTTTGTACAAATTTCGTGATATCATCAATTTACTCCCCTCCCAGATTTTCAATCACTGAGGATCAATACGAGAATTTCTACAAATCCCTTGGACCTTGTTTTATAGCAGCTGGCGAAAACAATGCAAAACATACGTTCGCGTCTTATTACACCCAGAGCTCTAGCGTTGTTCAACACAATTACAAAAATAGACTTGAACGTCATTTCGAGTGGGGAGCCCACTTACTGGCCTAATGACATACATAAAATTCCGGATGTTATAGATTTTGGCGTCATTAAAAATATTTCTAGGGATTTAATTCATGTTGAAGATTCCCTAGATCTTTCCTTCAATCATTTTCCCACGATCGTTACAATTTGTAGCCCATTAAGAAGTGACCTACCTAACAATTATATTATGGTGATCAATCGTGTGAATTGGCTGGGGTTAAAAAAATATCTCAGTAGTCATTGTACGGAAACTATTAAGCTAAGAACACCAAATGATATTGAATCTAACATTACCAATCTCAACGAGAATATTAAACAGGCTGCTGAACATGCCACTACCTCCCATCCGCAGACTGGGTTTAATAAAATGTATTCTTCAGACCTTGAACGTCTTGTACGTGAAAAAACAAGAACTAGAAGGGAATGGCAACAGCACACATCATTCCAAAATAAAATTAGATTTAAAGAGTGCACGAAACGACTCCAAAAGTTGCTTGCATCTGAGAAAACTGCATCTTTTAAAAATTATCTGGAAGATCTTGATGTCACACCAGCGTCTAATTACTCTTTGTGGCGCGCTGCTAAAAAGCTTAAAAGACCCGTTGAGTTTAAACCACCTCTGCGCACTTCGACCGGTGATTGGGCAAGAAGCGATACTGAAAAAGGTAAAGTATTTGATGAGCATTTAAAATCCGTATTTACCCCAAATACATGTACTGGTGTTGCTGATTTGCCGAGTGTAGTTAATCTTCCCCCTTGACCCTTAAAGTTTAAGATGCGTGATGTACATAAACTAATTGATGAGCTCAACCCGAAGAAAGCTCCAGGTATTGATGGTATTAGTAACAAGAGGCTGATAAATCTGCCTCGCACTGCAACTAGATTCTTACTATTTATTTTTAATGCCATATTAAGACTAGAGTATTATACACACAGCTGGAAGCTTGCCAAGGTCAAACTGATTCCAAAGCTGGGCAAAGATCTTACTAAAGCTGAGTCTTACAGACCAATAAGTTTACTATCAATAATATCAAAGCTTTTCGAAAAGCTGCTCATGGCAATATTGTCCCCAATTCTAACTGATAGTGGGTGCATACCTGACCATCAATTTGGTTTTAGAAGTCAGCATAGTACCATTGAACAAACGCATAGATTGGTTTAAGTTATAAGAAGAACATTTGAAGAAAAGAAGTGTTGTTCTATTCTCTTTATTGATGTTTCTCAGGCATTTGATAAAGTATGGCATGAAGGTGTTATTTTAAAATTGAAGACATGTCTACCAATAAATTTTCTAAAGCTATTGGAAAGTTATATTCTATCCCGCAAATTCATTGTTGTGGATGGAGACTTCATGAGTGTTCCCGAATCTATCTCTGCCGGTGTGCCACAGGGCAGTATACTGGGACCAGTTTTGTATTTGATTTCTACTTGTGATATGCGTGTTAGCTCTAAAATCCATACATCTACTTTTGCCGATGATACAGCCTTCTTTAGCATGCACGAAAATCCTCATGAGGCATTCCGGTATTTTCATTAACATATTACCCAGCTGGAACTATGGTTAAAGCTATAGAGAATTAAAGTAAATGAGCAGAAGTGTGCGCAGGTAACATTTACTCTACGAAAAGATACTTGTTCCCCCATTAGAATCAATAATCAAATTGTTCCTCAACATTCACATGTAAAATTCCTTGGTATACACTTTGATCGACGGCTTACATGGAAACAACACATTGATTAAAAGCTAACACAAATGAAACTAAAATTAACTCAGGTACATTGGTTGATTCGTAGAAATTCAACTCTCAGTATAGATTGCAAAGTTTTGATATACAAGTCAGTTTTGAGGCCTATATGGTGCTACGGAATTTAACTATAGGGCGCTGCTTCAGCTTCCAATGTCGAGAGAATCCAACGAAGGCAAAACAAAATTTTACGTATGATAACTTCGGCTCCATGGTACATCAAAAATTTAAATATACATCGTGATTTGAATATGCCACTAGTGATTGAAGAAATTGCAAAATACGCAGGCAAATATTTTACAAAACTCAAATCACATCCTAATCCGCTTGCTCGTAATATTTTGAACTTTACTGGACACATCCCCCTAAAAAAGAGGGATACTGGGGCTCTTATACTCAACACTCCTGATGGGACTACTTGAAAATAATTTTTTTCCTTTTGATTATTACTACTTATGTATTATTTATAATTATCACTAAGTTTATGTCCGACAGTGGTCGGACCTAATAATTATATTTTAGATTTAAGATTTGAATACTTATTGTTAATTCATATTTGAAGATACAATAAATAAATACATGTATTAAAAAAAAATTAGATCTTGATAGATAGTTTTCTTAAGTTCTGAAAAGTGCACCTTAGCATTGTTCTCGCTTTGCTTAAGAATGTTAATTGAAGAATCTATTAGTGACGTTTGGTTTTTTTAGTAACAGATGTAGATACTCTTCATTTTGCTTTACGTTATTTATAGTTTGAGCCATTTGTTCTGCATAATCTGAGTCCAGGACTCCAAATAGAGCATGGGCCATATTCTCCACGACATCGAGTGCAGCTTGCCGGTTCTTCTTTGAAATTTAACAGTTTGATTCTTGAATAAGATTGTTCCAAGTATGTTGAAGTTATGTGGAAAGCATCTCACATGTTTCAAAGGCAACCTATTGCTTGCAGAGTCTTGAAAATGATGTTATACCAAATTCCAGAACCTTCTTTCTATCCCGAATTGGTGTTAAATCGTAGTATATAATGCATTTCCAGGTAGCTGTCATCAACTTTGTCGAGCCTATGCCTTCGAAATACAAGCCTGGATCGGAAGAAAATTCGGTAACATTGATTGGAGATGCCACTATTATCGGCAACAGAAGTAGTTAAACAAAAAGTATATTAAAGACTCTCAATGAGGCATATGACACTACCTTTCGTTTTGGTTGTATAGCATCACCTTCTGATGAACTTTGCCTCTTTTGTAAGTTCGAATTGTCATATCCGGAATGTTCTGTAACGGAGTCGGTGCCAGTCTGTATATTGGCCTCTTGAAAATTCCCTTTGTTGTTTTGACGTCGCAGACCCTGATAAGTCCATCATCTCCCTTGTAAATGCGGTTGATTCTGTCCAATGGCCATTGTAGCACTGGAGTATTGTCTTCTTTAAGTATAACAGGCATGCTTTCAATAACGTTTGGTGAAGGATACTTCCATTTCCCCTTTGCTGTATCTCATGTAAATAGTTTTGAGTCCATTTCTTCCAGAATTTGCGTTTGATTTCTGAAGTTATTTTCCATCTTGTGTCTAACGATGTGCTTGGGGATTGGGCATTTACATCTACTGCTGATGCGAAAGGCTCCCCTCCTAAAAAGTAAGGGTAAGAGCTTGAAGATCATCGTAGCTTGATGAGAGAGAGTGGCCGTGAATTCAAGATTGCTTCTATTTCAACTACTATTGTTTCCAAATCTTTATATGTAAGTGATGCAGCTGACACACTTCTCAGTAAAAGATGTTTGGCGGATTTGGCAGCCGCTTCCCAAATTCCACCGAAGTGCGGGGCTCCTGGTGTAATGAATTTAAAATTTATTGACTGATTGCTGCATACTCGTGTAATCTTCTCTTGCGCTGATTGAGAATATATTGATTCTTTTGATTCAGTATTTTTATTGTTTGCTCACACGAAGTTAGCAGCATTGTCGCAAAACAAAGTCTGACAGTGGCCTCTTATGCTGATGAAACGTAGTAGTGCGCCTATGAATTCTTCTGTAGACAGATTTGATACGACTTCAATATGAATGGCCTTAGTCGCGAAGCAACAAAATACTGCGATATAGGCCTTGTCTGGCCTTTTGCCCCAGATTTTGTGATGGATCCAAATTGGACAAAAAAAATCCACTCCTGTGGCTATGAAAGGACGTTCTGGGGTCACTGTATCTGCCGGAAGATTTCCCATTAATTGTTTGAAAAGCACCGGCCTAGATTTAGTACATCGTATGCATTTGTGGATGGTACTTTGTGCCAGTGATTTCCCGTTTGTAATACAGAAATGTGACCTGGATGCTGCCAACAATGACTGTGGGCCACAATGACGATTCTTTTCGTTTAGCTTATCAATAACTTTGTCATAGGGTGGTTATGTGTTAAAATTGCAGGATATTTTGCCTTGAGCGATAATGTTGACTCTTCCAGACGACCACCCACGCGCATTATCTGATGTTTGTATCTCCATATAATGAGCTGGAACATCTGGTTGGTGTCATCGATTTGAATTTGCCGGTACATTTTCTGTATGTCTGCAGTGAAGACAATTCTGTGCATCCTAAATCGCAACAGTACCGATAACAGCTCACTTCAAAGAGGAACCGATGGATGTTTTAGCTGATGCATCAAAAACTACTCTATGTTTTGTGGTAGAGCTGTTAGGTTTCAGTACGCAGTGGTGCGGGATGACGTAATGTAAATTAGGAATGTCGTCTTCTTGGATTTCTTCCATGTGTTCCAAGTCTTCGTATTCCTGCATGAATTTGTTATATCCTGTTCTAAGCTCAGGATTAAGGTTCAATCGTTTTTCTAATGCTAAAAATCGATTGAATGTCATTGATTTGGAACTTCCGAGAACGGATGGATTTTCTGCGAATGGTAGGCGCACATCCTCATTTCTTTTAACGTTTTGTGCAAAATGATTCTCACATCGTTTTCAGCCAAAGATAGTGCTCGTTCTGTATTATTCGTATCTTCAAGCTTCCAGAATTTTTCAATAAGCTGGTTTGTTGTTTGCTCTTCTGCGGTAAACACTGCACAAGTTACCGAGTTGTCGTTTCTTTTTTGTAATTTAACCGTGACGATCCAACCCAATGCTGTGTTTTGCAGGATTTATAGTTTTTGGTTGATCTTTATTTGTGGTTGGCGCATCAATTCATGGTAAAATTCTGCTCCGAGCAATATGTCAATTTTATCCATTTGATTGAAACATGGATCAGTTAATTTAATATTTTCAGGATGATTCCAATCCGACGTGTCGGAAGAATTTGTAGGCTGAGGTGGTATAATGGTTGGAAGAACAAATGCTTCGATTCTGGTGGCATAGTTGCCTGAATATGTATTTAGTTTTATATTGATTCGTTGGATACGTTTTGAACTTCAATGCGCAATGAAGAGTTTGAGCAATTCAATGACAGTTTGTTCAGTACGCCGGTAGTAACCAGATTGACTTGTGATCCAGAATCTAATAAAGCTCGGAATGTGCATGTGTGACCATTGGCTCCAACTGCCTTTACTCTTGCAGTGGCTAAGAAAAACGTAAGTGTTGTCGATGAGCTGTTTGTTTGTTGTAGCTACGATTGGCTTATGTTCATTAGATACAGACGCTAGTTTTTGTATTCCTTCCGCCGATGTTGCTGAAGTGTTTCCTCTTGCTAATCCTAAGTGCAACAATGTGTTGTGTTTTTTTGTGCACTTTGGGCAAGACCGTGACATGCATGCCTTAGCAGCATTATCTGATTTAAAGCAGTTGAAGCAAAGCCTTTTTTTGTGGCCATTGTAATCTCCCAGCTCGGGGCATTTTAAGGAACTTTTCACAGTAATATATGGGATGCCCAGGCATTCCACATACTTTACAGTTTGGGGTTGATGTAGCTGCAGTTATAAGTTTGGCTCTATCCTTCCTCTCACCAGATTGGTGAGACCTTCCACGTGTTTCCAATGCTTGAAAACTGTGTTCTATAAATCTAAGCAGATCTTTTAGACTTACGAGGTTCTTGTTGTTTTCTAGTGATTGCTTAAATAAAGTTTAAGTTGATTGATCGAATTTTTTCAACAAAATGTGAACAACTATAGCGTCCCAACTGTCTACTCGTAGTCCTTGTGCGCTTCAACCATGAATATATTCTTTAGTGAAATCATGTATATTATTTTTAGCGCTTGTACCATTTCGGTTTTCATTTCCGTATGAGACAGCAAGTTGTTTAGTAGCGTTGTCACATTGAGCTTTTTGTTATTGTACCTATCAACCAAAATGTTCCATGCAATTTCATAATTTGCTGTTGTAATTGGCAAATGTTTTACTAGTGCTTTTGATTCGTCTGCTAGATGTGTAGTTAAGTAAAACATTCTCTCAACTTCGCTCATTAATGCGTTGTGGGTTAGCTGGATATAAAGATCTTTAAAGGCTTCCCATTGTAGGTTACTGCTGCTGAATTTCGAAATATGCATTTTTGTTAGATGGGGTTGATAATGCTCAGTGCTACGTGGATTATTTTTGCTGATATTATTTAAATATCGCTCTAGCTCACATTGAATGTTGTACACCTCAGCTTGCATTTCGCAAAAATCATCCAAGGTGTAGCCGTCTATTTGTTCTTCATTAGTCAATTGCCATAACGTATCGTTGTTTGTAGATAACTCATGCATATATTTATTAATGAGCGATAATTGGTCTTGATAATATGCTACCTGTAGATTTCCCTCGGCCCTGACTTCATCAATAGTTCGTCTTAATGCTCTCGTCAACGCACGCTGATAGCAAAGAACTTTGCTTGTGATATCATCAGTTTGTGTCTTTTCCTGCATACCACTGCTTGCACCTTCTTATATTTGTCTCATCGATGGTGTTAGTTAGTTTCTTCACTTTTTTACTTTCGGACTCAAGCAATTCTTTGTATTTGAGTGTATAGTCCGAAATACGTAAGTATTGGGTTGTAAAATAATTATATTGTAATAGTAGATTTGAGAGGCACCTTATTTTGTTGTCGGTGGTCTCAAATTCTACCCATGCCTTGTATAGCCGCTGCAGACGCTCCAAGAAGTACTCTGAAGTCTTTCTTGTAGAAGAGTCTTTTTTGAAATTGCGGATTATTGCCACTATTTGCTCCGCCGTCTTCTGTTGGGCTGCTACCAGGTCTTCAAACGATTCCATTGCTTATGTACAAGAAACAATTTTTTACGATTGCTTCGTGTTTTGATGTGATCTTGTTTCTATTTTCAGGATTGTTTGGGTCACTAAAATGATATAGCTTCAGAACCGTTGGGGTGAAATGTCTGATGATGGAAACCTGCACCTTGCTACAGAACCTTCGAGTTGAAATGTGTATTCTGATGATGCAATCCTGTATCTTGTGATAGGACTGTCGTGTTGAAATATGTCTTGCTACAGGACCGTAGGGGTCACCAAATGTTGCGTTAAAAACTGTGTGTAAATG
This sequence comes from Tachina grossa, assembly GCA_949987645.1. Lineage (NCBI taxonomy): Eukaryota > Metazoa > Arthropoda > Insecta > Diptera > Tachinidae > Tachina > Tachina grossa. The sequence continues at coordinate 114,934,006 of OX465274.1, forward strand.
ATTGAGCACCAAAGGTTTCCTTTAGAGCTCAGAGTGTGTAATTTTGTTTTGTTTTATTTTGTTTTAAGCCCAGGTAGAAACACCATGTGCTAATATGATTTGAAGTTAAGTCTTAGTAGAACCACTAAGACCAGTTAGGAAATTTTATTATGTCTACATTAAAACTACTAGCAATGTACATTTTCAGCACTTGTCATACAGCCTGACTTTACATTTTATCAATTATTGCAACACTACTCTTAAAGGTAAATGACTGATTGCAATATGAAACTTATTAATTTGTAAACAAAACATGGTTAATGAACTTAGAACACAACATACGCAGAATTTACATTAAATATAGTTTTATAATAAACCATTGGTTAAATGAACTTAAAATACTACATAAACAAACTCTTATATTTGTCATAATAAAAAGGGAATGTATTCCTTTAAAATACATACAACTTCTAATTAAAATAAAAATAAATAAAAGTATTATAATGAAGTAATGTATGTATTAACAATATAAAAATGTCCCTTTAAAAAATTATTGGTAATCGGCGGCTTGTAGTGAAATATTTTGCTTTATGATTTATTTTATGATTTGAACAAGCTAAAGTTCGCATCGCTTTGTAAGCCAAATTACATGTGATAATTAGTATTGAACAAATAACATCAAAGTTAGTTGTAAATATTCTTACAACACATAGTTGAACAGAACAACTAGCCATTTTCAAAGGCAACTAAATTTTCATCATCAGCGTTCTTCTGTGTTTGGTCCACTGTGTGTGGTGTCAGTTGATATAGATTTCTGCTTTATATACGTAACTTTTTTGCTGATGAGGTACGCGGCTGCACAGAAAAATATCGGCGTTTCCCCCAGCTAAAAAGTCTATTTTTTATCTCTTCTTTAGAATCTCATATTAATTAACAAAAATATTTCATTCAATAAGAATTGAAATTGCTGAGCTTAAGCCCGAATGAGAAATTATTTCTGATTAAAATTCACTACAGTTCAACTAAATCTAAAAGTGGCTTATTTAATTCATCATGGGCACGTTACTAAAATATATTTACTTGGCAGCACAGTTAATAATGCTGGAAAGTAAAATCAACTATTAAAAGCAAAAACAATGTAATATAACAGCCACTACTATAATACTTACATGTATGTACTGACGGTACATCGAATAAATAAAAATACTTAATGTGATGATCGCAAAAAGATAAGCAAAAATAGTTAAACATACTTACTCGCGGTCTCCCGAGCAACAGCGGTAGTTTAGCACCTAGCTATGCTATAGGAGTAGAAGTGTTCTATCGGGTGTGTCCTCTGGCGGTGGATAGGGGAGGAATATATAAGCAACCTTCTTGATACACTGCACAAAATGGTCATTTATGTTGCTGACATATCTCGGGTCTGGCACGAACATGTGGGATTTCTACTTCAGAAACTCTCAGGATCGTTGTCATGGCCAGGCTGCGTGCTGGTGGAAATGCATGCACGCCTGGTGTCCCACCGACAATGGCGTACCCTGAAAAAGAGGCACCAGGGTTGGGACAACCATGCGAGAGGTACCCAATAGTGGAGACTCCCAGGCACCCATGTATGTGATCGTGATCTTGAGACGCTATCTCACGTGATCAATCTTCCAACTTTGAAGAAGATTATGTTAGGTAGTTACTCCAAATGAATTCTAAGAGGATCACATGATACTCCTACAGAAGGTCATGAATCCTGCTTGGAATACATGTGTTGGCTCCTTTCTTATGGTATAGTTTTCTCAATGCATGGAGCCCGCGGACCAAAAGTAAACCACTTGTAAGGTTAAGGTGGATGGTAGCAGTGCCGAGTGGTTAAAGAAGACTAGTCGCTAACAGCTCCACGCCGACGTCAGGGCACGGCTCGGTTAAAACGTGATTGCCTAGCCTATGTACGCCGTCCCTGCATGGGTGGTCCAATCCCTTACGCGCATGCTTGTGGGAACAAAATGGAGGAAAAGAATTAAAAAAACTAAATCTGTCAAAAGTTATTGGACATTTACATGCAGGACAGTGACACGAGCCAAGGGAATTCTCCACAGTTCATGGATGCAGGCTGGTTTCAGGGCCAAGACCAATTGCTGCAATTCCAGCGGAACCACATGACCCAGCAAAAATCCTAGACATCTTCTGGAAAGGAAAGCCGGACCTACCAACCAATGATTGAAAGGTAGTAAAGGTCTTCTAACAGGTTGGTGCTCGTAGGAAGGTGCTCCGGGAAAGACAAAGTCTGGTGTACTACGGGCTTATGGGCATCAGACTTCGTAGCTACCAGGGTGATGACAAACCCGATCCCAAAAACCCCGTTGCAGTAGAGGGGTCGCAAGGTCAACATGGAGGCCATAGTTGAACCTGCGAATTCAGTCGCTTTGAGATGCTCTCAAACAGACTATTGTCTGATTAAGGAACTCCTGGATAGACGATTAAAACGCTCTTCTGGACCCAAACCTAGCAGACGCAGACATCGTCGTCAAATATGACCCTGATATCTGAGGATGGCGAAGCTAATACAAATCAACCTTCACCACTCAAAAGCAGCCTCAGTGGCATTAATTATCCGAATTTTAGAAGGAGGTGGGGATATTGCGTTCATCCAAGAACCATGGACTTCCAATGGCTAACTTCTTGGACTTAGTGCAAAGGAATACAGACTACTGTATGTATATAAATCAAGTAACAATGATAAAAACATTAGATCCTGTATTATGGTGAAAACCAGCTTAAATGTCTTCATACTATCTAATTTCAGTGATGAAGACACAATAGTAGTGGCATAGAAGACTGGAAAATCCACAGTAGGGTGGCCACTCTCATGCTACATGGCCCATGACCATGTGGACCCCCACCAAGCATTTTGGTCCATAAGGCAGTGAAGGAAGCGAAAACGGGTGGTATTCCTATTATACTAGGTGCTGACGCAAACGCGCATCATCAGATCTGGGGCAGCTCAGATACAAATGACAGAGGTGAGTGTATTTTTGATTTTATTATTGATAACAATCTGGTAGTACTGAATCAGGGTTTGGAACCAATTTTCGTAGTCTCCAATAGGCAAGAGGTATTTGACATAAGTCTAGTCAACTCGAGGCACGCTCATTTGATTCGGGAATGAAGGGTTTCCTCGAACTGCTCATTCTCTGACCATCGCCATACAACATGTTTGATTAGCATTTCGGACAGGAAATCAAAATCATACGTTAGCAGACACAAAACAAACTGGGAGGTACAGAACCAAATCCTCACCAACTTGATTGCGTAACTTCCTAATATAAAGGAGGCGGCAGATATTGACATAGCCGAAATTACGCTAACAAATGCGTTTAAAGAAGCTACTAGAAGCTACTGGCTTATCCTGTAAAGCATCTGTACAACGCAAAAATAGGAGATTACTTTGGTGGTCTGACAGTGTTGTAGAAACTCGCAAGAGTTGCAGACAATTATTCAATGTGGCAAAAAGGACAGGTAACTGGTCACTTTATAAAGCCTCATTGAATAAATTCAAAAAAGTGAGGAATGCTAGACGCAAAACTTGGAGATATATCTGCAATAAAGTAGAATTCCACTCCGACTTGTAGGGTACGTAAAATCTTAGCGAAAAAACCGACGATACCCAGCTACATCCAGGATATCGGATCTTTAGAGGTCCTAATGGACACCCATTTTCCGGGCTGTCAACCCTGTGGTGACGACGACGAACATACCCATCCCATGCCCAGGCACAAATATCCATAGACATTTTTGTGGAAAAAGTGAAATGGGCTCTTAAAAGCTTCCATCCATTTAATTCTCTAGGTCCGGATGGTATCATTCCTGCTGTTCTGTATCATAATACCAATCTAGTAATACCATTGTTACTTGTAATATGCAAGACCTGTACTACATGGCCATATATTCAAAATACATGGACTAAATGTAATGTGATCTTTATACCCAAAGGAGGGAAGGCGTCACATACCAAGGCGAAGGATTTTAGAACTATTAGTTTAACTTCGTTTCTTCTGAAAACCATTGAGAGAATAATGGATGTGCATATTAGAACACTCATTTATAACTCTCAACTTTCGACCTCTCAACATGCATGTACCAAGGGCAAATCGGTTGAGACCGCCTAACATTCGCTTATAGGATGCATAGAAAAGTCACTCGAGCATAAAAACTATACCATGGTTGCTTTCATCAATATTGAAGGTGTTTTTAATAATATTGATCCGTATGAGATCATTCAGTCTCTCAGAGAACTGGGGGTAGACCGGGGGATTTATCAGCTCATTGAAAATTTGCTACTACTCAGAATCATCACTTCCACCATGGGAGCAGCTACTATCACAAGGCAGGCCCACGGAGGTACACTTCAGGGTGGTGTGCTGTCGCCCTTGCTGTGGAATGTGACAGTAAATAATCTGCTCAAAAAATCGGTTGCACATGCGGATGATGTAGCGATTGCAATATCAGGGTTCCACCTGTATACTATATCACAAAGACTATAAAATGCACTAAACGAGGTTAGTGCTTGATGCTCATGAAGTGGCCTCAGTGTCAACCCTGATAAAATAGAACTAGTACTCTTTTCCAGGAGATACAAAATTTCCAACTTCAACCACTCAAACTTAATGGCATTACTCTAACCCTGTCGGATAAAGCCAAATATCTGGGTGTTGTCCTCGATAGTAAGCTTTCCTGGAGGGAAATTTTTCAAGCAAGAGTAGCGAAAGCCACAACAGCAATGTACGTATCATCGGTTGAATACTAGAGATGGTTATAAAACCTATATTATTTTATGGGATTTTGGTCTGGTGGAATGCACTCTACTCAGTAAGTAATCAGTCCCGTATAGAGGGAATTCTCCGAAAAATTGCACTTATGATAACAGGTGCTCTAAAATCAACGCCAACAAAAGCACTCTTCGTTATGTTGGGTTGGCTTCCGGTGGACTTAAAAGCTAAAAATCTAGTTCTGCGTACCGCCGTCAGACTTAACACAATAGGCCCATGGAGCCACCGACTTTGGAGGCATGCAAGTATTTTAGGTATAGTGAACAACATACCGGATCTTATAGACTTCTGCATTCCGAAACCCTACTTCAGTAGGAACTTCCAAATTTCTTTGGCAGAAGGATATTTTCCACTGAACGGAGCCATACAGGTCTTCACGGACGGCTCAAAAAAGTGGGAAGGGTTGGAGAAGGCGTTTTCATTCCCGAATACGGAATTATACTGGCCTTCAGACTCCCGAACGAATGTAGTATACTACAGGCAGAATTATCTGCTATCAAAAGAGCGACACACTGGCTAAGGTTCTATCGGATTTCAAATAGAGATATGCATATTATAACTGACAGCAAATCTGCTATTAAGTCTCTTATAGGGGTATATACCGCATCTTTTCTTGTTCAAGAATATCGCAGAGCCTTGAATGGTCTTGCGCAGCACTCAAATATCTCGATAAAATGGGTGCATGGACACGGGACTATTTCAGGAATGTGGATGAACTAGCAAAGAGGGGAACCACATTAAGAGAAGTCGATATCGACAATCTTTGCGGACTACCACTCTCATCCTGCTGGAGACGTTTCGATGTAACCTTCTTGGAATTAGCTCGAAACAGATGGTGAAATGAGTCCACCTGTGTAATAGCGAGAACCCTTTGGCCTCGCCTGGACTTCCGTAGAACTGAAAATCTCATTAACTTCAATAGGAAGTACATGAGAAACATCGTGGTCACTGTACCTTCGGAACCCATACTAAGGGCCATTTTCACAACTTGCCTTTAGTTAAAGGTAAGATTTTGTCTGCCTGACAAATGGTTTTGTATTATAAAACCTTCATTTATTATTTTTTTATCCATTAAATATTATTATTATTGGTAATAATAACAATAAAAAATTTAAGATGTAATAATGCAAAGATATTTATCAGGCAGACAAAATCCTACCTTTAACTAAAGGCAAGTTGTGAAAATGGCCCTAAACGTATGGGTCTCCCGTATAATAACTATTGCTACCGTTGCAATGACGAGGAAGATAAAGAAAGTATCCTGCATCTCCTGTGTCCTTATCTCGCTCTGGAGGATCTCCGCAGAATATCATTCAGATACTTATCCGAGTTATCGGAAATCGGGCTCAAAAATCTAAGCCTCTTGACCCACTCTCATTTCTCATCTTTCTACTTCAACCCTTCTCACCTTCCTCTTGTTTCTCTCTCTTTCTTCTTTAAACTTACAGGTAGCACAAAGCGATCATCATATTGGACCCAAGTGAGCTGGATTGTGTCTTTCTACTTTCCTACCAGCAGCCTGCTAACCTAACCTAACCTACTCGCGCTCTCCACCTGATATGAAATTAGTAACTTTAACATTAACTTCAAGTTAAACTTAAGTGTAGACTGCTCAAGCTAATGCTTTTTTAAATTATAACATTATTGTTAGTGCATTTGTTTTAACAACTCAGTTATAACTTCAAGTTACAGCAAAAGTTCATGTCAGGTGAAGACGTCAAGTTAGGTAGAGTAATATAACTTCGTGCTAACCTAAATAGAAATATGAAAAAAAATGGAAAAACAGAAAATGAGTAGTGATACTTATAAATGTATTTACCAAAGGTAAATCAATAACTGTATACACAACAATCATTTTCATATTCCGTTTCATTAAAATTTACGTTAAATAGCTGATGTTAATAACAATCTCTACCCAAGTAGATAGACTAGGGTGCTGATGAAGTGCGTGGCAGCATAGAAAAATATCAGTATTTCCCCCAGCTAAAAAAGTTTAGTTTAATTTTTCTTATCTTTTTTAGAAACTCACATTAATTAATAAAAATATTTTATTTAATAAGAATTGAAATTGCTGAACTTCAGCCCGAATAAGAAATTGTTTCTGATTAAAATTAACTACAGTTCAACTAAATCTAATAATGTCTCAAAATAGATTTATTATTAAATTATTTTTGATAATATGACGTCTATTTTTTGAAACGATGTGATTATTTTAATAATTTTGCATTAAAAACGCAAATTTTTCTTTAATTTTTTCTTTATTTCGTAAAAGCTTTAAATTTCGAAGATACGATATAATCAAATATATTTGGGAAGTCACTTTTACCATAAATATACGCATCTTTAACTTTTTGCTATTCTAAAATAATACTTTGAAGATAAGCGCTGGAAAACTTATTGTTACGGAAATGGCCGCCAACAGTGTTCTGGCTGCGTGCAGAGAGACAATGACATGTCTGGCGCAGAGGAAAACGTCGACGAAAACCTAGATAGAGTGAATAGCAGTGTTCTTAATTACTCGTCTTTTATATTTGTTCGAATGAAATTTCATGATTTTTTTCTTGTTCGAACAGATGAATAATTTTGAACTTTTGTTCGAATATTCGAACGAACAAAGAACAAAAAAATTTATTCGAATAATTTTAAAAAAGTTTGTCAAAAATGACGTGCATATGTATTAGTTGAATTTTTTAAATTCGAAAACGAAAATAATTCATTACACAAGTAAAACAAGTAATTTTATTAACAAAAAAATGTTAATAAATAAAAATATTATTAACAAAAATTAATAATATCAAAAACGTGGAATAATACGAGTATTAACAGCCATCCCTAAACAAAGACGGAAAGCGGAACCTAAGCAAAATCGTCTACGTTATGCCAAAAACATGGTTATCAAACAAATTAATGAAACAACCCTGATTATTTTAACTGCTGCAAGGACGACATTGTTGCTTGTGATTTTGTTATTAAAATTTTGTTGCATACATTTTGTTACTTAAATTAAAATAAAATAGCTAAAGTTTGAACAATTAGTTATTTATAAGATTTGAAAACCTTGCTTTTGTTAAGGATGATGGCCAGCGTTGCCATATTTTCTTCTCAAAAACCTTCAAGTCGGACAAAAATTAAAAATCTTTTTTTTTTTTTGTGATTTTACTCAAAATATATTAATATGCATTGATTTTACTGAATTCGAATTCAGAAAAAATTTATTTTGTTTCAAATGAACTAACTCTACATGAATAGTATCAGTCAATTGATCGGAAGTCATGCAGGATATATTCATCATTGCGCAGAACAAAGTTGCTATCACATTATTAAGGGCAAAATGAAAAATGTGATGGAAACTCTTGTGTACGTGTGATGTTGCATCTCTCTATAACTAATGAATAGAACATTTAGTCGAACTGCTCACTCCAGTGCTTTTTATTAATCACTGATAGCATAAATATTAATCAAGTTTGTGACTGATCATAATTGACTAATATATCGCCCACAATTGAGCTATCATACATGATTGATATACTGGCAAAATATATAATTTTTATTATTTTAATTGATTTTATTTTAAAAAGTCAATTCAAAATATACAAGTAAATAAAATATTTAAAATTAAAGATAGAAATAAGCAAAAACAGAATAACACACACACACACACACACACCTTTTCACCGCCAACGCATCTTGCTTTTTACAAATATCTAAAATTTTGAAAAGAAATATATGTGCATATTAAATTAAATTTTGTAAATTTTACATTTTATTCACTATTGTTCTTACTTATCTTTTTTAACACTTATAAATTAAAATTTTCACAGACAGAATGATTTGCATTTTTTGTAATAAAACTCGATTTTGAAAAGTTTTGTCATATTTATATTAGATGTCCCACTCTAACATGCATACATATATGCTAGAGTGGAGCAACTATAATTAATATATAAATCCATCATCACTTCCGATCAAATAACCAGTCAATTGACTGTTACTATTTAATTCAATGTAAAATTGCTGCAAATGTGCTAGTGAAAAAATTCTGTTTGTGTTAGTTTCAGTCATTTATTTCTTGTAGGGAACAAACGTAAAGGTAAACACAAAGTATTTACGGAATCGAACATGTATAAGACAAATATATGTATGCACATAATTCATACTTTTAATGAAGGAAAGAAGAAAATATGTCAATACTTTTGTCAAAAGGACATTAAATGATATATTAAAAGTATGAAATATCATATTCTTAAAAATCTTATTTTTAATAAAGACATTTTTTGGTCTTTTTAACATCCTGAAAAACTTCGAAAATAAGATAAATCTTCACATGTGGTAACGCTGATAATGGAATACAGAAGGCAATTGTTTTCTTTTGCAACTAACTTCATTGTGAAACGCGATGTCAAAATCGGATTTTCCAATAGCAAAGCGTTGCCGCCGCATTATTTCAGTATGCTCCATACAAAATGTATGGACATGAGAACTTTTGACACCTAAAAAACGCTTGCCGCCTTTGTGTAGAGATGGCTGTAAGGCATTTGATGTTTTTTAACGTCGTTCAATAACTCGCTTCTTAAGGCTTTTGATTAAAGATAAGCAGTTATTTTTTTCATCTCTTTAGGGCAAGAAAACAAAAGATGCCATTAGCGAACATATGTAAAGGGCGTTTTTTATTGAGGTATAGAACTTTAAGTTGGCATCACTTTTTTAAGTGGCGGCCATTTTGTCAGCTGTTAAGTGATTAATATTTAGTTTGGTTTGCCATTTTATCATAAACAGGTTGACAAAAGAACAACGCTTGCAAATCGTGCAAATTTATTTCGAAAACAATGGTTCAGTTCGCGAAGTTTACCGCAGGCTCCGTCCATTTTATGGTCGACATAATCGTCCATCAGAGCAATTAATTCGGTTAACCATGGATCGTTTTCGCACTACGTTTACTCTATGTGATAATACGCATCCGCAGAGACGTCGAACAGTGCGCACCGAAGAAACAATTGCCGCTGTAGAGCAAAGTGTTGAAGAGGACCCGAATGAATCGATTCGCCACCGTGCACAGCAATTGGAGCCGACTAACCGACTATTTTGTTCCCGAATTGGATGGCATGAATGTGGATGAGTTGTGGTTCCAACAAGACGGCGCTACATGCCACACAGCGCACGTCACAATCGATTTATTGAAGGAAACATTCGATGAGCGCATAATTTCGCGGAATGGGCCTGTCAATTGGCTACCAAGATCGTGTGATTTGACACCATTGGATTATTTTCTTTGAGGATATGTGAAGTCGCTCGTCTACGCCAACAAACCAGAAACGTAAGGGGACTTCGAAGCCAACATTCGTGGCGTTATTGCCAACATACGGCCCCATATGCTCGAAAAAGTGGTTGAAAATTGGACCTGTAGAATTGGCTTTATTCGAGCCAGCCGCGGCGGCCACATGCCCGAAATCATATTTAAACATTAATGGCATAAAATTATCCTTCCAATAAAGCCAAATTGATGGACATTAAAACGATTCTCTTGTGTTTTATTTCAATTTAAAGTTCTATACCTCTAAAAAAAACACCCGATATATGTATATTAGGGTGGCCGTTAATTGTATACAGACCTTTTTTATTTCTTCTACTCTTAACCCCCAAATCAGTTCATCTCTATGTCAAAACAAATTTCATACCGATAACTTGCGTTTTAGGGGGTGTCTCCGGCCCTTAAAGTTCGCCTTCAAGCCCATTTTTCAATGTAATTTTTTGCATATGACCATCTTTTAAAAAAATCATTTTACAAGAATATGACATATGGCAATATTTTAGCTCTTTAAGTCAACAAAACTAGTATTAATGAAAGTTTTTTGCTTAAATTAATATTTTGGAAAATAATAAGGAAAATAACCAACAAAACACCAACAATTTTGTGTAACAAAATTATATTTAAGTTTAAAATTTTTTAAACGTACTAATAATCCCAAATTAATATTTTACTTATTAAGTAAAATGTTTTTTTTAAATTACAAATACATTGAAATTGACTATTGAGGGGTTAGGCTGGATCCTATGCACATTTCACTGTTCCTAATGCAGATCATCAGGGAACCTTTACCCAAAGTTTCTTAGAACAACTAGAGTTATTGTGTTATAAACTTTCATTTAAACAAATGAGAAGCTTAAAACAAATAAAGTTGAAACAAGAACTCAATAATCAACATGTTTTTTTATTTTCTTTACCATAACTACATTGGCTGACTTTTTTCAGCTTCAAATTGTAGTTGTAAAAGTATGTAAAAAGAAAATAAATGTATTTATCTATTTAAGAATAGAGAGTTGCCACACAAGTATTTTTTGACCTGGTGCAGTCAATTTAATAATTATTGATTTTGTATGGGAATTGTTAAAATTTAAGTTTAAAATTTTTTAAACGCACTAATAATCCCAAATTAATATTTTACTTATTAAGTAAAATGTTTTTTTTTTAATTAAAAATACATTGAAATTGATTATTGAGGGGTTTAGCTGGATCCTATGCGCATTTCACTGTTCCTAATGCAGATCATCAGGGAACCTTTACCCAAAGTTTCTTAGAACAACTAGAGTTATTATGTTATAAACTTTTATTTAAACAAATCAGATGCTTAAAACAAATAACAAAGTTGAAACAAAAACTCAATAATCAACATGTTCTTTATTTTCTTTACCATTACTACATTAGCTGACTTTTTTTCAGCTTCAAATTGTAGTTCCAAAAGTATGTAAAAAGAAAATAAATGTAAATAACAACAACAGGTATTTAAGAATAGAGTGTTGCCACACAAGTATTTTTTGACCTGGTGCAGTCAATTTAATAATTAGTGATTTTGTTTTGGGAATTGGTAAAATTTAAGTTTAAAATTTTTTAAATTATATTTATATGGAAATTTTTTTATTTTAAGAATGTACATTGTACAATAAGAGCTTATATATATAAAACAAGCTGACCTGCCAGACTTGACACTGCCTCAGTTGATAAATAAAAGACCTAAGCTTTTGTATAAAATAATTTTAAAACAAACAAACCTATATACGATATAACCTTTTACGATTTTCGTGGTAAAAGGTATAACAAAACAAATCCGTATTTAATAAAAAAGCATTTTTTTAATGAAGCATGATCTTTTATTATTATTTTCGACACATCGTGTTGCTTACTTACAAAACAGAGTTTTCGTCAAATACTGACTATTTATAAGTTTTAAATTTGATATTGACCGATAAACACTGTTATGATATAGTCTGTTAATCAATATAAAGCTTGCTCATAAACTATATTTTTTGTTTTGTTTTGTGGTTCGTAAATAAACAAAGCAGACGGTTTTTCGACGCACGAACACGCGACGTATAATTGTCCATGCACGAAACAGGGAAACTCCAAGTTGATTCCGCAAACTTCTAACGACTGTCCATGAGATTTATTTATGGTCATCGCAAAGGCCAGACGTACTGGAAATTGTAAGCATTTAAAATCGAATGGTAAATCCGTTGGAATCATCGGTATCCGCGGTATCAAGACATCCTCTCCTTTGTATTTTCCTTTTATGATTGTTGCTTCAATGTCTTGTTCCATTGCACAGTCTTTTTCTATTGCACAGTCGAGGTTGATTAATGTTACGCAGGATGATGATAACTGATCCAACTTTTAATTGCAAATTGTGAGGTGGTAATCCACTCAGTTCCAGTGAATTTAAGAACTCTGTGGGATAGTTGGAGGAAACCAACTGTCCTGGATGAAAATTCTGAATAGTCGCATTGAGATCCTCGACATCTTTATTTTTCGCCGCCAATATTGCTCGTTCACCAAGCCAATTATGATTATTTTACTTTTGCGCTATATCTGGAAAAACACGCTGAATACACTCCTGTTTTGGCAATGTGATGAATCTGGTAGAGGTGTCCACTGCAACTTTGTTATTTCCAATGTCTAACAACTGCTTCGTAAACACATTCCCAGTTTCATCTTGTTGCAAAAATACTCGCATGTTAGTTGTTAATTGGAGTGACTTTATATACTGCCACAAATTCGGTGATTTTAGGTATGCATTTAGTTCATCAGCAACAGTTGATTGGGGAATAACTGGAAGAGTCTGACGAAAATCACAAATATCAAAAAAAAATAAGAGCACATTACTTGGAATGTCACTATCAGAAAGGATCACCAAGGTAAAAAAAGTTCTCTCGCACTCATAGATATTGCAACACAATACCGCAATACTTTTTTCCGTGTTCTGAAGTGCGACAGAATGGATTGACATATTAGTTGGTTGCCAAATCTAATGTCAACTATTATGGTTGCGTTCAAAAATTTAATTTGTGACAAAACTTAATATTTATCAATCTATATAAAACAAAATAATTTGATAGATTAACAACTGAAGTAAGCTAAAATTATGTTTGAATAGCAATAAAGTTCAAATTGACTCTACATTTTATTTAAAAAACGTTTATATTGGAAAAAGAAAAGGTCTGTTTTTAGGTGTTTCCCGGCTTCACCGATTTCGCTAATTTTTTATTTTTTTTTGGAATAAGCGTAATAGTCTAAAAAAGGTTTTTATGTAAAGAAATATTGAAAAGTTTGCTTGGAAAGTTTAAAAATTTGGAAAAAAACTAAAATTGTGTTTTTCTATAGGATTTTACATTTCTATTTATTTAGTTTTTACATATTCCCCACAAACTTCGTACGAATAACTTCTTAATTTCGAAAAATATGCATGTACAGGTTAGTAGTAGGAAACTGCCAGTTCGGGGACAATTAAAATTGTGAAATTGTTGCTGAAATTGTTAAATTGTGGGCTGAAATTGTTAAATTGTGGCTGAAATTGTTAAATTGTTGCTGAAATTTTAAAATTCTTGGAAATTTGTGTTTTCGGCGGCGCTTTGATGTTTTTTGTTTACATTAGGAGTTTTTTTTTGTTTACATTACGAGTTTTTTGTTTACATTAACTTTGTGTGATCGGGTGATTTTTTTTGGGTTACATTAATTGTGATAACGGGTGATTTTTTTTGAGGTTTCATATGAGTGTATATGCCGACGGCAATACATGATTATTATTTTTTTCAAATGCCGACGGCAAAACATGTTTATTAATTTTTCCTAATGCCGACGGCAAAACATGAATATAATTTTTTCAAATGCCGACGGGAAAATGATTTTTCCTAATGACGACGGGAAAACGTGAAAGTTATTTTTTCTAATGCTAATGTTCGTGTTGATAGACTGTGAGAATTTGAACGTGATTTGAGTAGGTGGCGTTGTTGCCGTATTATGTAACCATAGGAATTTGTGGATGTGTCTGTCTGTCTGTGAGAATTTAGGTGAGGGTTTGATTGGCAGGGGCGGGGTGTAGTTGAGGTAGATCGATTGTGTGTATGTCTGTGCGCGTGTGTGTGTGTGTGTCTGTGTGTCTGTGTATGTTTGTATTAATTTCAATGTACATATGTATTTCTGTAGGAGCTTAAGGCTGATTGTGATTTTTGAGGGGCGAAGCATTCTATTAATATGTAACCGGGGGAATCTGTGTGTTTGTATTTCTGTAGGAGTTTAAGGCGTAATATGTAGCCATGGGGATTTGCGAATGCGTCTGTCTATAGTAGCTTAAGGCTGATCGTGATTTGAGGATCTTGTTGAGGTAAATTGGTTATGTGTATGTATGTATCTGTTTCTGTAAGAATTTAAGATGATTGGGATTTATTAGGGACGAGGTGTTCTTGTATTATGTAGCCGGGAGAATCTATGTGTATAGACGTCTGTAGAAGTTTAAGACTATTCATAATTTAGGGTAGGTGAGTGTTGTGTTCTTGAGATTAATTCTGTAATTGTATATGTATGTATGTATGACAATGGGAATTTTTATATGTATATCTGGGGGAGAATTTTAGGCTGTTCGTGATTTGTGAAAGGTGGGGTGTTGTTAAAATTTTCTTGGATATTTCTTATATGAATTCTGCTATGTGTGTGTGTATTTGCGCTAATATTTATATGTAGATAGAAATAAATTGTTTTCAGTATCGACATTTGGTACTATAAAATACTATCATATGTCTGGACTTCCCTAATCTTATTATGTTTTTATACTTACGCTTGTTTTATATTTTCTCATACTTAAATTTGTCTCGCGTTAAAGTCTGCCTATATGAAATTTGTTTATATTACAGATTTTGTTTATTTCAATCTTTGAATACATTTTTTTTTTGTCATTGATGTCTTTTGTTCTTGTTGTTGTTGGTGTTGTTGTTGTAAATATTCGTCTGTGTATAGATGCGATATATTCAGTTTTTTTTTTATTTGAAAATAAAAACGTTTTAATTTTTATCTGCGTTTACTTAAAAGTTTGTGAGGATTTTCTGTTTTTAAGTAAAACTGACTTCCTAAAGATACATACTCTATAGTAATAGCAACTAAAATAGAAATATTTCTTATACTTAATTTAAATTTTTTTAAAGTTGATGCAACGTTAGTAAATTAACGTTAGAAATTTTTGGGGTACATAATTTTTTCTAACTATAGACTTTTTTCTTCACTTTCTACATTTGTTTTCGAAATCTTGCTTTGCTTTATGAAAATGTATAAACATTTTTAAATGAAACTGATCCGGCACTCCAGCTTATATACTGATAGTTTTTTTTTTCTTTGGTAGTCAACTTACTTCTTTTTTTATTTTTATTGATAAACATTTAAAATCAAAAGGGAGCTTTATATTGAAATTATTATTTTCA
Organism: Tachina grossa; assembly: GCA_949987645.1. Classification (NCBI taxonomy): domain Eukaryota; kingdom Metazoa; phylum Arthropoda; class Insecta; order Diptera; family Tachinidae; genus Tachina; species Tachina grossa. Next base: position 114,949,542 of record OX465274.1, read on the forward strand.
TAATTGTTGAAAACAATCACTAGTTTTTTTTTGTGATGAAATCATTTGAAGTTGAAGCTGATATCTTTGCTTACTGTTTTAAATTAAAATTTTATTCAATAGAATAAAAGGAGCTTTTTTCTTAAATTCTGATGCAGTGAAGATCGGATATGAGACTGAATTTAAATGTACTTTTAAATTAGTCATAATGAACAAACTTATTTTCTTGTTGAAAAGCGATCATCAGAAAACGAAGTGGTTTTCAGAGACTTTAGGTATACCCTTTCGACGGTTCCTCTAGGATACAAGATGACTTTGTTTGACGAAATTTCTGTTGCTTTATACTGATAATATTTTTACATTAATAAGGTACATATATGTTTGTTTTATGAAGGGTGAGCACCTTTCACTTTTATTTGTTGTCATATATGATTTTTTTTAATTTTATTAAAGTTCAGCGTATTGTGTATATATTTCTGAAATGTTTAAGTGTGTTTTGTGTTCCCATCGGATAGAGTGTACGTATTAAATGGTCAGTCAGTCTATATTTTTATTTATTTTTTTCTTCTAATGTGCCACTCCTTTTTTCAGATTTTACTACTGGGAATAGAGTATTTTTGTCTAATTTTTTGCTGGGTATATACATTAGGTATGTAGAAATTAGTTTACTTACAAAGAAATGTATGTTTAATAAACAACTATTGTAGCAAATCGATCTCAAATAACTCAGTTACCTCTACCAGCAATTCACCGTCGGTGTTTTCATAAAGTGTTAGAAACAATGAAATATCTATGTTTGGGAGAATTTTTTTGCCTCAAGTAGGTATTTCTACATGAGGTTTGCTGGTTGACTCCTATCGCATTCATATGTAATGATTATCCACTTAAAAAAGGTCATCATCACCATCAATCACTCCCGTATACAATACATTGATGCGTTGGGTTGATCCAGATACAATTGCTGTCTCATCACCTTCTAACAGCTTTATATATTTTGCTAGTATGCATGCCTTAGCATGCTTCTATCGATAGTGACGTAAGAGTCCGAGATGTAGTAGTGTTACAATTAAAAATCTTTACTATTAGAATTTACCAGTTCGCTCTTTTGAATTTTTGCAAAGTAGATACATATGTATGTTTGTATTTAAGTGACCACAAAATCATAAAATTTCTTTGCTTACAAAATTGTATGACGTGGGGATTTTTTTTTTTTTTGAAATTATTCATGCCTCGGCATGCTTTCATTTTTTTTCTGTAAATTTATTTAATACTCATACAGATACAGATATAAAGTAAGATCTGTTTGCAGTATGCATGCTTCAGCATGATTCTAGTTGAAGCGTATATTCATTCACTAAGTTTGCTTGATACTTATTTATACACATGTACATTCTTAAAGATTGGATATCAAAGTCCAAATTCCGTAGTTTATATATATTTTCTAAAGATCTGATAGCTAAAGAAATAAAAAGAGCGAATTTCATTCAGACCAACAAGTTTAGAGAATTTCACTACATTTAGCTAATTATCTAATTCCACTACATTTAGTTAATTACCTTTCTTAAGACCCATCATTCCTAATCAACCCTACAAAACACTAGATTTTTCGTTTTAATTTAATTTTTATTTTTATTAAATTCAACATTCATTCTTCAAATTACTTTATACTGTATTAAGCAGCCTTTTCTCATTTGTTGAGTTAACTTTAATCGTAAACATTTTAATGTTGAGATAAATTTTTCTATAATATGCACTAAGTAATTTTTTATATATGTATACCAATCCTTTTATATGAACCATTAAAGCTAATTCTTTTCACATCATTCCTTTTAATGCTCAATTAAATCATTGTACTATTGATGCTTTCATATTAAGTAATGTTTAATCTTCTATTTATGTATGAGTTTTCCAAAGTATTTATTAAAAAATTCCTTCGAATCATCTGTTTGTAAGTGCAGCTTTTATTTTCAGCTGTACTACAATTTGAGAATGTGTCAATTACAGTCTTCAAAAATCAACAATTTCTATTTTTTGTAGAATAGTTCTCCATTTCACCTAACTTAGCTCCATAAAACTTCATATATTCCTGTCATTGCATCTCTACAAGCACAAACAATTTTCGAGTTTTAAAATGGAGTTCGTTTACTAAATTTCTTTTTAAAGACATTGAGTTGTTTTACAGATTTTTTCGATAGTGTGGTGATCTACATGTTGCACTTTCAGCTATTTATACTAACATGTAGTTAATTTTCTAATCTATATATTTAATCGTACAACTCTTCAATTTATTTTTAATTATTTAATTTTTAGAATTCCTTTTCAATTTTATAACTCTCTTCCTTCTCTAATTTTATTTCACGTTGTAGTCCACCAATATGCATTTGAATATATTCTTGAATTATATCAATGCCTTAAGCTATATTATTAATTTGTTCTTTAGTTTGTAGATTTCAGTTTCCAGAAAAATTAACTTATATCATCGTTCTCTGACGGACAACGATGATGATTCTGTATGCATACATTAGTAGTAATTAAAATCTTTTTATAGATTTCGAGTTTTTTGGTATTTTATCAAACATTAGAGAAAATAGTCTTAGTGTTAGAGCCCATATTTGACCACCAATTTGTATTTTATCTTCATTCAGTTTGAGGTTACTATCACCATTAATTTGTATCTAATTCATTTCTTCCTTCCAATACCGATAAGTCTTCGGAATTGGAAGTCTTTGAGTACAAATCATCGTCATCATCATTCTCAGTATTAGCATCATTAAATAAGATGGTATTATCAAATATTCTTCCTTCTGCTAGTTTCTTTGGTGTACTTGTCTCTATCTTGACTGATGGTTTCTCAGGCTTTAAACTTGTATATTTTCAACTTCTGTCTTGATTTTACTTTTTTCTTTCATAAGAATTCTTTTAATATTTTTTGGAACTATTTATGAATTCTTCAGTTATAGGTTTAAATGAATCTCTTAGTTGTTCATTTGTATCTATTTCACTAGTTTTTATACTACGAAGCTTTTTCTTAATCACATTTGTTCTCAACACCAAATGCTTTAAAACTTTCTCATCCATGTTTGCTAACAGCAAATTCAGGTATCGGCTACTAGATCAGCTTATCAGGAGCTGATCTGCTTTTCAGATCAGCTTATCAGGAGCTGGTCTAGTTATCAGATTAGCTTATCAGGAGCTGGTCTGGTTATCAGATCAGCTTATCAGGACCTGATCTGGTTTTCAGATCAGCTTATCAGGAGCTTGTCTGGTTATCAGATCAGCTTATCAGGACCTGGTCTGGTTATCAGATCAGCTTATCAGGAGCTGGTCTGGTTTTCAGATCAGCTTATCAGGAGCAGGTCTGGTTATCAGATCAACTTATCAGGACCTGATCTGGTTATCAGATCAGCTTATCAGGACCTGATCTGGTTATCAGATCAGCTTATCAGGAGCTGGTCTGGTTATCAGAGCAGCTTATCAGGAGCTGGTCTGGTTATCAGATCAGCTTATCAGGAGCTGGTCTGGTTATCAGATCAGCTTATCAGGACCTGATCTGGTTATCAGATCAGCTTATCAGGAGCTGGTCTGGTTATCAGATCAGCTTATCAGGACCTGATCTGATTTTCAGATCAGGTTATCAGGAGCTGGTCTGGTTTTCAGATCAGCTTATCAGGAGCTGGTCTGGTTTTCAGATCAGCTTATCAGGTAACAGATCAGGCTATCAGGAGCTGTTCAGTTTTTCATTTCAAGATATCTGAGTCAGATTTAGTTATCAGTGTACAAGTAGCTAGCCGTTTAGAACATTTATATACATGAAGTTTAAAGTCAAATGAAATACGAAAAAGTAAAGTTTTATGTAGTAAAATTATTTTCTATAACGATCATCGTTTAATTCAATATCTTTGCTTATAATCAAAAATTCATATTTAGCCTTTCAACATGCTTTATATTTTTCTCACCTTACATAAACATTAAAATTACATTATGATGATCTCTTATTAAATGTTTGGTGATTCTGGTGTAAGTTTTACATAAGTAGAATGAATCAACATTCTTATCTCTCCCCATAAAAAAGTATTCTTCCCATACGCATCATCGTTAAATATCATATTGGAATTACTTTGGACTGAAATAACAGATTCACTATCGGTAAATTTTGTAATATATTATTGTTTTAATTGATGAAATTAATTTCTTTATATCTAGCTTGATATAAAAATTTTGAGTATAAATAAATGTTCTCAAATTTAAGTCCATTAGGACTTTCTAGCAAGCCAATCATAGCGTTTTTTTCGCAATTTGACAGGTAAACTATTGTTGCACGAATAGAAATTGATATAAAGGAACTATGATTTATTTTTGAACTATCGTTCGATGATTCATCAAAATTTCGTACCAAGGATTATTTATGTTGTTTTGACTAAGGGCAATAGTCAATATTTATAAAATCCATTTTATAAATATCAGCTCATACTCATAGTCAAAACAAAGTATGCTTTAAGTGTTTAAAACCGGTATTACCATAAAAATGGTGGTTTTAAACACTTTGTTTTACTAACCGCATTTTATAACTAAATGCATTTCATAAATATTGACGCATACTCATAATCAAAACAGCATATAAATATCCTTTGTTTTGACTATGAGTATGAGTCATTATCCCTTATTATAAAAAAATAAAATAGTATAATTATATGATATCAGAAATCATGTTTTCTAATATCATATAACCATACTATTTGATTCTTTCTATAATAATAGATAATATTTATGAAATGCATTTATTTACAAAATGCGATTAGTAAAACAACATAAATATAGGATGGTATGAAATTTTTATGATTCATCAATATTTCGTACCAAGGTATTTTTAGGTTGTTTTTACTATGAGTATGCGCCAATATTTATGAAATATATTTCATAAATATTATCTCTTACTATAGAAAAATTAAATAATGTAGCTATACGATATCAGAAAATATTTTCTGAAATCGTATAGCTATATTATTTTGTTTGTCCTATAATAAGAGATAATGGCCCCTACTCATAGTCAAAACAAAGAATATTTTAAGAGTTTCAAATCAGTATTATCATACAAAATACTGATTTTAAACTCTTACAGCCTTATTTATAAAACTTATTAAGGCTTTGTAAAGTCTTTTTAAAACAAATTTTTTATAAAAATTTTTTCTTAAAAAGTCTTTATAAAGCCCTAATAAGTGTTATAAATAAGGCTGTTAAAATATACTTTGTTTTACTAACCACATTTTTGTAACTAAACGCATTTCATAAATATTAATGCATACTCATAGTCAAAACAAAGGATATTTTTATGCTGTTTTGATTATGAGTGTGGATCATTATCTCTTATTATACAAAAAATAGACTAATGCAGCTATACGATTTCAGAAAATATTTTCTGATATGGTATAGCTGTATTAGTTTATTTTTTTATTATAAGAGATAATATTTATAAAATGTATTTAGCTACATAAATGCGGTTAGTATAATAACCTAAAAAACCTTGGTACGAAATATTGATGAATCATCGAACGATAGTTCAAAAATAAATCATAGTTCCTTTATATCAAATTCTATTCGTGCAACATTAGTTGACCTGTCAAATTGCGAAAAAAAAACGCTATGATTGGCTTGCTAGAAAGTCCTAATTGACTTAAATTTGAGAACATTTATTTATACTCAAAATCTTTATATCAACCTAGATATAAAGAAATTAATTTCATCAATTAAAACAATAATATATTACAAAATTTACCGATAGTGAATCTGTTATTTCAGTCCAAAGTAATTCCAATATGATATTTAACGATGATGCGTATGGGAAGAATACTTTTTTATGGGGAGAGATAAGAATGTTGATTCATTCTACTTATGTAAAACTTACACCAGAATCACCAAACATTTAATAAGAGATCATCATAATGTAATTTTAATGTTTAAGTAAGGTGAGAAAAATATAAAGCCTGTTGAAAGGCTAAATATGAATTTTTGACTATAAGCAAAGATGTTGAATTAAACGATGATCGTTATAGAAAATAATTTTACTACATTAAACTTTACTTTTTCGTATTTCATTTGACTTTAAACTTTATGTATATAAATGTTCTAAATGGCTAGCTACTTGTACACTGATAACTAAATCTGACTCAGATGTCTTGAAATGAAAATCTGAACAGCTCCTGATAGCCTGATCTGTTACCTGATAAGCTGATCTGAAAACCAGACCAGCTCCTGATAAGCTGATCTGAAAACCAGACCAGCTCCTGATAACCTGATCTGAAAATCAGATCAGGTCCTGATAAGCTGATCTGAAAACCAGACCAGCTCCTGATAAGCTGATCTGATAACCAGATCAGGTCCTGATAAGCTGATCTGATAACCAGACCAGCTCCTGATAAGCTGATCTCATAACCAGACCAGCTCCTGATAAGCTGATCTGATAACCAGATCAGGTCCTGATAAGTTGATCTGATAATCAGACCAGCTCCTGATAAGCTGATCTGAAAACCAGACCAGGTCCTGATAAGCTGATCTGATAACCAGACCAGCTCCTGATAAGCTGATCTGATAACCAGACCAGCTCCTGATAAGCTGATCTGAAAACCAGATCAGGTCCTGATAAGCTGATCTGATAACCAGACCAGCTCCTGATAAGCTGATCTGATAACCAGACCAGCTTCTGATAAGCTGATCTGATAACCAGACCAGCTCCTGATAAGCTGATCTGATAACCAGACCAGCTCCTGATAAGCTGATCTGATAACTAGACCAGCTCCTGATAAGCTGATCTGAAAAGCAGATCAGCTCCTGATAAGCTGATCTAGTAGCCGATACCTGAATTTGCTGTTAGCAAACATGGATGAGAAAGTTTTAAAGCATTTGGTGTTGAGAACAAATGTGATTAAGAAAAAGCTTCGTAGTATAAAAACTAGTGAAATAGATACAAATGAACAACTAAGAGATTCATTTAAACCTATAACAGAAGAATTCATAAATAGTTCTAAAAATATTAAAAGAATTCTTATGAAAGAAAAAAGTAAAATTAAGACAGAAGTTGAAAATATACAAGTTTAAAGCATAAGAAACCATCAGTCAAGATAGAGACAAGTACACCAAAGAAACTAGCAGAAGGAAGAATATTTGATAATACCATCTTATTTAATGCTGCTAATACTGAGAATGATGATGACGATGATTTGTACTCAAAGACTTCCAATTCCGAAGACTTATCGGTATTGGAAGGAAGAAATGAATTAGATACAAATTAATGGTGATAGTAACCTCAAACTGAATGAAGATAAAATACAAGTTGGTGGTCAAATATGGGCTCTAACACTAGGACTATTTTCTCTAATGTTTGATAAAATACCAAAAAATTATGATAAATTTGAACTCGAAATCTATAAAAAGATTTTAATTACTACTAATGTATGCATACAGAATCATCATCGTTGTCCGTCAGAGAACGATGATATAAGTTAATTTTTCTGGAAACTGAAATCGACAAACTAAAGAACAAATTAATAATATAGCTTAAGGCATTGATATAATTCAAGAATATATTCAAATGCATATTGGTGGACTACAACGTGAAATAAAATTAGAGAAGGAAGAGAGTTATAAAATTGAAAAGGAATTCTAAAAATTAAATAATTAAAAATAAATTGAAGAGTTGTACGATTAAATATATAGATTAGAAAATTAACTACATGTTAGTATAAATAGCTGAAAGTGCAACATGTAGATCACCACACTATCGAAAAAATCTGTAAAACAACTCAATGTCTTTAAAAAGAAATTTAGTAAACGAACTCCATTTTAAAACTCGAAAATTGTTTGTGCTTGTAGAGATGCAATGACAGGAATATATGAAGTTTTATGGAGCTAAGTTAGGTGAAATGGAGAACTATTCTACAAAAAATAGAAATTGTTGATTTTTGAAGACTGTAATTGACACATTCTCAAATTGTAGTACAGCTGAAAATAAAAGCTGCACTTACAAACAGATGATTCGAAGGAATTTTTTAATAAATACTTTGGAAAACTCATACATAAATAGAAGATTAAACATTACTTAATATGAAAGCATCAATAGTACAATGATTTAATTGAGCATTAAAAGGAATGATGTGAAAAGAATTAGCTTTAATGGTTCATATAAAAGGATTGGTGTACATATATAAAAAATTACTTAGTGCATATTATAGAAAAATTTATCTCAACATTAAAATGTTTACGATTAAAGTTAACTCAACAAATGAGAAAAAGCTGCTTAATACAGTATAAAGTAATTTGAAGAATGAATGTTGAATTTAATAAAAATAAAAATTAAATTAAAACGAAAAATCTAGTGTTTTGTAGGGTTGATTAGGAATGATGGGTCTTAAGAAAGGTAATTAACTAAATGTAGTGGAATTAGATAATTAGCTAAATGTAGTGAAATTCTCTAAACTTGTTGGTCTGAATGAAATTTGCTAAAACTTCAGTGTTTAAAATGAACTATAACATAGTGCAATATTCAGCAGCACATCATATTATCACTTTTTATAAAGTTGTATGTATATTTTCCCATCGAAAGCGCTAGCACGCAAAATTTTACAATATGAAAATGGGATTATTATAGAAGATCTTCACTCTATTTATTTCTTTAGCTATCAGATCTTTAGAAAATATAGATAAGCTACGGAAATTGGACTTTGATATCCAATCTTTAAGTATGTACATGTGTATGAATAAGTATCAAGCAAACTTAGTGAATGAATATACGCTTCAACTAGAATCATGCTGAAGCATGCATACTGCAAACAGATCTTACTTTATATCTGTATCTGTATTAGTATTAAATAAATTTACAGAAAAAAAATGAAAGCATGCCGAAGCATGAATAATTTCAAAAAAAAAAAAATCCTCACGTCATACAATTTTGTAAGCAAAGAAATTTTATGATTTTGTGGTCACTTAAATACAAACATACATATGTATCTACTTTGCAAAAATTCAAAAGAGCGAACTGGTAAATTCTAATAGTAAAGATTTTTAATTGTAACACTACTACATCTCGGACTCTTACGTCACTATCGATAGAAGCATGCTAAGGCATGCATACTAGCAAAATATATAAAGCTGTTAGAAGGTGATGAGACAGCAATTGTATCTGGATCAACCCAACTCATGAATGTATTGTATACGGGAGTGATTGATGGTGATGATGACCTTTTTTAAGTGGATAATCATTACATATGAATGCGATAGGAGTCAACCAGCAAACCTCATGTAGAAATACCTACTTGAGGCAAAAAAATTCTCCCAAACATAGATATTTCATTGTTTCTAACACTTTATGAAAACACCGACGGTGAATTGCTGGTAGAGGTAACTGAGTTATTTGAGATCGATTTGCTACAATAGTTGTTTATTAAACATACATTTCTTTGTAAGTAAACTAATTTCTACATACCTAATGTATATACCCAGCAAAAAATTAGACAAAAATACTCTATTCCCAGTAGTAAAATCTGAAAAAAGGAGTGGCACAGCACATAAGAAGAAAAAAATAAATAATAATATAGACTGACTGACCAACTAATACGTACACTCTGTCCGATGGGAACACAAAACACACTTAAACATTTCAGAAATATATACACAATACGCTGAACTTTAATAAAATTAAAAAAAATCATGTATGACAACAAATAAAAGTGAAAGGTGCTCACCCTTCATAAAACAAACATATATGTACCTTATTAATGTAAAAATATTATCAGTATAAAGCAACAGAAATTTCGTCAAACAAAGTCATCTTGTATCCTAGAGGAACCGTCGAAAGGGTATACCTAAAGTCTCTGAAAACCACTTCGTTTTCTGATGATCGCTTTTCAACAAGAAAATAAGTTTGTTCATTATGACTAATTTAAAAGTACATTTAAATTCAGTCTCATATCCGATCTTCACTGCATCAGAATTTAAGAAAAAAGCTCCTTTTATTCTATTGAATAAAATTTTAATTTAAAACAGTAAGCAAAGATATCAGCTTCAACTTCAAATGATTTCATCACAAAAAAAAACTAGTGATTGTTTTCAACAATTATGAAAATAATAATTTCAATATAAAGCTCCCTTTTGATTTTAAATGTTTATCAATAAAAATAAAAAAAGAAGTAAGTTGACTACCAAAGAAAAAAAAACTATCAGTATATAAGCTGGAGTGCCGGATCAGTTTCATTTAAAAATGTTTATACATTTTCATAAAGCAAAGCAAGATTTCGAAAACAAATGTAGAAAGTGAAGAAAAAAGTCTATAGTTAGAAAAAATTATGTACCCCAAAAATTTCTAACGTTAACTTACTAACGTTGCATCAACTTTAAAAAAATTTAAATTAAGTATAAGAAATATTTCTATTTTAGTTGCTATTACTATAGAGTATGTATCTTCAGGAAGTCAGTTTTACTTAAAAACAGAAAATCCTCACAAACTTTTAAGTAAACGCAGATAAAAATTAAAACGTTTTTATTTTCAAATAAAAAAAAAACTGAATATATCGCATCTATACACAGACGATTATTTACAACAACAACACCAACAACAAGAAGAACAAAAGACATCAATGACAAAAAAAATGCATTCAAAGATTGAAATAAACAAAATCTGTAATATAAACAAATTTCATATAGGCAGACTTTAACGCGAGACAAATTTAAGTATGAGAAAATATAAAACAAGCGTAAGTATAAAAACATAATAAGATTAGGGAAGTCCAGACATATGATAGTATCTTATAGTACCAAATGTCGATACTGAAAACAGTTTATTTCTATCTACATATAAATATTAGCGCAAATACACACACACATAGCAGAATTCATATAAGAAATATCCAAGAAAATTTTAACAACACCCCACCTTTCACAAATCACGACCAGCCTAAAATTCTCCCCCAGATATACATATAAAAATTCCCATTGTCATACATACATACATATACAATTACAGAATTAATCTCAAGAACACAACACTCACCTACCCTAAATTATGAATAGTCTTAAACTTCTACAGACGTCTATACACATAGATTCTCCCGGCTACATAATACAAGAACACCTCGTCCCTAATAAATCCCAATCATCTTAAATTCTTACAGAAACAGATACATACATACACATAACCATTTTACCTCAACAAGATCCTCAAATCACGATCAGCCTTAAACTACTATAGACAGACGCATTCGCAAATCCCCATGGCTACATATTACGTCAACAACCCTGCCCACCCAAATCATGGTCAGCCTTAAACTCCTACAGAAATACAAGCACACAGATTCCCCCGGTTACATATTAATAGAATGCTTCGCCCCTCAAAAATCACAATCAGCCTAAACTCCTACAGAAATACATATGTACATTGAAATTAATACAAACATACACAGACACACAGACACACACACACTCGCGCACACACATACACACAATCGATCTACCTCAACTACACCCCGCCCCCTGCCAATCAAACCCTCACCTAAATTCTCACAGACAGACAGACACATCCACAAATTCCTATGGTTACATAATACGGCAACAACGCCACCAACTCAAATCACGTTCAAATTCTCACAGTCTATCAACACGAACATTAGCATTAGAAAAAATAACTTTCACGTTTTCCCGTCGTCATTAGGAAAAATCATTTTCCCGTCGGCATTTGAAAAAATTATATTCATGTTTTGCCGTCGGCATTAGGAAAAATTAATAAACATGTTTTGCCGTCGGCATTTGAAAAAAATAATAATCATGTATTGCCGTCGGCATATACAATCATATGAAACCTCAAAAAAAATCACCCATTATCACAATTAATGTAACCCAAAAAAAATCACCCGTTCACACAAAGTTAATGTAAGCAAAAAACTCCTAATGTAAACAAAAAACATCAAAGCGCCGCCGAAAACACAAATTTCCAAGAATTTTAAAATTTCAGCAACAATTTAACAATTTCAGCCACAATTTAACAATTTCAGCCCACAATTTAACAATTTCAGCAACAATTTCACAATTTTAATTGTCCCCGAATTGGCAGTTCCCTACTACTCAGGTTTAATTGACGACACCTATTTTGACTCTCACTTTTTTGATATACCTAATATACCTTTTTTTTGTTTTTCGGTCGTGAAGTAAATTAGATTCAGGCAATTTGCAATATTTTAATGCACTATGTTTATTCTTTTTTGTTTTGATAATTAAAATAGAAAAAATGGAATGAAATAAAAATAACTAATTTGTTTTTTACTTTTCTGTTGCTTGCAATCTGTCCAACAGTGTTGGTAAGATAGGACCATGGGAAGGGGCACCCCCCATACAATGTAATTAATAGTAATCTTATATCTTGAAAGCTATGATAGCAAGAGTCCTTAAATTTAGTATGGACTCCTTTGAATGTGAGGTGCGAAGTATTTCAAAATATTGGTATAATACGACCATGGAAAGGGGCACCCCCATACAAAGCAATTCATAATCATATATCTTAAAAGCTATAAAAGCAAGAGTCCTAAAATTCGGTATGGTCTCTTTTGAGAGTGAGGTGCGAAGTAATTCAAGATATTGGTAGAATATGATCATGGGAACATGATCATGAGGGTACACCCGTACAAAGTAATTAATTATAATCTTATATCTTGAAAGGTGTAGCAATAAGAGTCTTCAAATTTAGTATAGACTATTTTGAGAGCCAGGTGTGAAGTAAGGGAAGTGCACTCCTCATACAGGGTGGCTCAGAATGAGCTATATTCTTGAAATGGTTTATAACTTTTTTTACGCGATTATTATAACTTTTTTAAGTACAGTATATTATTGGAGAAATTTTTGCAATAAGCTTTGAAAAATTATATCCTGTAAGTGATGTCCACTTTCTGCTTCGCACATACGTGCTGTTTTTTTGCGAGACAGAGTATGTATCTCATATTTTCCATAACTTTTCGGTGAAAGCTTATAAAGCAAGAGTCCTCAAATTTAGTTTGGACTCTTTTGAGAGCGAGTTGCGAAGTATTTCAAAATATTGGTGGAACAGGGTCAAGGGAAGAGGCAACTCCCTACAAAGTTATTAATAATAATATATGTACATATTTTTAAACCAGTAATAACAAGAGTTCTCAAATTTGTTATGGACTCTTTTTCGAGCGAGGGTCAAAGTAATTCAAAATATTGGTAGAAAAAGACAGAGGGAAGGGTCATCCCCATACCATAATTTAAAAATCTTATATCTTGGAAGCTATAATAGCAAGAATTTGGTAGGAGCTGACTTAAAACAATTAGTCTATTTATATAAAAATTAATGTTTGTTTGTATGTCCTTTATGTGCGGCCAAACCACTCATCCGATCGGGATTGAATTTGGTCACGACGCCTGTGCAACTCCGAGAAGGTTAAAGGGTATTACTTTTTTAAACTAGGACCAGAAGGGCGATACGTAGGAAAATTTCTGTCCCTCCGAAACTTTAAAACCGGTTTTTAGTGCAATTCAGAACATATATAGATCTGAGCCTAAAAGGTTACACAGGATGTGTACATTTTTAAAACTGAGACCAGGAAGGCGATAAGAGAAATTTCTGCCCCTCCGAAAAAATGTAATCGATTTTAATGAAATTTAGAACATAGATAGATCTACGTCTAAAAATTCACATAGGCTATGAAAGTTTTCAAAAATAGGACCAGTAGGGCAATAGGAGGAAATTTCTGCATCTCCGAAACAATTAAAATGATTTTAAGGAAACTTAGATCTTAGATAGATCTGAATCTAAAAATTCACACAGGTATTGTTTTTTTAAACTAGGACCAGGAGAGCGAGAGGGAAAAATGTTTGCCCCTCTGAAACGTTCAAACCGATTTTAATGCAATTTAGAACATAGGTATATGTGCATCTTAAAATTCGCATGTGGTTTGAAAATGTTCAACAGTATGACCAGAAGGCAATAGGGGGCAATTTCTGCCTCTACAAAAAGATTCTTATTATATTTAGAACATGGATCTGCATCTGAAAATTTATATAGGCTCTGTTTTTTAAAGTAGGACCAAAAAGGCGAGAGGGGAAATTTGTTCCTCTCCGAAACGTTTAATGTGATTTTAATGAAATTTAGAACATAGATAGATCTGCGTCAAAAAATTAACATATAATATATACATTTTCAAAAGTAAGACCAGCAAGGCCCCCTGTCGCCTTTTTGCCTTCCAGAAGCAACAGATTTTAAAGAAATTTATAGACCTGCGTACAAAAAAACAAGATGGCTATAGACATTTCCTAAATTAGGACCAGGAGCAAGTAAGGGGGCAAGTACAGAATTTTAACTCGATTTTTGGTAAAATTTAAAATATACATAAAATATCCCTTCATTTAGAAGAACACATAAGCTATGTACTTTCAAATCGATATAAATGAAATTGGAAAGGCAATGGGCGTAGCGAAGCACCCCGGGTGTAGCTAGTAGTCAAAATAAAACTAAAACAAAAATAAAAAAATTACATTGAATACATATATGGGCTTGAGGGCCAACTTTGAGGGCCGGACGCACCCCGTAAATCACAACTTATCGGTATGAATTTTTTTGTATTTTTTTTATATAAATCTGAACCAAGGGAGGGGGGGGGGGTGAGAGTAAAAGAAATAAAAAAAATAACGGCCACCCTTATGTACATGCAAACAAGCTTACACAAGTATTTATAATTTGGAGTAATTTGATTACTTAACATCCTATTATTAACAAATTAAAAAGTTATGAAATGTAAAATACTTTTTATACAAAGTAATTAAAGAAATTGTTCAAAAAGTCGAATATTCGACAAAAATTATTCGAATAATTTTTTATTCTAAATAGAAAATTTTTGTTCTTTCGAACAAAAATGATAAAAAGTTGTTCGAATATTCGAAAAATTTTTGTTCGAATGATAACACTAGTGAATAGTGAAATGAACAGTAGTCAGTGTCAACAAGATGGACGTGAGCGAAGTTTGCCACAAGTTTCTAGCGAAGTAAATGAAGCTCGTGATTTAGAATATAGTCCAGCGGTTTGTGACACAGTGGAACTAGTTATGGATTTCCTGAGAGTTTTTCTGTCTAGCAAAGTTTTCCTCCCTAATAACTTTTTCCTGCAATGCTGGCCTTTGGCAAAAATTAAGGATTTTTTCCACAATGTTGTTTCCCGATACGGTGCAACCTTATAAAGATTTTCTGCTTTGCAAAGTTTTCCTGCCCAATAACGTTTTTTTTGCACTAAGGCTTATGGATTTTTTCACTATGTTGTTTCCCGACACGGCGCATCCTAATAAAGATTTTCTGCATCGTAAAGATTTTCTGCTTAAGATCTTTTTTCTGCAATGCCGGTCTTGGGTCGGGCTTAAGGATTTTATCCACGATTGTGTTTCCCAACACGGCGCAGCTCAATAAATATATTTTGTTTCTCAAATTTTTCCTGACTTATAACGTGTTTCTTGGTCTTTAGTGATAATCCGTTGTAACGTTCCGTCACAAATGCCTCTATATTTTTTCCTACTTTGTATACTTGTTTAGTTGATTTTACATTTTTTTTTTATTGAAAATTGACCAACAGAAATAATACCAACAACTACATACATGTTTTAAAACTACACAACAAATACAACAACCACGCTCATGCAGTCAAGTAACTGCACATACATACTTACATAAACATACATATGTACGTACGCTAACAGAAGTAAAAATAACAACAACTACGTACGTGCTTTAGTAAGCGCATTCATGAATAAACACATGGAGATTTTTATAGATTTTAAACTAAAACGAACAAACCATACAAATGGGGAAATTAATTCTCAACAGGTTAAAATAACAATAACTATAAGATATCAAGTTTAAGCCACATGCAATCAGGACGAGCTGGATGTTCAAGTACGGTAATCAGAGGCACTACTTGTATATTACAAGAACGGATATTAACATAAAGGCTTGTTCTAATTTTTTGAACAGAAAGCTACAAGATCTACCGCATTCATCTTGAGCTTTCTAATAAATTGTAGTTAGTATTCAAGATCTCTCGTATTCATCTTGAATTTATTTTAGTTTATTTTATTTCAAGATCTACAGAATTCATCTTGAAATTGTTTTTATTTTTGTTCAAGATCTACCGTATTCATCTTGAACTTCCCGTTTATATTCAAGATTCTCCGAATTCATCTTGAATATCATTTGCTTGCTTTTATTTCAAGATCTACCGAATTCATCTTGAAATAATATTTTTGTTCAAGATCTACCACATTCATCTTGAACTTCTCGTTTATACTCAAGATCCTCCGAATTCATCTTGAGTTTCTTTCGCCGCGTCATTTTTTCAAGATCCACCAAATTCATCTTGAAAAGTCGTTCAAGATCCACCGCATTCATCTTGGACTTCTATTGCTGTTTTATCAAGATCTACCGAATTCATCTTGAAAAATCGCTTATATTCAAGATCCCCCGAATTTATCTTAAATTCCTATTACGAGAGCCACCGAGTTCCTCTCGCCTGCTTTGTAATGGCCTTAGAACCCACCGAATATATATACATACCTGGACATATTTTACGAGCAACCGAATTTCTCTAAACCGGCTTCAAAGCCCGCTGAATACAAGTTGGTATTAATTGTAGCTGTCACCGCCTGTAGTTCACTGACAATATACCCTGTAGATATAATATATCCTTGTAGCATAAATTTCGTTAAGCTTTGTATATTTTCTTAACATCCAAGAAAATTCATCTTTTATTTCAAAGGAAGTGGACCTTTGAGTTCGAACCTGGACAGACTGATTCATACCCCAGCTGAAAAAGTGAACCACGTTACACAGTCCAAACACATAAATTTGGGCTGGCACTAAATTGTAATTAAGTGTTTACCTTCTTCTAGCACTTGAACCAGAACAAGTATCTAAGTTGATAAGTGAGTTGCGATCTGTTATGCTGTAACTGATAATTTCTTTATTGAAATGCTGATCTTATATACTAAATAACATCATCATACAATAATAATAAGTTATAAAAGAAATGCATAGTATGCGGAACTAAAATGTTACAATTAATTGGAACATTTAATAAATGCAAGAACAAAAATTAGCTTGAGTTTAAATGACCTAATTAAATGAAAATTCAACGTTTTGAATGAACTAAATAGAGTGTAAGTGAGCTAAATAATTAAAATAAAATATAACTTGGGACTTATGTATTGACCGAAATAAATAAACAAATAAATTATTTGTTACTAACCCGTTGTGGGCCGCAACATTCTCCCCACCTTGACCACTGGTCAATTAGGTATCTATGATGTCAATCGTGACAGGCCGTGATCGCGGAACTGGCTGAGGTGTGGATTGGTCGTCATGGTTGATGTTGTTCGTGTGGCGATTTATTCGACATTTAACAATAATGAGTGCTAGTAGCAGCATTTTAGACAGAATCAGTGCTGTATAACTTATTGCCTGGTGGTATTGAATGTTGAATTCCGGGAGCAAAGCAAGACTTGACTCATTTAGTTGTTTCTGGAGTGCGTTAAGTTGATCCGAACGAGTCTCAAGTTCCTTGTCAGTGGTGTTGAACATTCTCTTTATCTCCTGAGGTGTGCTTTTGGAGTCTATGTGCTTTAGTTTAGCATATAATGTGTGTATGTTGTTGGTCGTGCCGAAATGTCCTTGGATCGTAATCAGGCTGGTCTTCACTGTACAGTAGGCTTCCACTTCGAGTAGTCCACTTCTCTTCAATGAGCACTGCGTGATTTCGGTGCCGCATACTGATGATACTTCGATTTCTCCATCCATTTTGTTAAATAGCTCTAAAAATTTTTGATCAACTAAGGGTAGAGCTATTTGCTTCTTTGGTAGACTTCGGGCGGAAGCGCGTAGATGCCCTTTTAACATAAGTTGATGGTTCAATCTCCACTGGACCTTCGTCATGAAAAAGTGGAGCTAGCCTGTGAATAGGTCTTTTTGTTACACCAGAGGATGTTTTTATGTCTGCCACCCGAACCTTGCCATCATCTCCTTTGTAAGTTTTGAAAATTCTGCCGAGAGGCCATTTCATAACAGTTATATTGTCTTCCTTTATGATGACCATTTGACTCTCATGCACATTTTCGCATGTGGTTTTCCATTTCCGTTTCTCCTGCAAGTTATGTCAATATTCTGTTGACCAACGCGTCCATAACTCATGCCTCAGTTGGGAAACAAGTCTCCATCTTATTGCGAAGGAAGTGGTTGAGGTTGTTGCCCTGAAGTCCACTTGAGCTGTGAGTGGTTCTCCAATTAGAAAATTTCCTGATGTTAATGCCGTTAAGTCGTTAGGATCTGTTGATAAAGGGGTCAATGCTCGAGAGTTAAAAATTGCTTTGATTTCAATTATAACTGTTTCGAAATCCTCGTGCGTGAGGGACGTTGTTGACACACTTCTTAACAAAAGATGCTTTGCAGATTTGTCTGCTGCCTCCCATAGTCCGCCAAACTGAGGTGCTCTTGGTGGTATAAATATGAATTAAATTTTATCCTTACCACATGCTCGAACAATCATCTCTTGCAAAGTGTCAGTAAATATGGCCATGTCAGCTCGTCTAGCGATATCTGAGTATATTGTTTGACAACGTCCTCGACGAGCTATAAACCTCTTGAGGGCCCCAGTGAATGCTTCAGTGGTAAGGTCAGTCACTACCTCTAAGTGAACAGCCTTTGTTGAGAAACAAATGAGTACCGCTATAAACACCTTTTGCGGTCTTTTACCTCTTATCTTGTAGTGGATCCAGAATGCTCCTGATTTTATGAATGGGCAAGCTGGAGTTACTATGCTTCCCGGTAGCGCACCCATAACTTGATTTAGTAGCTTTGGCTTTGATCTTGTGCATCGCTGACAGTTCTGGACGATGTTTCTGCCCACTGATTTTCCCTTGACAATCCAAAACTGCTGTCTGGATATTGCCAACATTGCTTGAAGACCATATTAATAGTTGTTAAGATGGTTCATTTTCATTATTAGTTTTGTGATTGGATCGTTATGTGGAAGTAGTATTGGATGTTTGGCGTTGTATGAAATGTTTGACTTTCTAGCCTTTCTCTGACCCGTAACACACCATGTTCATCAAGAAATGGAGACCGTGGACACATAAGACTCGAATTATTTATTTCCTTGTTGTTCTGTAGTCTCATGATTTCTTGCATGCAATCAGCTATTTGTATAGCCTTAACATTCAGATGCATTGCAGAGGTTGCATGTAAACCACTATTCTTTGAAGGCTCATGAAGGCTCTTCCAGTTCAGCCGACATAGTAGACAGAACAATAACAGGGTTAGATCTGAACTCTTCAGTGCTGGGTGGTTGTCGTTTTTATTGAATTCTTAAGGCCAATTGGTCTCGTTTCCATGAAGAAAAATTGGTCCGTGAACCATGTGGTGCATTCGCCCAATACTTTGGAGCTCAATCCTCTTGAAATGTGGTCTGCAGGATTTTGATTTGAGCTGACGTGTCGCCATTGGGTGCTTATAGTTAATTCTTGTATTTTGGTCATGCAATTTGCTACAAAAGTGTGGAGTGATGAAGGTTGTGAATTAATCCAATGAAGTACTATTTCTGAGTTGGACCAGAAATATGTTTTATGACCTTCAAAGTGAAGCTGCTTTCTTGCTCTTGTGGCTAGCATTGCACTTAAAACAGCAGCACATAGTTCTAGTCTCGGCAGCGTTAACTTTTTCAATGGAGCAACTCGAGATTTTGCACACAATAGCCTAACAATAATTCTTCCATCTTGCAATCTTGAACGTAGGTAGACAGCAGCTCCATACGCCCTTTCAGATGCATCAACGAATGTATTCAATTGTATATGACTCGTAATCTGACCGTTAAAGATGTGTTTCCAGTATGTACGAGGTTTAGCTCTTTCAGGCTTTCGCGGAATGTTCTCCATTATGAACTCAATTTTTTCGCCAATGGATCGTCCCATGTAATTTGTAACTGCTACAGTTTTTGTATAAAGCATTTTGCAGCCACTACTACTGGTCCTGCAATGCCCAATGTATCGAGTAGTTTTGTCACATCGGATACAATGGAACGCTTAGTTATTTTTTTTGCTTGTCTTGGACGTTTGTGTTCTGAAAAAACTGATCTGACTTTGGATTCCATGTTAGTCCCAGCACCTAAGTTGATAGATTGTCGAAGTCTAAGTTAACTTCCAGATGAATATCCTTTAGTAGTTGCGAATGATTCGCACACGATTTTCTTGGATTGAATCCGGTTTCGTGGAGCAATTGTGTGAGTTCCTGCTGTATCTGAATTGCTGTGTTCAGACTGTGTGCGGCACTCATGCCGTCATCCACATAGAAACTTGACGATACATTTTCTCAATGTCCGTGCAAAATACAAATCTTGGCATTCGAAAATGTACTAACATACCGAATAGGTCACCTTGAGTGGCAGGACCGATGTGTAAAATGATGATGGATGGAAAAGTGGGGTGATTGAACCTGTTCGTTATTGATGCGAGTCATGTGACCCAGTGCCTCGTATTGATCCATGAAGTCAATGTATTGGGATCTCAGGTCCTTATCTCTGAAAAGTCGTCGCTCTAACGCATGAAATCTTGAGATTGCCGTGCTCTTTGTCTCACCTAGAGCACTTGCATTGTTTGAAAATAGTAGTCTGACAATAAAACGTCCGTCTTGACTTCTCGTTATATTTTGTGTGAAGTGTGTTCCACAAAGTTGTTCCTCAATTGTGAATTCACTGCTTGATTCAAAGTTGACCACTTTCCAAAACTGTTGTATCAATTCGCTTGTGTCACTTGTTTCATTTTCACCATACGCTGCACATACTGCAGTTTCGCTGGCTTTCTTGCTTAATTTCCCACTGATATCCCAACCTAATTTTGTGTTTTGTAATATTGGTAGATCATTAGCTAAATGAATTTTGCTGGAGGTCAGCAGTTCGAAATAATATCCGGCTCCCAGAAGTACATCGATGTTACCACGCTAACTATACTCAGGGTCAGCGAGCTGAATATTTTTTGGAATCAGCCATAATGAGTGGTTAAAATCCCTTGAAGGCTGGACAGGGATGATACTGGGAAGAAAAAAGGCCTCGAGCTGACTTTTGTATCCACTTGCTGTTGACTGGAGATTCATATTAACACGTTGATTAGATTTCTTTGATTGACTTCCGATGACTTCTATCCGTATAATTTCTTCTGCAGGCTTAATGTTTAAGCGTTTCACCAGTCTGGGGCTTACAATGTTGATCTGAGAACCGGAGTCTAGTAGTGCCTTAAACTCACCGATTTATCCATTGTTACCCTATATTCTGACTCGAGCAGTTTCCAATAATACAATACAAATTGCTGTAGAGATGCCACAGGTAATGGAGCGGGAGACTTCTTGAAGCTCTGCTGTGAGTTGTTAGACATGACTTGATCGATGTGCACTAATGTGTTGTATTTTTGCTCGCAGTTGCTGCAATGTTATGATAAGCACACCCTGGAAATATGGCCTGGTTTGGGCAATTTACACATAATTTGTTTGATTTTATATACTGCAGTCTTTTGTCTATAGACTGACAAAAAAAGTGGAGCTAGCCTGTGAATAGGTCTTTTTGTTACACCAGAGGATGTTTTTATGTCTGCCACCCGAACCTTGCCATCATCTCCTTTGTAAGTTTTGAAAATTCTGCCGAGAGGCCATTTCATAACAGTTATATTGTCTTCCTTTATGATGACCATTTGACTCTCATGCACATTTTCGCATGTGGTTTTCCATTTCCGTTTCTCCTGCAAGTTATGTCAATATTCTGTTGACCAACGCGTCCATAACTCATGCCTCAGTTGGGAAACAAGTCTCCATCTTATTGCGAAGGAAGTGGTTGAGGTTGTTGCCCTGAAGTCCACTTGAGCTGTGAGTGGTTCTCCAATTAGAAAATTTCCTGATGTTAATGCCGTTAAGTCGTTAGGATCTGTTGATAAAGGGGTCAATGCTCGAGAGTTAAAAATTGCTTTGATTTCAATTATAACTGTTTCGAAATCCTCGTGCGTGAGGGACGTTGTTGACACACTTCTTAACAAAAGATGCTTTGCAGATTTGTCTGCTGCCTCCCATAGTCCGCCAAACTGAGGTGCTCTTGGTGGTATAAATATGAATTAAATTTTATCCTTACCACATGCTCGAACAATCATCTCTTGCAAAGTGTCAGTAAATATGGCCATGTCAGCTCGTCTAGCGATATCTGAGTATATTGTTTGACAACGTCCTCGACGAGCTATAAACCTCTTGAGGGCCCCAGTGAATGCTTCAGTGGTAAGGTCAGTCACTACCTCTAAGTGAACAGCCTTTGTTGAGAAACAAATGAGTACCGCTATAAACACCTTTTGCGGTCTTTTACCTCTTATCTTGTAGTGGATCCAGAATGCTCCTGATTTTATGAATGGGCAAGCTGGAGTTACTATGCTTCCCGGTAGCGCACCCATAACTTGATTTAGTAGCTTTGGCTTTGATCTTGTGCATCGCTGACAGTTCTGGACGATGTTTCTGCCCACTGATTTTCCCTTGACAATCCAAAACTGCTGTCTGGATATTGCCAACATTGCTTGAAGACCATATTAATAGTTGTTAAGATGGTTCATTTTCATTATTAGTTTTGTGATTGGATCGTTATGTGGAAGTAGTATTGGATGTTTGGCGTTGTATGAAATGTTTGACTTTCTAGCCTTTCTCTGACCCGTAACACACCATGTTCATCAAGAAATGGAGACCGTGGACACATAAGACTCGAATTATTTATTTCCTTGTTGTTCTGTAGTCTCATGATTTCTTGCATGCAATCAGCTATTTGTATAGCCTTAACATTCAGATGCATTGCAGAGGTTGCATGTAAACCACTATTCTTTGAAGGCTCATGAAGGCTCTTCCAGTTCAGCCGACATAGTAGACAGAACAATAACAGGGTTAGATCTGAACTCTTCAGTGCTGGGTGGTTGTCGTTTTTATTGAATTCTTAAGGCCGATTGGTCTCGTTTCCATGAAGAAAAATTGGTCCGTGAACCATGTGGTGCATTCGCCCAATACTTTGGAGCTCAATCCTCTTGAAATGTGGTCTGCAGGATTTTGATTTGAGCTGACGTGTCGCCATTGGGTGCTTATAGTTAATTCTTGTATTTTGGTCATGCAATTTGCTACAAAAGTGTGGAGTGATGAAGGTTGTGAATTAATCCAATGAAGTACTATTTCTGAGTTGGACCAGAAATATGTTTTATGACCTTCAAAGTGAAGCTGCTTTCTTGCTCTTGTGGCTAGCATTGCACTTAAAACAGCAGCACATAGTTCTAGTCTCGCCAGCGTTAACTTTTTCAATGGAGCAACTCGAGATTTTGCACACAATAGCCTAACAATAATTCTTCCATCTTGCAATCTTGAACGTAGGTAGACAGCAGCTCCATACGCCCTTTCAGATGCATCAACGAATGTATTCAATTGTATATGACTCGTAATCTGACCGTTAAAGATGTGTTTCCAGTATGTACGAGGTTTAGCTCTTTCAGGCTTTCGCGGAATGTTCTCCATTATGAACTCAATTTTTTCGCCAATGGATCGTCCCATGTAATTTGTAACTGCTACAGTTTTTGTATAAAGCATTTTGCAGCCACTACTACTGGTCCTGCAATGCCCAATGTATCGAGTAGTTTTGTCACATCGGATACAATGGAACGCTTAGTTATTTTTTTTGCTTGTCTTGGACGTTTGTCTTCTGAAAAAACTGATCTGACTTTGGATTCCATGTTAGTCCCAGCACCTAAGTTGATAGATTGTCGAAGTCTAAGTTAACTTCCAGATGAATATCCTTTAGTAGTTGCGAATGATTCGCACACGATTTTCTTGGATTGAATCCGGTTTCGTGGAGCAATTGTGTGAGTTCCTGCTGTATCTGAATTGCTGTGTTCAGACTGTGTGCGGCACTCATGCCGTCATCCACATAGAAACTTGACGATACATTTTCTCAATGTCCGTGCAAAATACAAATCTTGGCATTCGAAAATGTACTAACATACCGAATAGGTCACCTTGAGTGGCAGGACCGATGTGTAAAATGATGATGGATGGAAAAGTGGGGTGATTGAACCTGTTCGTTATTGATGCGAGTCATGTGACCCAGTGCCTCGTATTGATCCATGAAGTCAATGTATTGGGATCTCAGGTCCTTATCTCTGAAAAGTCGTCGCTCTAACGCATGAAATCTTGAGATTGCCGTGCTCTTTGTCTCACCTAGAGCACTTGCATTGTTTGAAAATAGTAGTCTGACAATAAAACGTCCGTCTTGACTTCTTGTTATATTTTGTGTGAAGTGTGTTCCACAAAGTTGTTCCTCAATTGTGAATTCACTGCTTGATTCAAAGTTGACCACTTTCCAAAACTGTTGTATCAATTCGCTTGTGTCACTTGTTTCATTTTCACCATACGCTGCACATACTGCAGTTTCGCTGGCTTTCTTGCTTAATTTCCCACTGATATCCCAACCTAATTTTGTGTTTTGTAATATTGGTAGATCATTAGCTAAATGAATTTTGCTGGAGGTCAGCAGTTCGAAATAATATCCGGCTCCCAGAAGTACATCGATGTTACCACGCTAACTATACTCAGGGTCAGCGAGCTGAATATTTTTTGGAATCAGCCATAATGAGTGGTTAAAATCCCTTGAAGGCTGGACAGGGATGATACTGGGAAGAACAAAGGCCTCGAGCTGACTTTTGTATCCACTTGCTGTTGACTGGAGATTCATATTAACACGTTGATTAGATTTCTTTGATTGACTTCCGATGACTTCTATCCGTATAATTTCTTCTGCAGGCTTAATGTTTAAGCGTTTCACCAGTCTGGGGCTTACAATGTTGATCTGAGAACCGGAGTCTAGTAGTGCCTTAAACTCACCGATTTATCCATTGTTACCCTATATTCTGACTCGAGCAGTTTCCAATAATACAATACAAATTGCTGTAGAGATGCCACAGGTAATGGAGCGGGAGACTTCTTGAAGCTCTGCTGTGAGTTGTTAGACATGACTTGATCGATGTGCACTAATGTGTTGTATTTTTGCTCGCAGTTGCTGCAATGTTATGATAAGCACACCCTGGAAATATGGCCTGGTTTGGGCAATTTACACATAATTTGTTTGATTTTATATACTGCAGTCTTTTGTCTATAGACTGACCTAGGAACCTTTGACATCTGTATAATGGATACAGGTTTTCTTTGCAACAGCCGCATTTCTTGTCCCTTGTGATTGAACTTTTAGCTGCAGAAAGTTGTTTGTTTGTCTGCCCAATTGCCTCCAAAGACTGAAATTTTGCTTCAAGAAATTTGAGAAATCCTGTTAGTGCTGGAATTTCCTTTGGACATGACAGTGATTGCCCATACAGCATGTACGTTCCTTTATCTAGCTTGTTCATGAATATGTAAATGACTATAGGGCCCCATGAGTTTGTGTCTACCCCTAAATTGTTGAGTGCTGTGAGAGTTTCTTGTATGTTGTCGTGCAAGTTTTTAATTGCGGAGGCAGATGGATTTTCCGATAATTTGATTTGCCATGTGAGTTTATGTAGCAACGTGAATGTCAAAACTCTCATGTTATTATACCTTTCTTGAAACCAATTCCATGCTGTTGTATAATTTGCTTCAGTTAAGGATAGGTGTTGAATAAGCTTCTGAGCCTCAACCTTCACGTTAGTCTTCAAGAACCACATTTTCTTTATTGTTGGCATCGTTTTCTTATGAATGATTTCATTGAATAGCTCATAGAATCCACGCCATTGCAAGTAGTCTCCATAAAAGTGTGGTATTGTTACGTTCGGTAGGTGGACTGAAGATTCTTGTTGAGTTGGTGATATGGTTACCTCTTGTCTTTCTTGGACCTTGTTGGGGGGAGACGCTGGTGGTTAAATGATGTTTTTTCTTTTCATACAAACGAATATGAATTATGGATGTTCTTTTACTTTTCTGTTTTTATTTATAAAATACACATACGTTTTGTTTTTTCTTAGGTTTTATTCTTTTTTTATCATTTGTTTCTTTTCAAAGTATTTTTACATTAAAATATCATAAGCTTTTTGCTTACAATTCTTTTGTTTTGTACTTACATATTTTTGCCAAGGTACCTGTTATTTCCGCACGAATGAACCTTTTGATGGAAGAGTTAAGAGCCAACTGACTGAACCATAAAAAACCACCATCAACCAAATGTATCGTGAGTGTGATCTCTGCTTGTGTCTTTTTGTTCTGAGTTGAATGATATACGTAACACAAAAAAGGGGTTTCATTCAATTATACGATATTTATGAGCGTACGTCAGAGAAGCCATTGAAAAATGTACCAACAACGTTCCAGAATTGTACCTTTTTGACCTTAATTGTATTAAAAGGTTTTTAGTTCAAAATTGCATATTTTTATTTGATTTTATTAAAAACAATCGACTTTGTTCTGGCTACCGAATCGTTTTCACAAATTTGCTTGTAAGTTGGGGTGTGAAAGCACACAGTCATATAAAATTTAGAACAAAAGAAAAAAAATAAAATACAATTGTACCATTTTGGCTATCCCTGGCGTACATGCATAAACATCGCGCCCCTTGCTATAATGCAAATTAAATTTTTTGGAAAAAAACGAATTTAGAAGCAACAGTTATTTACAAGCAGAACTATGGTATGGAATAATATTTCAATCAGGTAATTCAATCGGATTAAAAATGATAGACATTAAATAAAAATTAAATATATATATAAAGTTAAGTGAAAAGAAAACTGTCCGATTTTTTTGGAATAAATACAAAAAAAATTATTGGATTATTTTATACATAAGGATCAAATAATATGGATTAGTGATATATATATATATATATATATATATATATATATATATATATATATATATATATATATATATATATATATTGATACGTGCTCAGATGCCAATTATAACCCAGCCAAGTAGGGTGTCTTGAGCCATAGGTAAAGCTACAGAGGATGGTTGTTGCATCGCGTTTCGGATGAGTTGTGAGTATATCTCAGCTCACAGGATAACGTTGATATCTCAGCTGGAGTAAAAATCTTGATCTGCCAACCATAAATTGTTATATGGGTCTGCTACTCTGCTGTCAAGCTTCTTTGTTTGTTGTAAGGTTGGTAAGTCCTTTGTGACTTGAGCAGTGACCGAGAAAGTGGGTTTATCTTCGAAACGTAAACGAAAGGAGACTGTGCATAATTTTTTCCCATCCAGAGTTTCAGTGTTTCTTTTTATCTTTCGATAAGGAACGCTGTGATGGAACTGAATTCGGCACATGGATTGAGGAGGCCTCGTGCTTGATCCCAGGAGTCATCGAGCTTCATCATATTTATAACGTTTGACCAGAAAACAAAAGGAAAGAACAAAAATGATTGTCATTGTGATGATGGTGATAAGAGTTTTTGTTAATGCATGTTTTTATTTATTCTATCTTCAAATATGAACTAAAAATAAGTATTCAAATCTTAAATCTAAAATACAATTATTAGGCCCAACCAATGTCGGACATAAGCTTGGTGATAGTTATTAATGATACGTTAGTAGTGATCAGCAAAAAGAAAAAAAGTGTTTTCAAGCAGCTTCATCATCTGGAGTGTTGAATATAGGAGCCCTTGAGTCCCTCTTTTTTGGACGGATGTGTCCAGAAAAGTTCAAAATATTACGAGAAAGCGGATTAAGATGTGATTCGAGTTTTGTTAAATATTTGCCTGCGTATTTTGCAATTTCTTCAGTCACTAGTGGCATATTTAAATCACGATGTATATTTGAATTTTTGGTGAACCATGCAGCCGATGTTACCAAACGTAAAATTTTATTTTGCCCTAGTTGGATTCTCTCGACATTGGAAGCTGAAGCAGTGCCGAATAGTTGAATTCCGTAGCACCATATAGGTTTCAAAAGTGACTTGTATATCAAAAGTTTGCAATAGACTGAGAGTTGAATTTCTACCAATCAACCAATGTACCTGAGTTAATTTTAGTTTCATTTGCGTTAGCTTAGAATCAATGTGTTTTTCCATGTAAGCCGCCGATCAAAGTGTATACCAAGGAATTTTACATGTGAATGTTGAGGAACAATTTGATTATTGATTCTAATGGGTGAACAGGTATCTTTTCGTAGAGTAAATGTTACCTGCGCACACTTCTGCTCATTTACTTTAATTCTCCATAACTTTAACCATAATTCCAGCTAGGAAATATGTTCTTGAAGATATCGGGATGCCTCGTGAGGGTTTTTTGTATGCTAAAGAAGACTGTATCACCGGCAAATATAGATGTATGGATTTTAGTGCTAATAGGCATATCACAAGTATATACCAAAAACAAAACTGGGCCCAGTATACTCTTCTGTGGCACACCGGCAGAGATAGATTCAGGCACACTCATGAAGTCTTCCACAACAATGAATTTCTGGGATAGAATATAACTTTCCAATAGCTTTAGAAAATTCATTTGTAGATATGTCTTCAATTTTAAAACTAGGCCTTCATACCATACTTTATCAAATGCCTGAGGAACATCAATAAAGAGAGTAGAGCAATACTTCTTTTCTTCAAATGTTTTTCTTATAATTTGAACCAATCTATGCATTTATTCAATGGTGCTATGCTGACTTCTAAAACCAAATTGATGGTCCGGTATGCACCCACTATCAGTTAGAATTGGGGACAATTTTGTCATGAGAAGCTTTTGAAAAAGCTTTGATTTTGTTGATAGTAAACTTATTGGCCTGTATGACTCAGCTTTGGTATGATCTGTGCCTGGTGTTGGAATCAGTTTGACCTTGGCAAGCTTCCAGCTTTGTGGATAATACCTACTCTAGTCGTAATATGACATTAACAATAAATAGTAAGATTCTAGTTGCAGTGCGAGGCAGATTCATCAGCATCTTGTTAGTAATTCCATCAATACTTGGAACTTTCATCGGGCTGAGCTTAACAATAAGCTTATGTATATCAGTCATCTTAAACTTTAAGGCTCGAGGGGGTAGAGCAACTACACTCGTCAAATCAACAGCAGCAGCACATGTGTTTAGGGTAAATACGGATTTTAAATGCTCAGCAAATATGTTACCTTTTTCAGTATCGCTTCTTGCCAAACCTCCGGTAGATGTGCGCAGAGGTGGCTTGAACTAAACGGGTGTTTTAAGCATTGTAGCAGCGCACCACAAAGAGTAATTAGACGCTGGTGTGACATCAAGACCTTCCAGATAATTTTTAATTCTTGGAGTCGTTTAGTGCACTGTTTAAATCTGAATTTATGTTGCAGAGATCTGTGCTGTTACCATTCCCTTCTGGCTCTTCTTTTTTCACATACCAGACGTTCAATATCTGTAGAATAAATTCTTTTAAAGCCAGCCTATGGATGGGAGGTAGTAGCATGTTCAGCAGCCTGTTTAATCACTCTGTTAAGGTTGGCAATATTAACTTCAATATCTTCAATATGCAATGACTACTAAAATATTTTTTGAATCGCAGCCAATTAACATGACTAATAATCTTCACTTATGAGTACGGTAAAGCACTTCTCAGTGTAAGGAACGTGGGAGAGTAATCTGACCGTAGATCTAGGGAAGCTTCAACGTGAATTAAGTCCCTAGAAATATTTTTCATGAAGCTAAAGTTTATAACGTCCGGGATTTTATGTATGTCAGTAGGCCAGTAAGTGGGCTCCCCACTCGAAATGACGTCCAAGCCCATTTTTGAAATTGTTTTGAACAACGCTTGACCTCTTGGAGCGATGAGACGCGAACCCCATAAAGTATGTTTTGTAAAAATGGGAGTAAATTGATGATATCACGAAATTTGTACAAAAATTTTCGACACAAATATTCGTTGCTTGTAGATGTTCTTAACAAATGTTGTCAAGAATATAATTCTTGAGTCTTGACTTTATTAGAATTGCTGATCCACAGCAAACTCTACCTCTTGGGTCCTTTGAATCATATAGGGTGTAGCCATTAATTTTGAAAATACTTCTTGAAGTCAAACGAGTCTCATAAACCAACATTATGTCAATATTTTTTTCCGTGAGGAAGTTCTCAAGTTCATTTTTATGTTGGCAAATGCTGTTTGCGTTGCAGAAACATATTTTTAACGTGTTCATGGCATGTTAGCTAATGCTTGAAGCAGAGTATTCTGTATTCTCAGCATTTCTTGCATAATGCTATTCATGTTTGTTGTAAAATTATTTATAGTTTGCACCAAATTGGCAATAGAAGCTTCAAGGCGACTAAAGTTAAAGCTTGAGTTTGCATGCATTGAATTATTTGGAGGAGGAACATTTTTTGTGGGAATAGAACTAGTCTTAGATGCATCGGCATACGAGACACGTGAAGTGACTGGGGCGCTCATTTGAGCAGAAGTGGCGGAGGAAGCGTTTGCTGTTTGAACTGGAACTAATTTCGGTTTTTGAGTGGCCATATTCTTGACAATTATCGCACTGTCCGGCTTAGAACACTTATGTGGTTCTTCAACTGTTATTTTTCGTTATAAGAGATATTTTAAATTATAAATTGGATGAGTCTCATTTTTTTTCAATTTTATATCGTTTGGCTCAAGTTCGATGCGAAATAGAGGTTGCGGAATCTTCTCCCTATTTATTATGTTAGATACATTCTTTACCTTAAATATATGGAGGACGAGTGCATCTTTTATTTCCTCGGAAAAAACATAAGAATCTATGACCTTCAATACGATCCGCAGGCCTCTAGCACTCTTAAGCTGATATGAGTAGAAGCGTTTTTACTTTTTTCAAATTCAGTAATCTTTTTGTGAAAATCTTTTTCTTCATAAATTTAAATTTTCGTTTCATCCATGTTACCACGTTTTATTGGAACAATGTGAAATTTATTCTCACCAATGACCGAGAATAATTTTTTAATAAGAGCTTTTGAATTTTTTTCTCTAAAATAGATTGGTGGCGGCTTGGATGTTTTGTTCGTGGATATATCGGGTTTGTTGTTGTCATCTTGCAATATTTGAAAACGGGTTTGACGGTTAGTAGAGGATGCGCTGTTATCCCTAGATATTTTTGGAGCAGATGAAATTTTAGAAGACTTTGGGCTTTGCACGCGCTTTACCATAGTTATATATCTGTCCATTCCGACTTGGACCTTGGGTTTTGGGCTGCTTTTATCTTCAGTGAAAAATTGGTTAAGTGATGACCACGAGCCCGAAGCGGATGATATCGCGGAGCTATATGTAGAAGTACAAGGCAACGGCAATGTTAACGAATCACTACTTGGCATTGGACAAAGCGAAGTTGATCGTTAACGAAAAAGTGGCTTTGCCGTAAAAAAAAATCTATTATCAGGCTTTTTATTTATTTTGTTTTCATTAAGAGCTTCAGAACTCACAGTAAAATAGGCATTTCTGCCATTAGAACTCACTTCACCGTTATTTGTTTTTGAGGTACTCATATAGAGTATTCCTCAAGGGCACTTTATTTGTGTTTTTTGTTTGCGGTTTTTTTGTTCTTGTTATTTTTGAGTATGCAAAAAATATTAGCAAAGCAAATAAAACTTATCAATCAATAACAATATGTATTCCGAATATTTTTTCGTATTTTTTTTTATTTATTGTATCTTCAAATATGAACTAACAAATATGCAAATCTTAAATCTATTAAAAAATTATTTGGCCCGACCAATGTCGGACATAAACTAAGTGATAGTTATAAATAATACATAAGTAGTGATAATCAAAAAAGGAAATAAAAAAAGTATTTTCAAGTAGTCCCATCTGGAGTGTTAAGTATAAGAGCCCATGTATCCCTCTTTTCGAAATATTACGAGCACGCGGATTAGGATGTGATTCGAGTTTTGTTAAATACTTGCCTGCGTATTTTCCAATTTATTCAGTCACTAGTGGCATATTTAAATCACGATGTATATTACAATTTTTGATGTACCATGGAGCCGATGTTATCATACGTAAAATTTTGTTTTGCCTTCGTTGGATTCTCTCAATATTGGAAGCTGAAGCAGTGCCCCATAAATGAATTCCATATTGGCTTCAAAAGCGACTTGTATAGCAAAAGTTTGCAGTCTAGGCTGAGTGTTGAATTTCTGCCAATCTACCAATATATATGAATTAACTTAAGTTTCATCAGAGTTAACTTAGAGTCAATATGAGTAGTAGGGAAATCCCACTCCCACCGCAATTAAAATTGTTAAATTGTGGCTGGAATTGTTAAATTGTCGGCTGAAATTGTTAAATTGTTGCTGAAATTGTTAAATTTGGGTAATTAAAATTTGAAAATTGTTAAATTCTTGGAAATTTGTGTTTTCGGCGGCGCTTTGATGTTTTTTGTTTACATTAGGAGTTTTTGTTTACATTAAGTGTTTGTCTGTGTGTCCGTCTGTCGGTCTGCCTGACCGTGGATGTTTGTGTGTGGAATATTTTGTGTGAATATATTAAGGCGGTTCATAGTTTGGCGGTTTTTATGTGTGTATATACAGACGAGGAAAATCATGGAAATGAATTTTCCTAATACCAATGGTGAAATAGTGATTATTAATTTTTCCTAATGCCGACGGCAATGCATGATAATTTTTCCTAATGCCGGGCAAAACATGATTATTATTTTTTTCAAATGTCGACGGCAAAACATGATTATTATTTTTTTCAAATGCGGACGGCAAAACGTGATTATTAATTTTTCCTAATGCCTACGGCAATGCATGATAATTTTTCCTAATGCCTACGGCAAAACATGATTATTATTTTTTCAAATGCCGACGGTAAAACATGCTTATTTTTTTCAAATGCCTACGGCAAAACATGATTATTATTTTTTTCAAATGCCGACGGTAAAACATGATTATTTTTTTCAAATGCCGACGGCAAAACATGATTATTATTTTTTTCAAATGCCGACGGCAAAACATGATTATTATTTTTCTCAAATGCCGACGGAAAAACATGATTTTTTTTTCTAATGCTAATGTAGGTGTTGCTAGACTGTGGGAATTTAAGGCTGACCGTGATTTGAGCGGGTGGCGTTGTTGCCGTAATATGTAACCATAGGAATTTGTGGATGTGTCTGTCTGTCTGTGAATATTTAGGTGAAGGTTTGATTGGCAGGGGGCGGGGTGTAGTTGAGGTAGATCGATTGCGTGTATATATATATATATGTGTGTGGGTGTGTGTGTGTGTGTGTGTGTGTGTGTGTATGTTTGTAGGAATTTCAATGTATGTATTTCTGTAGAAGTTTAAGACTATCTGTAATTTCAGGTAGGTGAGAGTGTTGTGTTGTTGAGATTTATGAGGGGTGAGGTGTTCTAGTAATATGCAGGGAATCTGTGTGTTTGTATGTCTGTAGGAGTTTAAGGCTGACCATGATTTAGGTGGGCAGGGTTGTTGACGTAATATGTAGCCATGGGGATTTGTGGATGTGTCTGTCTATAGTAGTTTAAGGCTGATCGTGATTTGAGGTAGGTGAGGATGTTGTTGAGGTAAATTGGTTATGTGTATGTATGTATGTATGTATTTCTGTAAGAATTTAAGATGATTGTGATTTATTATGGGAGAATCCGGGAGAATCTATGTGTATAGATGTCTGTAGAAGTTTAAGACTATCTGTAATTTCAGGTAGGTGAGAGTGTTGTGTTGTTGAGATTAATCTTATATATTGTATATGTATGTACGTATGATCATGGGAATTTGTGTATGTATATCTGAGGGAGAATTTAAGGGTCGTCATGATTTGCAAAAGGTGGGGTGTTGTTGAAATTTTCTTGGATATTTCTTATATGAATTCTGCTATGTGTGTGTATTTGAGCTGGTATTTATATGTAGGTAGAAATAAATTGTTTTCAATATCGACATTTGGTACTATAAAATACTATCATATATCTGGACTTCCCTAATCTTAGTATGCTTTTATACTCACGATTGCTTTATATTTTCTCATGCTTAAATTTGTCTCGCGTTAAAGTCTGTCTGTGTGAAATTTGTTTATGTTACAGATTTTGCTTATTTAACTACATCCGTCTTCTTTGACTGAAAGAGTTTTCTGCACACAGAGAAAAACCAACTTGAAATCAATAAAAACCATGCTGAATTAATAAGAACCATTAACAAAGGTTTAGTCATATTGAAATTTCTTATTTCAATATGGACAACATATTAATTTACAGTATTCATTTATTAAACTCATTAGTTTGTAGATATCTCAATATACATTTTCTATTATATTAAAAATTATTGAATTAATGTGACGAATTCTTATTTTTAAGCTGCAGATTTTCCCTGAGTGTATGGATTGTTTATATTTGCATTGTGCTTTAACTAAACGACGCTTCATATATTTTCATGATGTAGATCTAATAAATACTTAAGCATTGATAAGAAATTTGATATGTATACATACATATCTACAAATTGATTTTATGTATGTATGTATGTATGTATGTATGTATGTATGTATGTATGTATGTATGTATGTATGTACATATATATGTACATACAAATAAGTGTTCAACTCTATCTTTGAATACATTTTTTATTTTATTTTTTGTCATGTGATGTCTGTTGTTGTTGAAATTAAAAACATTTTAATTTTTATCTGCGTTTACTTAAAAGTTTGTGAGGATTTTCTGTTTTAAGTAAAACTGAATTCCTGAAGATATGTACTTACATACTCTATAGTAATAGTAACTATAATAGAAATATTTCTTATACTTAATTTACATTTTTTTAAGGTTGATGCAATGTTAGTTAGTCAACGTTTGACATTTTTAGGGTATAAAATTTTTTCTAGCTATAACCTTCTACATTTATTTTGGAAAGCTTGCTTTGCTTTTTAAAAATGTATAAACATTTTTAAATGAAACTGATCCGGCACTCCAGCTTAGGTACTGATAGTTTTTGTTGTTAGTTAACTTACTTTTTTTTATTTTTTATTGATAAACATTTAAAATCAAACGGGAGTTTGATATTGTAATTCTTATTTTCATAATTGTTGAAAACAATCGCTGCTTTTTTTTTTTGTTTTTTTTTTTTTGTTTTTTGCGATGAAATCATTTGAATTACTTTTGAAACTTTATTCGTTTATAAAAATTATGTTATTTTCTATATTTCTTAATTTATAAGACTTTTAGACTTTGTCCTTTAGGGGTTATATATTCTATTATACGATTATGAATAAGAATGCAGTAAGCTGATTTATTTGCTTACTGCTTCAAATTAAAATTTTATTCAATTGAATAAAAGGAGTTTTTTTTCTTAAACTCTGATGCAGTTAGAAGCGCTGGAGATTCTTTCATATAACAGCTTCTTTGGAATTTTTGATACATAGTATAATATAGAATTGGATAACATTTATTTTTAATTTTTATGTTAAGAAGTACGGATATGAGACTGAATTTAAATGTACTTTTAAATTAGTTAAATCATAATGAACAAACATATTTTCTTCTTTAATAGCGATCAACAGAAAACGAACTCGTTTTCATATAATTTAGGTATACCCTATCGACGGCTCCTCTAGGATACAAGATGACTTTGTATGACGAAATTTCTGTTGCTTTATACTGATAATATGCTTACATTAATAAGGTACATATGTATATGTTTGTTTTATGAAGGGTGAGCACCTATCACTTTTATTTGTTGTCCTATATGATTTTTTTTTTAATTGTATTAAAGTTCAGCGTATTGTGTATATATTTCTGAAATGTTTAAGTGTGTTTTGTGTTCCCATCGGACAGAGTGTACGTATTAGTTGGTCAGTCAGTCTATATTTTTATTTATTTTTTTCTTCTAATGTGCCACTCCTTTTTTCAGATTTTACTACTTGGAATAGAGTATTTTTGTCTAATTTTTTGCTGGGTATATACATTAGGTATGTAGAAATTAGTTTACTTACAAAGAAATGTATGTTTAATAAACAACTATTGTAGCAAATCGATCTCAAATAACTCAGTTACCTCTACCAGCAATCCACCGTCGGTGTTTTCATAAAGTGTTAGAAACAATGAAATATCTATGTTTGGTAGAATTTTTTTGCCTCAAGTAGGTATTTCTACATGAGGTTTGCTGGTTGACTCCTATCGCATTCATATGTAATGATTATTCGCTTAAAAAGGGTCATCATCACCATCAATCACTCCGTATACAATACATTTATGAGTTGGGTTGATCCAGATACAATTGCTGTCTCATCACCTTCTAACAGCTTTATATATTTTGCTAGTATGCATGCCTTAGCATGCTTCTATCGATAGTGACGTAAGAGTCCGAGATGTAGTAGTGTTACAATTAAAAATCTTTACTATTAGAATTTACCAGTTTGCTCTTTTGAATGTTTGCAAAGTAGATACATATGTATGTATGTATTTAAGTGACCACAAAATCATAAAATTTCTTTGCTTA
Source organism: Tachina grossa (assembly GCA_949987645.1). Lineage (NCBI taxonomy): Eukaryota > Metazoa > Arthropoda > Insecta > Diptera > Tachinidae > Tachina > Tachina grossa. The sequence continues at coordinate 114,985,981 of OX465274.1, forward strand.
CAAAATTGTATGACGTGAGGATTTTTTTTTTTTTTTGAAATTATACATGCTTCGGCATGCTTTTATTTTTTTTCTATAAATTTATGTAATACTCATACAGATACAGATATAAAGTAAGATCTGTTTACTGTATATTTTAAAATTTATGCATGCTTCAGCATGATTCAAGTTGAAGCGTATATTCATTCACTAAGTTTGTTTGATACTTATTCATACACATGTACATTCTTAAAGATTTGATATCAAAGTCCAATTTCCATAGTTTATCTATATTTTCTAAAGATCTGATAGCTAAAGAAATAAATAGAGTGAAGATCTTCTATAATAATCCCATTTTTATATTGTAAAATTTTGCGTGCTAGCGCTTTCGATGAGAAAATATACATACAACTTTATAAAAAGTGATAATATGATGTGCTGCTGAATATTGCACAATTAAACACTGAAGTTTTAGCAATATTTCATTCAGACCAACAAGTTTAGAGAATTCCACTACATTTAGTTTATTATCTTTCTTAAGACCCATCATTCCTAATCAATCCTACAAAAAACAACACAAACTAGATTTTTCGTTTTAATTTTATTTTTATTTTTATTAAATTCAACATTCATTCTTCTAATTACTTTATACTATATTAAGTAGCTTTTTCTCATTTGTGGAATGTTTAATCGTAAATATTGATGCTTTCATATTAAGTAATGTTTAATCTTCTATTTATGTATGAGTTTTCCCAAGTATTTATTAAAAAATTCTTTAGAATCATCTGTTTGTAAGTTTTTTTTTTGGTACCCGTACCACTTCAAAAATATTTTCCATTCCCTTGGTTTTTAGAGTGCAGCTTTTATTTTCAGCTGTACTAAACTTTGAGAATGTGTCAATTACAGTCTTCAAAAATCAACAATTTCTATTTTCTGTAGAATAGTTCTCCATTTCACCTAACTTAGCTCCATAAAACTTCATATATTCCTTTCATTGCATCTCTACAAGCACAAACAATTGTTGAGATTTAATATGGAGTTCGTTTACTAAATTTCCTTTTAAAGACATTGAATTGTTTCACAGATTTTTTCAAAAATGTTGTGATCTACATGTTGCACTTTCAGCTATTTATACTAATATACTAACATGTAGTTAATTTTCTAATCTGTATATTTAATCGTAAGCTCATCAATTTGTTTTTAATTATTTAATTTTTAGAATTGCGTTTGCAATTTTATAACTGTCTTCTTTCTATAAATTTATTTTACGTTGTAGTTCCTCAATTGGTATTTAAATATATTCTTAAATATTAATGCTTTAAGCTATATTATTAATTTGTCTTGTATTTTATCTTCATTCAGTGTGAGGTAACTATCAACAATAGTTTGTATCTAATTCATTTCTGCCTTCCAATACTGATAAGTCAGTATAAATGTCTTCAGAATTGTAAGTCTATGAGTAAAAATCATCGTCATCATCATTTTCAGTATTAGCATCATTAAATAAGATGGTATTATCAAATATTGTTTCTTCTGCTAGTTTCTTTGGGGTACTTGTCTATATCTTGAGTGAAGGTTTCTCAGGCTTTAAACTTGTATATTTTCAACTTCTGTCTTGATTTTACTTTCCTCTTTCATAAGAATTCTTTTAATATTTTTAGAACTATTTTTGAATTCTTCCGTTATAGGTTTAAATATATCTTTTAGTTGTTCACTTGTATCTATTTCACCAGTTTTTATACTACGAAGCTTTTTCTTCATCACATTTCTTGTCAACACCAAATACTTTAAATCTTTCTCATCCATGTTCGCTAACAGCAAATAACAGTTATCAGCTACTAGATCAAGTTATCAGGAGCTGGTCTGGTTTTCAGATCAGCTTATAAGGAGCTGGTCTGGTTTTCAGATCAGCTTATCAGGAGCTGGTCTGGTTTTCAGATCAGCTTATCAGGACCTGGTCTGGATTTCAGATCAGCTTATCAGGAGCTGGTCTGGTTATCAGATCAGCTTATCAGGAGCTGGTCTGGTTATCAGATCAGCTTATCAGGACCTGATCTGGTTTTCAGATCAGCTTATCAGGAGCTGGTCTGGTTTTCAGATCAGCTTTTCAGGAGCTGGTCTGGTTATCAGATCAGCTTATCAGGAGCTGGTCTGGTTATCAGATCAGCTTAACAGGAGCTGGTCTGGTTATCAGATCAGCTTATCAGGAGCTGGTCTGGTTATCAGATCAGCTTATCAGGACCTGATCTGTTTTTCAGATCAGCTTATCAGGAGCTGGTCTGGTTTTCAGATCAGCTTATCAGGAGCTGATCTGATTTTTAGATCAGCTTATCAGGTAACAGATCAGGCTATCAGGAGCTGTTCATATTTTCATTTCAAGATATCTGAGTAATATTTAGTTATCAGTGTACAAGTAGCTAGCCATTTAGAACATTTATATACATGAAGTTTAAAGTCAAATGAAATACGAAAAAGTAAAGTTTAATGTAGTAAAATTATTTTCTATAACGATCAGCGTTTAATTCACTATCTTTGCTTATAATCAAAAATCCACATTTATCTTTTCAACATGCTTTTTATTTTCCTTACCTAAACATTAAATATACATTATCATGATCTTGTATTAAATGTTTGGTGATTCTGGTGTAAGTTTTACAGAAGTAGAATGAATCAACATTCTTATCTCTCCCCATACAAAAATATGCTTCCCATACGCATCATCGTTAAATATCATATTGGAATTACTTTGGACTGAAATAACAGATTCACTATCGGTAAATTTTGTAATATATTATTGTTTTAATTGATGAAATTAATTTCTTTATATCTAGGTTGATATAAAGATTTTGAGTATAAATAAATGTTCTCAAATTTAAGTCAATTAGGACTTTCTAGCAAGCCAATCATAGCGTTTTTTTTTCGCAATTTGACAGGTCAACTAATGTTGCACGAATAGAATTTGATATAAAGGAACTATGATTTATTTTTGAACTATCGTTCGATGATTCATCAATATTTCGTACCAAGGTTTTTTAGGTTATTTTACTAACCGCATTTATGTAGCTAAATACATTTTATAAATATTATCTCTTATAATAAAAAAATAAACTAATACAGCTATACCATATCAGAAAATATTTTCTGAAATCGTATAGCTGCATTAGTTTATTTTTTGTATAATAAGAGATAATGATCCACACTCATAATCAAAACAGCATAAAAATATCCTTTGTTTTGACTATGAGTATGCATTAATATTTATGAAATGCGTTTAGTTACAAAAATGTGGTTAGTAAAACAAAGTATATTTTAACAGCCTTATTTATAACACTTATTAGGGCTTTATAAAGACTTTTTAAGAAAAAATTTTTATAAAAAATTTGTTTTAAAAAGACTTTACAAAGCCTTAATAAGTTTTATAAATAAGGCTGTAAGAGTTTAAAATCAGTATTTTGTATGATAATACTGATTTGAAACTCTTAAAATATTCTTTGTTTTGACTATGAGTAGGGGCCATTATCTCTTATTATAGGACAAATAAGATAATATAGCTATACGATTTCAGAAAATATTTTCTGATATCGTGTAGCTACATTATTTAATTTTTCTATAATAAGAGATAATATTTATGAAATACATTTCATAAATATTGGCGCATACTCATAGTAAAAACAACCTAAAAATACCTTGGTACGAAATATTGATGAATCATCAAAATTTCATACCATCCTATATTTATGTTGTTTTACTAATCGCATTTTGTAAATAAATGCATTTCATAAATATTATCTATTATTATAGAAAGAATCAAATAGTATGGTTATATGATATTAGAAAACATGATTTCTGATATCATATAATCATACTATTTTATTTTTCTATAATAAGAGATAATGACTCATACTCATAGTCAAAACAAAGGATATTTATATGCTGTTTTGATTATGAGTATGCGTCAATATTTATGAAATGCATTTAGTTATAAAATGCGGTTAGTAAAACAAAGTATATTTTAAGTGTTTAAAACCACCATTTTATGGTAATACCAGTTTTAAACACTTAAAGCATACTTTGATTTGACTATGAGCATGAGCTGATATTTATGAAATGGATTTTATAAATATTGACTCATACCCTTAGTCAAAACAACATAAATAATTCTTGGTACGAAATTTTGATGAATCATCGAACGATAGTTCAAAAATAAATCATAGTTCCCTTATATCAAATTCTATTCGTGCAACAATAGTTGACCTGTCAAATTGCGAAAAAAAACGCTATGACTGGCTTGCTAGAAAGTCCTAATGGACTTAAATGTGAGAACATTTATTTATACTCAAAATCTTTATATCAACCTAGATATAAAGAAATTAATTTCATCAATTAAAACAATAATATATTACAAAATTTACCGATAGTGAATCTGTTATTTCAGTCCAAAGTAATTCCAATATGATATTTAACGATGATGCGTATGGGAAGCATATTTTTGTATGGGGAGAGATAAGAATGTTGATTAATTCTACTTCTGTAAAACTTACACCAGAATCACCAAACATTTAATACAAGATCATGATAATGTATATTTAATGTTTAAGTAAGTTGAGAAAAATAAAAAGCATGTTGAAAGGATAAATGTGGATTTTTGATTATAAGCAAAGATAGTGAATTAAACGATGATCGTTATAGAAAATAATTTTACTACATAAAACTTTACTTTTTCGCATTTCATTTGACTTTAAACTTCATGTATATAAATGTTCTAAATGGCTAGCTACTTGTACACTGATAACTAAATCTTACTCAGATATCTTGAAATGAAAATATGAACAGCTCCTGATAGCCTGATCTGTTACCTGATAAGCTGATCTGAAAATCAGATCAGCTCCTGATAAGCTGATCTGAAAACCAGACCAGCTCCTGATAAGCTGATCTGAAAATCAGATCAGGTCCTGATAAGCTGATCTGATAACCAGACCAGCTCCTGATAAGCTGATCTGATAACCAGACCAGCTCCTGATAAGCTGATCTGAAAACCAGATCAGGTCCTGATAAGCTGATCTGATAACCAGACCAGGTCCTGATAAGCTGATCTGATAACCAGACAAGCTCCTGATAAGCTGATCTGAAAACCAGATCAGGTCCTGATAAGCTGATCTGATAACCAGACCAGCTCCTGATAAGCTGATCTGATAACTAGACCAGCTCCTGATAAGCTGATCTGAAAAGCAGATCAGCTCCTGATAAGCTGATCTAGTAGCCGATACCTGAATTTGCTGTTAGCAAACATGGATGAGAAAGTTTTAAAGCATTTGGTGTTGAGAACAAATGTGATTAAGAAAGAGCTTCGTAGTATAAAAACTAGTGAAATAGATACAAATGAACAACTAAGAGATTCATTTAAACCTATAACTGAAGAATTCATAAATAGTTCCAAAAAATATTAAAAGAATTCTTATGAAAGAAAAAAGTAAAATCAAGACAGAAGTTGAAAATATACAAGTTTTACAGCATAAGAAACCATCAGTCAAGATAGAGACAAGTACACCAAAGAAACTAGCAGAAGGAAGAATATTTGATAATACCATCTTATTTAATGATGCTAATACTGAGAATGATGATGACGATGATTTGTATCAAAGACTTCCAATTCCGAAGACTTATCGGTATTGGAAGGAAGAAATGAATTAGATACAAATTAATGGTGATAGTAACCTCAAACTGAATGAAGATAAAATACAAATTGGTGGTCAAATATGGGCTCTAACACTAAGACTATTTTCTCTAATGTTTGATAAAATACCAAAAAACTCGAAATCTATAAAAAGATTTTAATTACTACTAATGTATGCATACAGAATCATCATCGTTGTCCGTCAGAGAACGATGATATAAGTTAATTTTTCTGGAAACTGAAATCGACAAACTAAAGAACAAATTAATAATATAGCTTAAGGCATTGATATAATTCAAGAATATATTCAAATGCATATTGGTGGACTACAACGTGAAATAAAATTAGAGAAGGAAGAGAGTTATAAAATTGAAAAGGAATTCTAAAAATTAAATAATTAAAAATAAATTGAAGAGTTGTACGATTAAATATATAGATTAGAAAATTAACTACATGTTAGTATAAATAGCTGAAAGTGCAACATGTAGATCACCACACTATCGAAAAAATCTGTAAAACAACTCAATGTCTTTAAAAAGAAATTTAGTAAACGAACTCCATTTTAAAACTCGAAAATTGTTTGTGCTTGTAGAGATGCAATGACAGGAATATATGAAGTTTTATGGAGCTAAGTTAGGTGAAATGGAGAACTATTCTACAAAAAATAGAAATTGTTGATTTTTGAAGACTGTAATTGACACATTCTCAAATTGTAGTACAGCTGAAAATAAAAGCTGCACTTACAAACAGATGATTCGAAGGAATTTTTTAATAAATACTTTGGAAAACTCATACATAAATAGAAGATTAAACATTACTTAATATGAAAGCATCAATAGTACAATGATTTAATTGAGCATTAAAAGGAATGATGTGAAAAGAATTAGCTTTAATGGTTCATATAAAAGGATTGGTATACATATATAAAAAATTACTTAGTGCATATTATAGAAAAATTTATCTCAACATTAAAATGTTTACGATTAAAGTTAACTCAACAAATGAGAAAAAGCTGCTTAATACAGTATAAAGTAATTTGAAGAATGAATGTTGAATTTAATAAAAATAAAAATTAAATTAAAACGAAAAATCTAGTGTTTTGTAGGGTTGATTAGGAATGATGGGTCTTAAGAAAGGTAATTAACTAAATGTAGTGGAATTAGATAATTAGCTAAATGTAGTGAAATTCTCTAAACTTGTTGGTCTGAATGAAATTTGCTAAAACTTCAGTGTTTAAAATGAACTATAACATAGTGCAATATTCAGCAGCACATCATATTATCACTTTTTATAAAGTTGTATGTATATTTTCCCATCGAAAGCGCTAGCACGCAAAATTTTACAATATGAAAATGGGATTATTATAGAAGATCTTCACTCTATTTATTTCTTTAGCTATCAGATCTTTAGAAAATATAGATAAACTACGGAAATTGGACTTTGATATCCAATCTTTAAGTATGTACATGTGTATGAATAAGTATCAAGCAAACTTAGTGAATGAATATACGCTTCAACTAGAATCATGCTGAAGTATGCATACTGCAAACAGATCTTACTTTATATCTGTATCTGTATGAGTATTAAATAAATTTACAGAAAAAAAATGAAAGCATGCCGAAGCATGAATAATTTCAAAAAAAAAAAATCCTCACGTCATACAATTTTGTAAGCAAAGAAATTTTATGATTTTGTGGTCACTTAAATACAAACATACATATGTATCTACTTTGCAAAAATTCAAAAGAGCGAACTGGTAAATTCTAATAGTAAAGATTTTTAATTGTAACACTACTACATCTCGGACTCTTACGTCACTATCGATAGAAGCATGCTAAGGCATGCATACTAGCAAAATATATAAAGCTGTTAGAAGGTGATGAGACAGCAATTGTATCTGGATCAACCCAACTCATGAATGTATTGTATACGGGAGTGATTGATGGTGATGATGACCTTTTTTAAGTGGATAATCATTACATATGAATGCGATAGGAGTCAACCAGCAAACCTCATGTAGAAATACCTACTTGAGGCAAAAAAATTCTCCCAAACATAGATATTTCATTGTTTCTAACACTTTATGAAAACACCGACGGTGAATTGTTGGTAGAGGTAACTGAGTTATTTGAGATCGATTGGCTACAATAGTTGTTTATTAAACATACATTTCTTTGTAAGTAAACTAATTTCTACATACCTAATGTATATACCCAGCAAAAAATTAGACAAAAATACTCTATTCCAAGTAGTAAAATCTGAAAAAAGGAGTGGCACATTAGAAGAAAAAAATAAATAAAAATATAGACTGACTGACCAACTAATACGTACACTCTGTCCGATGGGAACACAAAACACACTTAAACATTTCAGAAATATATACACAATACGCTGAACTTTAATAAAATTAAAAAAAAAAACATCATATATGACAACAAATAAAAGTGAAAGGTGCTCACCCTTCATAAAACAAACATATATGTACCTTATTAATGTAAAAATATTATCAGTATAAAGCAACAGAAATTTCGTCAAACAAAGTCATCTTGTATCCTAGAGGAACCGTCGAAAGGGTATACCTAAAGTCTCTGAAAACCACTTCGTTTTCTGATGATCGCTTTTCAACAAGAAAATAAGTTTGTCCATTATGACTAATTTAAAAGTACATTTAAATTCAGTCTCATATCCGATCTTCACTGCATCAGAATTTAAGAAAAAAGCTCCTTTTATTCTATTGAATAAAATTTTAATTTAAAACAGTAAGCAAAGATATCAGCTTCAACTTCAAATGATTTCATCACAAAAAAAAAAAACTAGTGATTGTTTTCAACAATTATGAAAATAATAATTTCAATATAAAGCTCCCTTTTGATTTTAAATGTTTATCAATAAAAATAAAAAAAGAAGTAAGTTGACTACCAAAGAAAAAAAAAAACTATCAGTATATAAGCTGGAGTGCCGGATCAGTTTCATTTAAAAATGTTTATACATTTTCATAAAGCAAAGCAAGATTTCGAAAACAAATGTAGAAAGTGAAGAAAAAAGTCTATAGTTAGAAAAAATTATGTACCCCAAAAATTTCTAACGTTAACTTACTAACGTTGCATCAACTTTAAAAAAATTTAAATTAAGTATAAGAAATATTTCTATTTTAGTTGCTATTACTATAGAGTATGTATCTTCAGGAAGTCAGTTTTACTTAAAACCGAAAATCCTCACAAACTTTTAAGTAAACGCAGATAAAAATTAAAACGTTTTTATTTTCAAATAAAAAAAAAACTGAATATATCGCATCTATACACAGACGAATATTTACAACAACAACACCAACAACAACAAGAACAAAAGACATCAATGACAAAAAAAAATGTATTCAAAGATTGAAATAAACAAAATCTGTAATATAAACAAATTTCATATAGGCAGACTTTAACGCGAGACAAATTTAAGTATGAGAAAATATAAAACAAGCGTAAGTATAAAAACATAATAAGATTAGGGAAGTCCAGACATATGATAGTATTTTATAGTACCAAATGTCGATACTGAAAACAATTTATTTCTATCTACATATAAATATTAGCGCAAATACACACACACATAGCAGAATTCATATAAGAAATATCCAAGAAAATTTTAACAACACCCCACCTTTCACAAATCACGAACAGCCTAAAATTCTCCCCCAGATATACATATAAAAATTCCCATTGTCATACATACATACATATACAATTACAGAATTAATCTCAAGAACACAACACTCACCTACCCTAAATTATGAATAGTCTTAAACTTCTACAGACGTCTATACACATAGATTCTCCCGGCTACATAATACAAGAACACCTCGTCCCTAATAAATCCCAATCATCTTAAATTCTTACAGAAACAGATACATACATACACATAACCAATTTACCTCAACAAGATCCTCAAATCACGATCAGCCTTAAACTACTATAGACAGACGCATTCGCAAATCCCCATGGCTACATATTACGTCAACAACCCTGCCCACCCAAATCATGGTCAGCCTTAAACTCCTACAGAAATACAAACACACAGATTCCCCCGGTTACATATTAATAGAATGCTTCGCCCCTCAAAAATCACAATCAGCCTTAAGCTCCTACAGAAATACATATGTACATTGAAATTAATACAAACATACACAGACACACAGACACACACACACACACGCGCACAGACATACACACAATCGATCTACCTCAACTACACCCCGCCCCTGCCAATCAAACCCTCACCTAAATTCTCACAGACAGACAGACACATCCACAAATTCCTATGGTTACATAATACGGCAACAACGCCACCTACTCAAATCACGTTCAAATTCTCACAGTCTATCAACACGAACATTAGCATTAGAAAAAATAACTTTCACGTTTTCCCGTCGTCATTAGGAAAAATCATTTTCCCGTCGGCATTTGAAAAAATTATATTCATGTTTTGCCGTCGGCATTAGGAAAAATTAATAAACATGTTTTGCCGTCGGCATTTGAAAAAAATAATAATCATGTATTGCCGTCGGCATATACACTCATATGAAACCTCAAAAAAAATCACCCGTTATCACAATTAATGTAACCCAAAAAAAATCACCCGATCACACAAAGTTAATGTAAACAAAAAACTCGTAATGTAAACAAAAAAAAACTCCTAATGTAAACAAAAAACATCAAAGCGCCGCCGAAAACACAAATTTCCAAGAATTTTAAAATTTCAGCAACAATTTAACAATTTCAGCCACAATTTAACAATTTCAGCCCACAATTTAACAATTTCAGCAACAATTTCACAATTTTAATTGTCCCCGAATTGGCAGTTCCCTACTACGAACCTGTACATGCATATTTTTCGAAATTAAGAAGTTATTCGTACGAAGTTTGTGGGGAATATGTAAAAACTAAATAAATAGAAATGTAAAATCCTATAGAAAAACACAATTTTAGTTTTTTTTCCAAATTTTTAAACTTTCCAAGCAAACTTTTCAATATTTCTTTCCATAAAAACCTTTTTTAGACTATTACGCTTATTCCAAAAAAAAAATAAAAAATTAGCGAAATCGGTGAAGCCGGGAAACACCTAAACACAGACCTTTTCTTTTTCCAATATAAACGTTTTTTAAATAAAATGTAGAGTCAATTTGAACTTTATTGCTATTCAAACATAATTTTAGCTTACTTCAGTTGTTAATCTATCAAATTATTTTGTTTTATATAGATTGATAAATATTAAGTTTTGTCACAAATTAAATTTTTGAACGCAACCATAATAGTTGACATTAGATTTGGCAACCAACTAATATGTCAATCCATTCTGTCGCACTTCAGAACACGGAAAAAAGTATTGCGGTATTGTGTTGCAATATCTATGAGTGCGAGAGAACTTTTTTTACCTTGGTGATCCTTTGTGATAGTGACGTTCCAAGTAATGTGCTCTTATTTTTTTTTGATATTTGTGATTTTCGTCAGACTCTTCCAGTTATTCCCCAATCAACTGTTGCTGATGAACTAAATGCATACCTAAAATCACCGAATTTGTGGCAGTATATAAAGTCACTCCAATTAACAACTAACATGCGAGTATTTTTGCAACAAGATGAAACTGGGAATGTGTTTGCGAAGCAGTTGTTAGACATTGGAAATAACAAAGTTGCAGTGGACACCTCTACCAGATTCATCACATTGCCAAAACAGGAGTGTATTCAGCGTGTTTTTCCAGATATAGCGCAAAAGTAAAATAATCATAATTGGCTTGGTGAACGAGCAATATTGGCGGCGAAAAATAAAGATGTCGAGGATCTCAATGCGACTATTCAGAATTTTCATCCAGGACAGTTGGTTTCCTCCAACTATCCCACAGAGTTTTTAAATTCACTGGAACTGAGTGGATTACCACCTCACAATTTGCAATTAAAAGTTGGATCAGTTATCATCATCCTGCGTAACATTAATCAACCTCGAGTGTGCAATGGAACAAGACATTGAAGCAACAATCATAAAAGGAAAATACAAAGGAGAGGATGTCTTGATACCGCGGATACCGATGATTCCAACGGATTTACCATTCGATTTTAAATGCTTACAATTTCCAGTACGTCTGGCCTTTGCGATGACCATAAATAAATCTCATGGACAGTCGTTAGAAGTTTGCGGAATCAACTTGGAGTTTCCCTGTTTCGTGCATGGACAATTATACGTCGCGTGTTCGTGCGTCGAAAAACCGTCTGCTTTGTTTATTTACGAACCACAAAACAAAACAAAAAATATAGTTTATGAGCAAGCTTTATATTGATTAACAGACTATATCATAACAGTGTTTATCGGTCAATATCAAATTTAAAGCTTATAAATAGTCAGTATTTGACGAAAACTCTGTTTTGTAAGTAAGCAACACGATGTGTCGAAAATAATAATAAAAGATCATGCTTCATTAAAAAAATGCTTTTTTATTAAATACGGATTTGTTTTGTTATACCCTTTACCACGAAAATCGTAAAAGGTTATATCGTATATAGGTTTGTTTGTTTTAAAATTATTTTATACAAAAGCTTAGGTCTTTTATTTATCAACTGAGGCAGTGTCAAGTCTGGCAGGTCAGCTTGTTTTATATATATAAGCTCTTATTGTACAATGTACATTCTTAAAATAAAAAAATTTCCATATAAATATAATTTAAAAAACTTAAATTTTACCAATTCCCAAAACAAAATCACTAATTATTAAATTGACTGCACCAGGTCAAAAAATACTTGTGTGGCAACACTCTATTCTTAAATAGCTGTTGTTGTTATTTACATTTATTTTCTTTTTACATACTTTTGGAACTACAATTTGAAACTGAAAAAAAGTCAGCTAATGTAGTAATGGTAAAGAAAATAAAGAACATGTTGATTATTGAGTTTTTGTTTCAACTTTGTTATTTGTTTTAAGCATCTGATTTGTTTAAATAAAAGTTTATAACATAATAACTCTAGTTGTTCTAAGAAACTTTGGGTAAAGGTTCCCTGATGATCTGCATTAGGAACAGTGAAATGCGCATAGGATCCAGCTAAACCCCTCAATAATAAATTTCAATGTATTTTTAATTAAAAAAAAAACATTTTACTTAATAAGTAAAATATTAATTTGGGATTATTAGTGCGTTTAAAAAATTTTAAACTTAAATTTTAACAATTCCCATACAAAATCAATAATTATTAAATTGACTGCACCAGGTCAAAAAATACTTGTGTGGCAACTCTCTATTCGTAAATAGCTGTTGTTGTTATTTACATTTATTTTCTTTTTACATAATTTTACAACTACAATTTGAAGCTGAAAAAAGTCAGCCAATGTAGTTATGGTAAAGAAAATAAAAAAACATGTTGATTATTGAGTTCTTGTTTCAACTTTATTTGTTTTAAGCTTCTCATTTGTTTAAATGAAAGTTTATAACACAATAACTCTAGTTGTTCTAAGAAACTTTGGGTAAAGGTTCCCTGATGATCTGCATTAGGAACAGTGAAATGTGCATAGGATCCAGCCTAACCCCTCAATAGTCAATTTCAATGTATTTGTAATTTAAAAAAAACATTTTACTTAATAAGTAAAATATTAATTTGGGATTATTAGTACGTTTAAAAAATTTTAAACTTAAATATAATTTTGTTACACAAAATTGTTGGTGTTTTGTTGGTTATTTTCCTTATTATTTTCCAAAATATTAATTTAAGCAAAAAACTTTCATTAATACTAGTTTTGTTGACTTAAAGAGCTAAAATATTGCCATATGTCATATTCTTGTAAAATGATTTTTTTAAAAGATGGTCATATGCAAAAAATTACATTGAAAAATGGGCTTGAAGGCGAACTTTAAGGGCCGGAGACACCCCCTAAAACGCAAGTTATCGGTATGAAATTTGTTTTGACATAAAGATGAACTGATTTGGGGGTTAAGAGTAGAAGAAATAAAAAAGGTCTGTATACAATTAACGGCCACCCTAATATACATATATCTATAACATAGTGTAATATTCAGCAGCACATCATATTATCACTTTTTATAAAGTTGTATGTACATTTTCCCATCGAAAGCGCTAGCACGCAAAATTTTACAATATGAAAATGGGATTATTATTATAGAAGATCTTCACTCTATTTATTTCTTTAGCTATCAGCTCTTTAGAAAATATAGATAAACTACGGAAATTGGACTTTGATATCCAATCATTAAGAATGTACATGTGTATGAATAAGTATCAAACAAACTTAGTGAATGAATATACGCTTCAACTAGAATCATGCTGAAGCATGCATGAATTTTAAAATATACAGTAAACAGATCTTACTTTATATCTGTATCTGTATGAGTATTACATAAATTTATAGGAAAAAAAAATAAAAGCATGCCGAAGCATGTATAATTTCAAAAAAAAAAAATCCTCAAGCCAAGTGTGATGATAAAAGTCGGCACGAAGTACCTTGTTTTTACCACACCATCATAAATGACTACCTTGTATTATTTTTTTTAATCATTCCATACGGGAATGTTTATTTATTTTGATATGTATTATTTTTACTACCATTACACTGAAGTATACTTTTGTTTATTATACATGATGATTTATTATTTTCTTTATACATATATTATATATTTTTTTAAACCAAGGTAAAAGAAATTGTAATATTAACTTTAAGTTGTTACACTATGATATTCAAATATTTAAACTTAACGGCTTGTATGATGACACCAAATGGTACCGAGGGCAATGAAATGATAGCATACATACAATTTCATACAACTACGTTGAAAATGAACGCCCCACATGTTACAACTGCGAGATCAGTCATAGGAAATTAGTATAAAAGGAGCTGCCTTGCACATGAGTGAGGAGAGTTTGTGTCGAGGGCTTGAGTAGGTAAGATAAATGAACTTGGTGGTTAGCCGCTGAATTGAATTTATCTTTGTAGGCAATCTTGGTAGCATTATTATTGGTGGTCAGCCGCTGATAATAATTAGGTATTAATCTTGCATTGGTATTGGTGGTTAGCCGCTGATAACAACACAAGGTTAAGTCTGAATTTAGGAAAGGTAGTATTGGTGGTTAGCCGCTGATAGTACTTTAGTTAGTTAGCCTGTTCTGGTATTGGTGGTTAGCCGCTGATCAACCATTCAGGCTAAGTCCGGTTTTATAAAAGTTAGTTAGTTGATAGTACTTTAGTTAGTTAGCCTGTTCTGGTATTGGTGGTTAGCCGCTGATTAACCATTCAGGCTAAGTCCGGTTTTATAAAAGTTAGTTAGCTGATAGTACTTTAGTTAGTTAGCCTGTTCTGGTATTGGTGGTTAGCCGCTGATCACCCATTCAGGCTAAGTCCGGTTTTATAAAAATTAGTTAGCCGATAGTACTTTAGTTAGTTAGTCTGTTCTGGTATTGGTGGTTAGCCGCTGATCAACCATTCAGGCTAAGTCCGAGTTTATAAAAAATTAGTTAGCCGCTGATCAACCATTCAGGCTAAGTCCGAGTTTATAAAAAATTAGTTAGCCGCTGATCAACCATTCAGGCTAAGTCCGAGTTTATAAAAAATTGTAAAACCGCTGAGGGCCATTCAGGCTAAGTCCAGGTGGTATAAAAATTAGTCAGCCGTTGAGCCATTCAGACTCAAGTATAGAAAATTAGTTGTCCACTTAGTAATAGTAGAGAGTAATGTAAATAAATATATATTAATATAAGAACATTGAATTGAAATAAATAAATACTGCAAAATACACCCTGTAGAGTGTTTCACTTTCCTCGCACGACAGTCCAAACAAATAAATTTTTGTGACGAAACCTGGACACCGGCGAGTGATACCCCAGCATTGAGAAAGCATCGTCACATTGGCGCCCGAGCAGGGACCGTCATAGAGAGAAAAGAAAAATTACTTTGGGGTATAATAAAAATCAGAAATAAAAAAAAAAATAAAAAAAAAATATATATATATAAAAAGAAGATAGGAAAAAAATAATAAAAAAATAAATAAATTTAAACAAATAAAATAAAATAAAAACAAGAATATAGGGAAAAAAAAAAAATAATAATAAAAAAAAAATATAAAGGGGAAAATATGTTGAAGACCGGTTGGATATATATGTTGAAACGAGACGAATTGACCAAATACTTGGAGGAATTCGGTCTCAATACTAGCGGCACCGTAGAAGAATTACGGAAACGAATGTCAGCTTTCATTAGTGCTGAGCATGATGAAGCCACGTCAACACGTATACTGGAATATCAAAAGGGACATGAGAGGCCTGGCGAAATCACTCTGCCTACCGGTAAAGGTGCAATACCAAAGTCACCCTGCAAAACGAATAGCCAACAAGTTGATAATTCACCGCATCAACTTCCAACGACACCAGTAAATACGACAATTCCAGACAGAATCACCATAATCGACCAGGTCCGAAAATGGGGAATTTTTTTTGAAGGTGGTAAGGAACCTCTCGCTTTCGTGGAACGATTAGAAGAATTGGCAGACCTATATTTGGTACCCCGAAACCATTTAATTAAAGTAATGCCAGAATTTTTACGTAAGCGGGCCCTGATATGGTATCGAAACAATAACTCACATTGGCAGGCGTGGAATGAATTCAAGGCCGATTTTCTGGAATTTTTTTTACCTGCTCGGTTCTTTGAGAAATTAGAGGACGACATAAAATCGAGAATGCAACGTCCAAAAGAGCGTTTTAAGGACTATGTTTTAGAAATCCAGAACCTCATGCGACATTCCACCCTCACAGAAGACCAGAAGTTACAACGTATTTTTAGAAATTCGCACGCCGAATATCAATGGTATGTCCGACGAAGCGATTTTACAAATTTAAAGGAACTGGTGCGATTAGCAGAAGACCTGGAAAGTATCCCGGCATCACCTAGAACAGTGAATAACAATTCTAACACATCCCAAAATCAGTGTTATCGATGCGGGCAAATAGGCCACTATGCTTCCCGATGCCCTAATGCCCTGGTGGGAAACGCCATGGGAGGTCGACAAAACTGAGGATGTTCGGATCTCCCAAAGAAAATAAGTCCTCACCCCCATTAACCAGCCTGCAAAGCGAAGAATCGCGTTTGGTCGCGTCCATTTTTATTGGTGGTACTCCGGTCAAAGCTATCATCGACACAGGAGCGAGCCGCAATTTTATAAAAGAAAACTTCATAAAAAAATTAAAACAACAACCCCGGTACATACACGAAGAAATTGATGTAGTCCTGGCCGACGGGTCAACCAAAACCATATCACAAGCTATCGAAGTTCCAACATTATTGGGCAGTACTAAAAAACATTGCCGATTCCTAGTCATGCCGGAAGCCAGTGAAGAAGTTATCGTGGGGCTAGAATTTTTACGCGAGTTTAACACCAAAATACAAATTGCCGGCCTAAAATTAAATTGTGACAAAAACCCTAACAGAAGTTTAACACCAGTAAATCAGTTACCAACACAAGAGGTACAAGAGGACCAGGGTAGCGGAAAGAGCAGTCCAAATACGGTGAGTACTACAAGTACTGAATTTAGTAATACCATTCAAATTACAGCAAGAGAGCAACGAAGAATTAATAAATTTATACAAGAAGAGCTCGAAAAATTCAAGAATTTGCAAGGGCCTTCGACAATCGCGTCACACAAAATCGTATTGACAGATGATCGACCTGTGAAGATTCGTTATGCGCCTCGTAATCCTGCTATGCAGGCAATAATAGACGCAGAGGTTAGTAAATTGATAGCGGATGGATGCATCGAACCATCATCATAGCCCGTACTGTTTTCCCATCACGCTGGTTAAAAAGAAAAACGGAACCTGGAGAACCTGTATGGATTTTCGCCAGCTAAACGCCAGGTCTGTGCCTGATGCTTACCCCCTCCCGCGTATTGATAGCATCCTGAATCGATTAAGGGAAGCCAAGTTTATCAGTAGTATTGACCTGAAAAACGGATATTGGCAAATTCCTTTGGAGGAAAATAGCAAGCAATATACAGCGTTCGCTGTACCCGGCAGGGGATTATTCCAATGGAAGGTGATGCCGTTCGGACTACATTCTGCTCCAGCAACTTTTCAAAGAGCATTGGATAGAGTGATTGGGCTAGAGATGGAGCCTAACGCCTTTGCCTATTTAGACGACATCATCGTAATAGGTAAAAACGTAGAAGATCACATGCGTAACTTAAGAGAAGTGTTCAGAAGATTACGGGCGGCTAAGTTGAAAATCAATCCAGAAAAATGCTCATTCTTTCAACGAGAAACAAAGTACTTGGGACATGTCGTGAATGAAAAGGGAATAAACACTGATCCGGATAAAACAGACGCAATTTCCAAATTACCACAACCCGGCAATATCCGTGACGTAAGGCATTTTTAGGGGTTGCTTCCTGGTACAGACGATTTGTGCCAGACTTCGCAGCGATATCACAGCCGCTAACACAGCTCCTTAAAAAAGGCAAGCATTTTAAATGGGGCCCAGAACAAGAACAGGCGTTCACCACTTTGAAAAATAAACTGACCCAAGCTCCTGTCCTGGCATGCCCAGATTTCTCCAAGGAATTCGTATTGCAAACCGACGCAAGTGAGTTTGGAGTGGGAGCAGTACTCACCCAGGAAGTAGAAGGGGAAGAGCGAGTTATAGCTTACGCGAGTCGTCATCTCAATAAAGCCGAGAAAAATTACACCACCACGGAGAAGGAGTGCCTTGCCATTGTTTGGGGCATTCGTAAGATGAGACCATATCTAGAAGGCTATCATTTCACGGTCGTAACGAATCATTTAGCGCTTAAATGGCTGAATTCATTAGATAGTCCCACGGGCAGACTTGCACGTTGGGCGCTAGAACTACAACAGTTCAATTTTTCAATTCAGTATCGTAAAGGGAAACAAAACATAGTGGCGGATGCTTTGTCGCGTCAACCGGTAGAGGTCGCGAACTTCGTAAGTTGCGGGTCACCACAGTCGAATGAGTGCAAATGGTTGCAGAAAATGCAACAGAAAATAGAAAAGTACCCAAAGAAATATGCTGACTATACGTTATTGGAGGGCCAATTATATAGACATTTCCCTCGAAATTGTACAGAGGCAGATGATATCCCATGGAAGCTATGTGTCGCCACCCAGGATCGTGAACGCGTTATGCGAGAAAATCATGACAATGTCACAGCCGGGCACCTTGGTATCCGGAAAACAGTAAATCGGGTAGCAAATCGCTACTATTGGCCTGGAATGTTCCGAGACATTAGTCGCTATGTACGGCGATGCCAGTCGTTCCAACAATATAAGGTGAGCCAAGAAAAACCAGCGGGGGAAATGTTAACCAACATTCCCGAAGAACCATGGGCTACAATTTGTGCGGATTTCGTTGGACCATTGCCACGGTCCAAACATGGTAATACAATGCTTTTAGTAATTTTTGACAAGTTTTCAAAATGGGTGGAACTGGTACCAATGCGTAAAGCTACAGCGGAAGGTGTGATAAAGGCATTAAGAGAACGTATTCTTGCACGTTACGGTGTCCCTAAGATACTGATCACTGACAATGGCACACAGTTTACCTCCCGAATTGTGCAACGTTTTCTGGTTGATATAGGCGTACGACACCAATTTACCGCACCGTACATGCCGCAGGAAAACCCCACAGAGAGGGCTAATCGTACCATCAAAACTATAATGGCCCAGTTCACTAAAGGACAGCACAACAAATGGGATGAATCGCTTCCGGAAATTATGCTTGCGGTTAACTCAAGCGTCGCGGAATCGACAGGATATTCCCCAGCCTTTATAACGCAAGGTCGCGAGCCCCGCTTGCCAAAGGCCTTATACGATGAAGTTACAACTGGTACCGGAGCTAGAAGGCTGAATCCAGAAGAACGTCAATCAGAACTTCAACAAATATTTGAGTTAGTAAAAAGAAATTTGGGCAGGGCAGCAGAAGATCAGCGACGGTATTACAACCTCAGACGACGTCAGTGGAAACCCAAGATTGGTGACCTCGTATGGTTGCGTCAACATCCTCTGTCTAAAGCAGTTGACAACTTTGCTGCAAAATTGGCCCCTAAATTCGGAGGCCCTTTTTGTGTCGAATCGTTTGTTTCGCCAGTAATCGTTAGGCTTCAGAGCACTTTCGATCACGATATAAAAAACGCTCATTTGAGTGAAATAAAACCCTACAACCCATAACATGACCTAAAAATTATTATTATTATTATTATTATTATTTATTTTTTATTTGTAGATAAGAAGATAAAAAGAAAAAAAAACCCCCAGTCATCATGAGTAAACGTCACTTCGAGGTAACGCGAGATAAGTTCCGTAAGCGAATGGTGGAAGAACAAGCTAAGGGGCGTAGGACCATCTACGTGCCTGATGTCATAATCCCAATTAAGAAAGGAGATCGGGGAACACTAGCCGCTGCCACGCCCAAACGCAAAAATGCCTCGTGCTACCGCTTGAGTACCGCCGCTAGTGCCCATCCAGTGCAAACCATCTCCAAGACCACAACAACACCAAACCCTCAAGTGTCTGCCGCCGGTCGGAAGGAGGCCTGTGCGGTTAACCCACCCAGTTCCAAAATTAGAGTTCCACCCAAAGAAGATGAACAGTCCACACCCTTGACCGCCGAAGATACTACACCATTGATGCCTAATTCCTCTCGCAACAACACCCAAGCAACCGACGACAACGCAAACACAACTGAGTGCCACCCCTTAAAAATAGACGCATGCGCAACATCTAGCCCTGAGATCATGGTTACACCGGTAAAAGCAGATCAGCTGCTACCTCCGACTCCCTGGAACCCTGACAGTAATATCCACCTCAGCTGTCAACAACAAACGAGATCCAGAGGATGATGGATGGACACCATGGTTCATCAAATTACACAATGAACCAGGTAACCCACCCACACCAGGGAAAAGCGTCAAATGCAATGACGCAACGCCTACCCCGTTCCACTGGAGACGATTATCACAGAGTTCATCAAGCACAAAGTCACCATTGCATGCGTCCCCGTGCTTATCGATATATGCTTCCTCCCCTGGAAAATCCCTAGACTTATCATTGTCACCAGATACTAGTCCCCCACAACTGGTTCGCGGTAGAGACCCTGAAGTAGAGAAAGTGGCACCAACCAATATCATTCCACAGTACAACAACACCACAGGACCTACGATAGTGGAGCCCACCAATTGGCCACCCGAGTTGCGCGAAAGAATTCAAGAAGAACAAGAGAATCGGTCCTCCAAACAACGGAAGAAATTTTTAACACAAGTGGGATCACTAACCTATCGTGTGGTAGTGGCCAAAAGTGGTAAGGTGAACGTCACGCAGATGTGAGAAACAAATAGCCCACTCACCGAGGAAGAGGGAGAGTGTGATGATAAAAGTCGGCACGAAGTACCTTGTTTTTACCACACCATCATAAATGACTACCTTGTATTATTTTTTTTATATCATTCCATACGGGAATGTTTATTTATTTTGATATGTATTATTTTTACTACCATTACACTGAAGTATACTTTTGTTTATTATACATGATGATTTATTATTTTCTTTATACATATATTATATATTTTTTTAAACCAAGGTAAAAGAAATTGTAATATTAACTTTAAGTTGTTACACTATGATATTCAAATATTTAAACTTAACGGCTTGTATGATGACACCAAATGGTACCGAGGGCAATGAAATGATAGCATACATACAATTTCATACAACTACGGTGAAAATGAACGCCCCACATGTTACAACTGCGAGATCAGTCATAGGAAATTAGTATAAAAGGAGCTGCCTTGCACATGAGTGAGGAGAGTTTGTGTCGAGGGCTTGAGTAGGTAAGATAAATGAACTTGGTGGTTAGCCGCTGAATTGAATTTATCTTTGTAGGCAATCTTGGTAGCATTATTATTGGTGGTCAGCCGCTGATAATAATTAGGTATTAATCTTGCATTGGTATTGGTGGTTAGCCGCTGATAACAACCCAAGGTTAAGTCTGAATTTAGGAAAGGTAGTATTGGTGGTTAGCCGCTGATAGTACTTTAGTTAGTTAGCCTGTTCTGGTATTGGTGGTTAGCCGCTGATCAACCATTCAGGCTAAGTCCGGTTTTATAAAAGTTAGTTAGTTGATAGTACTTTAGTTAGTTAGCCTGTTCTGGTATTGGTGGTTAGCCGCTGATTAACCATTCAGGCTAAGTCCGGTTTTATAAAAGTTAGTTAGCTGATAGTACTTTAGTTAGTTAGCCTGTTCTGGTATTGGTGGTTAGCCGCTGATCACCCATTCAGGCTAAGTCCGGTTTTATAAAAATTAGTTAGCCGATAGTACTTTAGTTAGTTAGTCTGTTCTGGTATTGGTGGTTAGCCGCTGATCAACCATTCAGGCTAAGTCCGAGTTTATAAAAAATTAGTTAGCCGCTGATCAACCATTCAGGCTAAGTCCGAGTTTATAAAAAATTAGTTAGCCGCTGATCAACCATTCAGGCTAAGTCCGAGTTTATAAAAAATTGTAAAACCGCTGAGGGCCATTCAGGCTAAGTCCAGGTGGTATAAAAATTAGTCAGCCGTTGAGCCATTCAGCCTCAAGTATAGAAAATTAGTTGTCCACTTAGTAATAGTAGAGAGTAATGTAAATAAATATATATTAATATAAGAACATTGAATTGAAATAAATAAATACTGCAAAATACACCCTGTAGAGTGTTTCACTTTCCTCGCACGACAGTCCAAACAAATAAATTTTTGTGACGAAACCTGGACACCGGCGAGTGATACCCCAGCATTGAGAAAGCATCGTCACACGTCATACAATTTTGTAAGCAAAGAAATTTTATGATTTTGTGGTCACTTAAATACATACATATGTATCTCCTTTGTAAAAATTCAAAAGAGCGAACTGGTAAATTCTAATTGTAACACTACTACATCTCGGACTCTTACGTCACTATCGATAGAAGCATGCTAAGGCATGCATACTAGCAAAATATATAAAGCTGTTAGAAAGTGATGAGACAGCAATTGTATCTGGATCAACCCAACTCATGAATCTATTGTATACGGGATTGATTGATGGTGATGATGACCTTTTTTAAGTGAATAATCATTACATATGAATGCGATAGGAGTCAACCAGCAAACCTCATGTAGAAATACCTACTTGAGGTAACTGAGTTATTTGAGATCGATTTGCTACAATAGTTGTTTTTTAAACATACATTTCTTTGTAAGTAAACTAGTTTCTACATACCTAATGTATATACCCAGCAAAAAATTAGACAAAAATACTCTATTCCAAGTAGTAAAATCTGAAAAAAGGAGTGGCACATTAGAAGAAAAAAATAAATAAAAATATAGACTGACTGACTAACTAATACGTACACTCTGTTTGATGGGAACACAACACACACTTAAACATTTCAGAAATATATACACAATACGCTGAACTTTAATACAATTAAAAAAAAATATCATATAGGACAACAAATAAAAGTGATGGGTGCTCACCCTTCATAAAACAAACATATACATATGTACCTTATTAATGTAAGCATATTATCAGTATAAAGCAACAGAAATTTCGTCATACAAAGTCATCTTGTATCCTAGAGGAGCCGTCGATAGGGTATACCTAAATTATATGAAAACGAGTTCGTTTTCTGTTGATCGCTATTAAAGAAGAAAATATGTTTGTTCATTATGATTTAACTAATTTAAAAGTAATTACATTTAAATTCAGTCTCATATCCGTACTTCTTAACATAAAAATTAAAAATAAATGTTATCCAATTCTATATTATACTATGTATCAAAAATTCCAAAAAAGCTGTTATATGAAAGAATCTCCAGCGCTTCTAACTGCATCAGAGTTTAAGAAAAAAAAACTCCTTTTATTCAATTGAATAAAATTTTAATTTAAAGCAGTAAACAAATAAATCAGGTTACTGTATTCTTATTCATAATCGTATAATAGAATATATAACCCCTAAAGGACAAAGTCTAAAAGTCTTATAAATTAAGAAATATAGAAAATAACATAATTTTTATAAACGCGTAAAGTTTCAAAAGTAATTCAAATGATTTCATCGCAAAAAACAAAAAAAAAACAAAACAAAAAAGCAGCGATTGTTTTCAACAATTATGAAAATAATAATTACAATATCAAACTCCCGTTTGATTTTAAATGTTTATCAATAAAAAATAAAAAAAGTAGGTTAACTAACAACAAAAACTATCAGTACCTAAGCTAAAGTGCCGGATCAGTTTCATTTAAAAATGTTTATACATTTTTAAAAAGCAAAGCAAGCTTTCCAAAATAAATGTAGAAGGTTATAGCTAGAAAAAATTTTATACCCTAAAAATGTCAAACGTTGACTAACTAACATTGCATCAACTTTAAAAAAATGTAAATTAAGTATAAGAAATATTTCTATTATAGTTACTATTACTATAGAGTATGTAAGTACATATCTTCAGGAATTCAGTTTTACTTAAAACAGAAAATCCTCACAAACTTTTAAGTAAACGCAGATAAAAAATAAAATGTTTTTAATTTCACCAACAACAGACATCACATGACAAAAAATAAAATAAAAAATGTATTCAAAGATTGAGTTAAACACTTATTTGTATGTACATATATATGCACATACATACATACATAAAATCAATTTGTAGATATGTATGTATACATATCAAATTTCTTATCAATGCTTAAGTATTTATTAGATCTACATCATGAAAATATATGAAGCGTCGTTTAGTTAAAGCACAATGCAAATATAAACAATCCATACACTCAGGGAAAATCTGCAGCTTAAAAATAAGAATTCATCACATTAATTCAATAATTTTTAATATAATAGAAAATGTATATTGAGATATCTACAAACTAATGAGTTTAATAAATGAATACTGTAAATTAATATTTTGTCCATATTGAAATAAGAAATTTTAATATGACTAAACCTTTGTTAATGGTTCTTATTAATTCAGCATGGTTTTTACTG
This sequence comes from Tachina grossa, assembly GCA_949987645.1. Classification (NCBI taxonomy): domain Eukaryota; kingdom Metazoa; phylum Arthropoda; class Insecta; order Diptera; family Tachinidae; genus Tachina; species Tachina grossa. The sequence goes on from OX465274.1 coordinate 115,010,670, forward strand.
ATTTCAAGTTGGTTTTTCTCTGTGTGCAGAAAACTCTTTCAGTCAAAGAAGACGGATGTAGTTAAATAAACAAAATTTGTAATATAAACAAATTTCACACAGACAGACTTTAACGCGAGACAAATTTAAGCATGAGAAAATATAAAGCAATCGTGAGTATAAAAGCATACTAAGATTTGGGAAGTCCAGATATATGATAGTATTTTATAGTACCAAATGTCGATATTGAAAACAATTTATTTCTACCTACATATAAATACCAGCTCAAATACACACACATAGCAGAATTCATATAAGAAATATCCAAGAAAATTTCAACAACACCCAACCTTTTGCAAATCATGACGACCCTTAAATTCTCCCTCAGATATACATACACAAATTCCCATGATCATACATACATACATATACAATATATAAGATTAATCTCAACAACACAACACTCTCACCTACCTGAAATTACAGATAGTCTTAAACTTCTACAGACGTCTATACACATAGATTCTCACGGCTACATATTAAAAGAACACCTCGCCCATAATAAATCACAATCATCTTAAATTCTTACAGAAATACATACATACACATAACCAATTTACCTCAACAACATCCTCACCTACCTCAAATCACTGCCCACCTAAATCATGGTCAGCCTTAAATTCCTACAGACATACAAACACACAGATTCCCTGCATATTACTAGAACACCTCACCCCTCATAAATCTCAACAACACAACACTCTCACCTACCTGAAATAACAGATAGTCTTAAACTTCTACAGAAATACATACATTGAAATTCTTACAAACATACACACACACACATACACACATATACATATATACACGCAATCGATCTACCTCAACTACACCCCGCCTCCCTGCCAATCAAACCTTCACCTAAATATTCACAGACAGACAGACACATCCACAAATTCCTATGGTTACATATTACGGCAACAACGCCGCCCACTCAAATCACGGTCAGCCTTAAATTCCCACAGTCTAGCAACACCTACATTAGCATTAGAAAAAATAATCATGTTTTGCCGACGGCATTTGAAAAAAAATTATAATCATGTTTTGCCGTCGGCATTTGAAAAAAATAATAATCATGTTTTGCCGTAGGCATTTGAAAAAAATAATCTTGTTTTACCGTCGGCATTTGAAAAAATAATAATCATGTTTTGCCGTAGGCATTAGGAAAAATTATCATGCATTGTCGTAGGCATTAGGAAAAATTATTAATCACTATTTCACCATTGGTATTAGGAAAATTCATTTTCATGATTTTCCTCGTCTGTATATACACACATAAAAACCGCCAAACTATGAACCGCCTTAATATATTCACACAAAATATTCTACACACAAACATCCACGGTCAGGCAGACCGACAGACGGACAGGCAGATATACACTTAATGTAAACAAAAACTGCTAATGTAAACAAAAAACATCAAAGCGCCGCCGAAAACACAAATTTCCAAAAATTTAACAATTTTCAAATTTTAATTACCCAAATTTAACAATTTCAGCAACAATTTAACGATTTCAGCCCACAATTTAACAATTTCAACCACAATTTAACAATTTTAATTGCGGTGGGAGTGGGATTTCCCTACTACTAATATGAGTTTTCCAATTAAGCCTTCGATCAAGGTGTATACCATAAGTTCAACCATATTTCCAGCTGGGTAATATGTTCCTGCAGATTGCGGGATACCTCATAAGGGTTTCCGTGCACACTCATACAGGCTGTATCATCGGCAAATGTAGAAGTGTGGATGTTACTACTCACAGGCATATCACAAGTATGTATTAAATACAAGACATGACCCAGAATACTACCCTGTGGCTCACCACAAGATATAGATTCGGGCACACTCGTGAGCCCTCCTTCCATAACAGTGAACTTCCTATCAATAATATAACTTTCCAAAAGGTTTTGAATGTTTATTGGCAGATATGTCTTCAATTTTAAAACTAGACCTTCGTGCCATACTTTGTTAAACGCCTGAGAAACATCAATAAAGAGAGCAGAACAATACTTCTTTTCTTTAAATGTTCTTCTTACAACTTGGACCAGTCTATGCGTTTGTTCAATGGTGCTATGCTGACTTCTAAAACCAAATTGATGGTCCGGGATGCACGCATTATCAGTAAAAATTTTTGACAATTTAGTCATGAGCAGCTTTTGAAAAAGCTTTGAGATTTTAGATAGTAAGCTTATGGGCCTATATGACTCAGTCTTGGTAAATCTGTAACCACCTTTGGAATCATTTTGATCTTGGCAAGTTTCCAGTTATGTGGAAAATACTGCATTCTTAAAATAAATAGCAGGATTCTTATTGCAATATGAGGCAAGTTCATGAGCATTTTGTTACTAATGCCATCAATACCTGGAGCTTTCTTCGGGTTGAGTTCAGCAATTACTTTTTGTACTTCACGCATCTTAAACCTTAAGGGACCAGAAACTACACTCGGTAAATCAGCAGCACCCGTACATGAATTGGGAGTGAATACAGATTTTAAATGCTCAGAAAATAAGTTACCTTTCTCACTATCGCTTCTTGCCCAGCCTTCGGTCGCATTACGCAGTGGTGATTTAAAATCAACGGGTCTTTTAAGATTTCTCGTATCGTGCCATAAAGAGTAATTAGTTTCAGACGTTACATCAAAACCTTCTAAATACTTTTCCAGTAGTGCAGTTTTTTCCGACGATAGCAGCTCTTTGAGCCGTTTAGTACATTCTTTAAGTCTGATTTTATTTAGGGGTGATCTATGTTGTTTCCATTCTCTTCTAGCTCTCTTTTTTTTTACATACAAGACGTTGAATTTCCGTAAAATAAGTTCTGTTAAAGCCTGTCTGCGGGAAGGAGGTAGTGGCATGTTCAGCAGCCTGTTTAATATTTTCGTTAAGATATGCAATGTTAAATTCAATATCATCACATGATCTAAGCTGAATGTTTTCTACGCAGTGACTACAAAGATATTTTTTTCAATGCCAGCCAGTTGATTCCATTAATCATCTTCACATATTAGTTATTTAAATCACTCCTTAGTGGGTTGAAAATTGTAACTATTGTTGGAGAGTGATCGGCGGACAGATCTAGAGAGGCTCCTACGTGAATTAAGTCCCTATGAATATTTTTCGTGACAGCAAAATCTATAACATTTTACGTCAGTAGGCCAGTAAGTAGGCTCCCAACTCGAAATGACATCTAAGCCCATTTTTGAAATTGTAATGAACAAGGCTCGACCTCTAGGTGTAACAAGACGCGATTCCCAGTACGTATGTTTTGGATTGTAGTCACCAGCTGCCACGAAACAAGATCCAAGCGATTTGGAGAACTTCTCATACTGATCTTCGGTAACTGAAAATCTGGGAGGTGAGTAAATATTCTTCACTAACGTTATCAAGGACATAGTGCTTGAGTGTTGACTTAATTAGAATTGCTGATCCACGGCATGCTCTCCCTCTCGGGTCCTTTGTATCATATAAATGAGTCTCAGAAACCAACATTATATCAATATTTTTTTCCATGAGGAAGTGCTCAAGTTAATTTTTATGTTGGCGAATGCCGTTTGAGTTCCAGAAATATATTTTTAACGTGTTCATGGTTTATTAACTAATGCTTGAAGTAGTGTATTCTGCATTCGCAGCATTTCTTGCATCATACTTGTCATATTTGTAGTAAAGTTGTTTTTAATTAGCACCAGATTCTTAATAGTAGATTCAAGGCGACTAAAGTTAAAGCTTGAGTTTGAATTCGTTTAATTATTTGGCGGTGGAACATTTTATGTGGGAATTAAACTAGTCTTAGCAGCATCAACATACGATACACGTGAAGTAACTGGTTGGCTCATTTGAGCAAAAGTGGCGGAGTTCGCGTTTACTGGTTGAGCTGGAGTTAATTTTGGTTTTTGACCTATAGCCTGTTTAACGAAAGAATATACAGGGCACCCTCTATAGTTAGCTGTGTGATTACCTCCACAATTACTATATTATTTTCTGCTTGATCTTTTGTCTCAGTGCAGCTAGCAGTACCATGCAATTCACCGCAGATAACACACACTGTAGGTAACTTGCAGTAAGTTTTCGTATGGCCATATTCTTGGCAATTATGGCACTGTACGGGACCTGAACGGTTACGTGGCTCTTTAACTGTGGTTTTTCGGTATAAGGGATACTTTACGCTATAAATTGAATGGGTTTCATTTTTTTTCAATTGTGTGTCATTCGTCTCCAGTTCAACCCGAAATAGGGATTGGTGGACCTTTTCTCTATTAATTATGTTGGTAACATTTTTTATCTTAAGTCCGTGGTCGACAAGTGCACATTTTACTTCTTTGAATTCAATATATGAATCTATGCCCTTTAATACTATCAGTAGGCCTTTAGCACTCTTAAGTTGATATGTGTAAAAAATTTGTTTTATTTTTTTCGAATTCGCTAACAATTTTTTGGAAATCTTTTTCATTATGTATTTGGATGTTAGTTTCATCAATATTACCTATATTAATTGGAATGATGTGAAAAGTATTTTCACCAATGGTCGACAGTAGTTTTTTTATCAGCGCGTTAGAATTTTTTCTCTCAGATAAATAGGTGGTGGCTTAAATAAAAGACTTTTGCGATGATGTAGAGGGCTTGTCGTCGGTGTCTTATATAGCTTATATGGCAGAAAAGAAAGTTTATTTAGCAAAAGGGTGAAATGTGTGCATAATGTTCGAGGTGAAATGGACGACATTATCAGTTATGCCGCGATTGCTAATAAACTTTGCGAAAATTTTCTTCTAAGAAACTGCAGTGCTGACAATTTTAAGTGTTTAATTTTTGTTAATGGGTTAAAAATGGAAAAAGATCAAGAATTAAAGGCGCGACTTTTGTCCTTATTTAAAGGTGTGACTGAAACAACACCAATTCAAATAAACAACTTAGTAGCTGAAGTTCAGCGTTTCGAAAGTTTAAAGCGTGACGTGACCATGCAAGGGAACGAACAAGCAAACGTGATTAAAATTAAAACAAATTTTACAGAAAAAGCAAATATACCATATGAATTTCTTAAAAGACCTTGCTGGCAATGTGGCCAAATGCATTTTGCTAAAGATTGCAGATACACTAATCACAAATGTAATCTTTGTAACAGAACTGGGCACAAAAAGGGAATTTGTTCTTGTTTCCCTGAAAAAAACAATTATTAAAATAAATCAAAATATAAAACGTTTAAAAATAATCATAAAAACAAGAATGATTATGTAAACACTGTGCATACCTCTAACAGAAACAGAAGATACGTGATGTTAGTTATCAATAATATAAATGTTAAACTACAACATGATACTGGATCGGATGTTACAATAATTTAAAAACCAACATGGAAAAATCGGTAAGCCGGCATTACACGAATTAGGTTTACAACCTCGAGACGCTTCAACTAACAATATACACATTGTTGGAGAGTTTGAGGCCAAAGTTTCCATAAACAATACTGACATCATTTGCAAGATTCTGGTTTCGTCCTTATCAGATCTAAATCATGGATCTGATATATCTGGATATTACATCGATAGCAAGGGCATATCCTCAGATAAAAACAAGATTACTCAAATTCTTCAACTACCATCTCCCACAAACATAAGTCAGTTACGATCATATTTAGGTGCTATAAATTATTATGGAACATTTTTGCCAGAAATGAGGAAATTAAGATATCCTTTGGACAATCTTTTAAAGATAAATTCAAAATGAAATTAGTCGAAACAATGTCAACAACGTTTCCAACGATTTAAACAACTCTAGTCATCTGATTTATTGCTTACACATTATGACCCGCTACTTCCAATCCAAGTGGCCGCAGATGTAAGAAGAAGAAAATTCATCATGCAAACCGATCACAAACCATTGTTGGCCATGTTTGGAAATAAAAAGGGAATTCCCGCACATACTGCAAATCGCCTTCAACGTTGGGCGTTAACACTGATGTCTTATGACTTCGAACTACAATACGTATCAACAAACAATTTCGGTGCTGCTGATATTTTATCAATGCTAATTTACAACATTCCGGCATCAAACGAAGAGACAGTGGTTGCATGCATTCAATTAGAAAACGATATAAAATTAGTTATTGATGATACAACAAAATCGTTACCTGTTACTTATAATATGATTAAAGCTGCAACCATGAGGGATGATGAAATGCAAATAATTATAAAATATCTTCAAACTGGTAAATGGCCCAATATTATTCACCCTTATTCCAGTTGGCGACATCGACGTCACTTTAAAACAATACATAAAAATTGAAGCTTGTGTACTCGTTGTCGAAAACAACTGACTCCTGTTGGCAGGTTTATGCTATTTTCTAGACCTTAGGGGACGGAAATATATTGTCAGTTTCACAAAATTGTTCTCGATAGCGAATAAACAACCCAAAATTTGTTGGTATTATGTTAAAGTGACGTCGATGTCGCCAACTGCAATAGGGGTGATTGATAAAAATCTACAATGTTACTTTTCTAGAAAAGACAATTTAAGTTTTGCAAGTGGGTGTCTCCTGTACGGTGATAGAATCATTATACCGAATTGCTTTAGAAAAAAAGTTCTAAAAGAATTGCACAAGGGTCATGATGGCATTGAACGCACAAAAATGCTTGCCCGAAGTTATGTTTATTGGCCTCGCATTGATGAAGATATAAAACAATATGTACGAGATTGTTCTAAATGCTCGGCAGCAGCTAAGACATTACCAAAACCACTTTAAAGTCTTGGCCAATTACAAATCTCCCTATGCAACGTTTGTACATAGATATAAATGATATGTTTACAGCTCCATATCACCCACAATTAAATGGCCAAGCGGAGAGTTTCGTGGATACCATGAAAAGAGCGTTACAAAAGCTGGAAGGATCTGGAACTACAAAACAAAGCTTGTATACATTTCTTCAATGCTATCGATCCTCTCCTAAGTTATCAACTGGAAAAACACCATCTGAATTGTTCCTGGGAAGGAAACTAAGGATAAATCTAGACGTATTAAAAAAGCCAAATGTAGAAGAACCAGTTCGTAACACACAAATGGAACTACAGCATGGTGCTAGAGAAAGAACCTACAATATTGGACAACACGTCTTTGTAAAAATATATATACCAAATAAATATACATGGAATCCTGCTGTAATAGTGGAAAAACTTGGTGCAGTTATGTATAAAGTAAAAATTACAAATGTTTCTGGATATCGTATTATTAGATGCCATCAGAATCAACTGAGATCAGATTTGTCAAACTCAAACAATACGCAATCAAATTCGTCGTCTTTAACATCATTAATTGATTGCTTTAATTTACAACCAATGTCGTTTGATCCATTAGAATAGGAAAATTATTTACCTGATAATCAACAACAACCTGAATATCAATAACAACCTGAATATCAACAACAACCTGAGTATCAACAACAACCTGATTATCAACAACAGCGCGAGTGTTAGCAACATCCGGAGTATCAACAATTTGATTATCATCAATAGCCTCAACATCAACGTTATTCTAGTTACCTACAAACTGTAGAACAGCCAACGACTAGTCAATCTCCACCCAATGCTGCCAGTGATATGGTTTTAAGAAGATCCAGTAGAACTCGCAAGCCTCCGTTCTGGACACCGCATTATATCACTAAGACAAGGGGAGATGTTGGCAATACCCAGAATTAATGATGCTACTGTAAACCATGTGTAGAATGTGCAGTAGAAATACACATATAAATTTATTAACTTAGAAAGCTTTGCTTTTAGATTGTCGATCGAGTCAATAATTTTTATTAATAAAAAACTCATGATTTTAGACTTAACTTCTTGTTTTATTTAAACCTTCTTTTTTATATAAATAAAAGAGAAAAACATAATATTTATCATTACTTATTCTTTTTTCTTTTGATTTTATTAATAACTCTTTTGCCTTAATATACATTTTTATTTTATTATTTATGGTGTCAAATGGTAGGCTTTGTTATTTCCCATAAACTAATTCAAAAGGCGAGTAGCCTGTATCTACATGTGGTGCCGTATTGTAGGCAAAAGTGAAATATGGAATCCACTTATCACATTCATAATCATTTGCGGTTGTTAGCAAGAATTCATTAAGAATCCTATGGTTTCTTTCTATTGAACCTAATGTTTCATGGTGTTATGGTGTTGAAAAAACTTGTTTGATTTGTAATAATGAGTATATATTTTTCATAAGTTCATTTGTAAATTCTGTTCCTCTGTCGGATTTAAGTACTTTAAATTGACCGTATTTTAAAATAAAATAGCGGAAATCACCCTTTGTTGCACATCTGCAATTTTTGCAAACATAGCATGATTTTTTGCTACAAAGCGTGAGTGTCTTTTTCCAGTTCTCAGAAAATTAATTATAACAGCTGATTGTAGAATAATGATTTTTTTGCAAATACTCCAATATTTTTTTATTTCTGCGTCGGTCCATCGTTTGTTATTAACTTGTTGTTTAATTACTTGTATTTTTTAATTTCTTCCACGTTCATTTTCTTCTTGATTACTATTGGTTTGTTTACAGAGTTGTGTAAAGTATCTTTACCGCTGCTAAGCCGCAGCCAGTATTTCAACGCCAACGCCGCCGGTAATATTTTCACATGAAGCAAGCGTCCGGTTTTTGCATAAGTTTTATAAAACTTCATAAAAGCTTTTTGTGAATTGAAATTTGACTACCCTGCAAATAATGCGACTAGTACATACATGCATGTAATGACTAGTCCAAAGAGGAGTAGTACTAACACAAAACTACTCCAAATATTTGAAAAAAGGTGGTTGATTTAACATTGCGATGTCCTAGGGTTGGACCAGATGGTCCAACTTTGCATTACATCGGACTAACCCCAAAACTACTCCATATGGAATAGCTATAGACCACTCGCATACAATTTGTGAGTGCCTAAGAAGAACGATCATAATCGTTTAAACACGAACACTTATCGTGCAGCATTGAATGATTGTATGAAAACGGCATGATCTATGACTGCATTACATGGGACCATGATGTAACTAGTCTGTTTCATCTAGATTGGACACGTACTCCAATATTATTTGCAGGGTATTTTAGAAATAATTTTTGACCAGCATTAGCAAAATTTTAATTTCAGCACAGGCAGTCTTTGTGGCGGCTCTGCAGTCCTAAAGTTTTTTAAAAGCAGGGGCTTACTTGTTTTTATTGCAAAAAGAAAAAAAAACGAAAAACAGCTGTTTTAGCATTGAGAACATTTGCAATTTTCAATATGTAACGGTTTTTGGTTATGCATATTTATTCAAGTGATGCAAATCTCAGTTGCATGTACTTTGTTGTTGTGGTCTTGCAGAATATAGCACGTATGCTACATTTGCAATATCTGCAGGACTTGCAAGGGCAGTATGCAACGAAGAGTGATTTCCGCTAATGTTCAACTAATGTTTTTGCTGTGACAAGTGCATCTTTTGTCGGCATTGGGTGTGCAACGACAAATTTTGTCAGTTTGCATTGCATTGTTAAGATGTAGCGGTAGTCGTTTGATATACGAAGAGGACCAACGGTGTCAGTTGAAATCACTTCAAAACTATTGTTTGGTGTGTTTGTTAGTGTTAGTGGTTCCTTTATGTGTTTGTTTATTTTTGTTACAACTGTCACAATAAGATACAAATTGTTTTACCATCTTGTTCATGTACTTCCAGATGCATCGTTGTTTTAATTTAATGATTGTTTTTCTTATTCCTAAGTGTCCCGCGTGGGTGGTATTGTGGAATTGGTGAATTAGTTTATATTTTAAAATGTCATATCGCACATTTACTTCAATAGTGGCACAACTCAAAAAAACCAGTTTTGCAGAAAACGCGTTTTCAGTTTTCAATTTGCATACAACTCAATGGAGAAATGAAAAAGAAAATCTTCTCTCAGGAGGTGATGGTACAAGCTATTTATATGAAATTTTTACACAATATAAAATACGAAATGCCGCATCTTTCTGCATTATTAACTCAAAAAACTCATTTTTTGAGTTATGCCACTATTGAAGTAAATGTGCGATATGTTATTTTTTTTGGGGCGTTGTATATTAATATTTTCATTTGAGAACTTTTGTTGTTTATTCTTATTAATTCTTTTATATTTTCTTTATTCACTTTAGATATCAGTTTCCTCAGAATCGAATCTAGTTTCGGTGAGTTATCACTGAATCTTGCATGCATATTATTTTAATTCATATTTTCTGTATGTAACTTCTTCATAATCGAATCTAGTTTCGGAGAATTATCGTTACTTACTTTATTATTATTAATCTTATTTTTGGCACATAACTTCTGCATGGTCGAAACTGGTTTCGATGAATTATCATTATGTCCAATGTGCACAATATTATCTTCAATAATTATATCTTTTTCTTTTATATTTTCACTTTTAATAAATTGCAATTTTTTCATATGTTTGACGTCATTAATGGATATGCATTCCCATATTTGAAGTTGATCAGACTTCTGAGAATTACATTTTTCCATATTATTTTCTTCCACACGTGTATTATTATCTATATTATTTTAATCTTAATTTTTCGCATTATCTACTATTTTATTTGCCTCATTAATTTTATTCTTATTTGCATTGTTTAACTTATTTTGCATAGCCCTTGTCGTTATTAATACTTTGTTTTCTTTTCGTTATTTTTTTGTGGTATCATTTGTTTTAGTATGTCTGAATCCAGTTCTATCCTAGAAAGTGCATCAGCATTTTTATTCATTTTTCCTTTTTTATAAACAATTGTGAAATCATAATCACTTAAATCTAGGGTCAAACCCACGATATCGACAACGTTCGACTTGTCGCACACTTACATTCAAAACAAAAACAAATTTTAATATTTTGTTGTTGTTTCAAATGTAAGTGCGCGACAAGTCGAACGTTGTCGATATCGTGGGTCAGGCTTCTAGTCTTATTCATCTCATTTTTTATGGAGGATTTTTGTGTGAAAATAGTGAAATTAATGGTCTGTGGTCTGTAACTACAATAAATTTTCTGCCGTATAAGTAAGGTTTAAAGAAATTTATGCTCCAATGAATTGCTAGAAGTTATTTTTCAATTACTGGTTTGTTAATATCATGTTTTTGCAATGATTTACTAGCGTACGAGATTGGTAAATTTTGTCCTATTTCGCCTTGAGATAAGACTGCTCCTTACGCATAGTTTGATGCGTCAGTTGTTAAAATAAATGGTTTATCAAAATCCGGATATTGCAATACTGGTGGGCTCATTAATTTTTCTTTTAATTCTTCAAAAGCATGTTGGCATTGTTCCGTCCAAATGAATTTAGTTGATTTCTTTAATAGTGAGTTCAAATGTTTTGCAATGTTGGCTAAGTTTGGTATGAATTTTCTGTAGAAGTTGCAGAATGCAACGAATCGTCTTACTTCGTCCGCGTTTTTCGGTACTGGATAGTTTTTGATTACTTCCTATTTGGATGGGTCTGTCTTCACTCCGTCTTTTGTTATTAAATGTCCTAAGTAAACTACTTCTGGTCTTAAAAAACAACATTTCTTTGGATTTAGTTTTAGATTGTATTTTTGTAATCGGTTTTGTAATCGATTTTGCTCTACCTAATTTTATCTTCTAATCTAGTTAAAGGAAATATGTCATTGACAATTTTATCATTAAGTTTTCTAAAATCTACAACAAGTCTCCATTTCTTTTTGTCTTCTATATTTTTCTTTGGTACCAAAAGGAGTGGAGCATTATATGGGCTAATTGATGGTTCTATTATTTCGTCATCAATAATTTTCTGTACTTGTTCATTTATTACTTCAGTATGCGAGTGTGGTAGTCTATAGTTTTTTATATAAACTGGTGTATTGTCCAAGGTCGTGATTGTTTGTTTATAAAAATTGTTGACGGTTAATTTTTCGTCTTCTAAATGAAAAACATTTTGATATTGCTTAAATATTTCTATTAATTGTGCTTTTGCAAATTTGTCATTATGGTCTTATTTCAGTGCATTCACTATTCTTTCAAAACGCTCGTTATTGTTCACATTATTGTAACTTAATATCTCACAGTTTTTAAGTAAGTCAGTCTGGAGTTGAATGCCTTTTATTGTTACGACGTCATTTGTTGTGTTTAAAATTTTAATGTGTGTCATGCCGCTTTTGGGTGCTATTGAATTACTTAAAAATATTCCCTCTTGTAATTGTTTATTAAATGTGACCCAATCTTCTTTTAGTTCTAATTTTATGGCTTGAATGATTTTTGTTCTGGGTGGTATTGTTATTTGTAATGAAGAAATTGGTTTTGATTGCATGGGCAGAATTGTGGTAGAATCATTTATAATTAAAGAAATTGTAAATGTCTCGTAATCAACAAAGATATTTTTGCAGAAAATCTCTACCAATTATGCCATCTGTTTCTATAGGAAAATCTGAATTTACTAGTTGGAAAGAATGTTTACATTTTTCATTTGATAAGGAGAGTTCAGGTTCTATTTTGCCTAAAGGGTATACTTCTTCCTTTGTAATTCCAGTAAGTTTACATTTTTGTTCTGGGTTAAATTGTTCACCTTCAAAGCCTTTACATAGACGACAAAGTGATATGTCAGCGCCTGTGACGATAAGGAATGTCAATATTCTATTCTTGTATTTTGTGTTTATAAAATTTGTTCTGTTTGCATATATCCTATGCATTCTTAATTCTGGCTCTCCGCAATAGTTATGTATTCCGGGCGTACTTCATTTCCCGAATTTTGTATGGTGTGTACATATCTTTTGTTGTTTCTGTTGGTGTAATCTTGGTTTCTTCTGTAATTGTTGTTATTCCTTTTATTACTGAAATTATTTCTATTATTGTTTCTAGAGAAATTGTTGTTTCTTGGCGGATTATTGTTACTATTACCATAATTGTTATTTCTTGAGTAACTATTTCTGTTTAAGTTTTGGTTGTTATAAGAACTGTTATTGTTGTAGTTGATAAATGTGTTATTATTTCTGTTGTGATTTTGTGATTTATACCGTGGTTTCTCTTTTCTGATATGTAGAATTGCATTATCAGTTACCTTCTTTTCATTTTCAAGTTCACTTGCAAGTTCTGATGATTCTTGCAATGTGGTTGGTCGCGACGCGTATAAGGTCTATTTGAATGAAGTCTTCATTTAGTCCCTTTTTGAAGGTATCTAGGGCTAATTTATTATTTAATTTAACTATTATATTCTTTTCTGTTACTGTCGCAGTATTTTCTAGTTCTTCCATCCCTATATAATATTTTGTCTTTAAATGAATTAACTGACATTTTTCTTTGGAATAATGTACTAAGCTTGTTTTGTAATTCTGGTATTGTTTTAGTGGTTTTGTATCTTTTTTCTAACAATTCTTTTAATGCTTCAAAATTTTCTGGTTTGATATAACTTCCTATCGCTGTTCTAACGTTAGATGTTAGTTTAGCATAATAAATGTATTGAAGAAAATCTACTTTTGCTGTTGCTGATAATGATTTGTTTATCAGCTCCGCTGTTATTAAGAAACTTTCAAGTTATACGAAATTACCAGCAAACAATGGTAAAGCTTTTGAAACGGTCTATAAACTAAATGATGCCATTGTGGTATTTTCTTGTTCTAATTCTTTTTGATTTTCTACTATTAATTCTTGCGTACGTGCTATTAAATTCTAACCTTAGAGAAGATAATTTTTCTTCGTCTTCTTCTTCGAGGGTATTCGATTGAAAATCTTCTTTTATTTTTTCTATCGCTTCTAATTTACTCTTAATTGTCTTTTCTGTGTATGTCCTGCTTGTTTTTTTCTTTAGAATCTTTATTTTTTCGTTTAAACCGAAAATATTTTTCTCCATTTAAATTATTTATTATAATTTACAATTACAAATTTGAATTTTTTTATTTATTTTTTACTTATTTTAAACATATGTTCTGTTTGCGAACATAATTTTTGAAATAGGTATTATTTTTATGAGCCATATATACTTATATATAATACTTGGTAGTGTTTTTTCTGTGGTTTTCCCATTTTGTTTTTTATTTTATTGCCCCAAATGGGACCTACCATTTGTATGTATGTATTTATAAAAATTTTTGTTTGTATTTTTATTTTAATTGTTTTTGTATTTAAGCTTTTTTATTCTATTTTTTATATTTATGGAATTCACAATGAGTATAGGCATTAAAATTTTAATGTGGCAATATTGCGCCATCTTAATTTTTTCATTGTGAGCAAGCAACGATATAAATCAGTGATGCCAATTTAGCACTAGATTTAGTGCTTTTTAAGTCATAACAGTTCGCATTTTTTTCAAGTTGGTGCTTTTTTAAAAAGGCACTAAATTGGTGCTTTTTATACTTTGAATTTAGTGCTTTTAGTGTGTTTTACAATTAGACTAAATATTAATGTGTGATAGTCTAGTAGCTTCATACAAAACGCGAATTATGATTTTTTCACTTTCTTGAAACTAAATTTAAACACATACACAAATACTCAATCTAACCAGGTGACTGTACTTGCTTCTCTGCGTTCCTTCTTAATTATCAAATTTCATATAAAAATAATATAACTTTTTTATGCCAAAAATATCTGATTAGACCATGGGTGACCAAGATAAATTTAAGGTTGATGGTTAAGAACATATTTATAGAAATTACAGAGGAAACATAGGCGTTATAAAATAATATAATAACAAATGCGGTGAAGTTGAAGAAATACAGAAGAACGAAGCATTAAAGATTTAAGACTACAAGAATGGAAAATTAATTTTAGCGCTATGAATTATTTTAAAAGTATATCTAGGGCAATAGATAAGGACCAAAATTTCAAAAGATTTCCACTCAAATTTTATTCAAGTGTTTTGATATTTCGACTATAGTGGCTAATTTAATTTAATATATAAAAAGAGTAAAAATAAAATTTGAATTCAAATCTTTATCCTACATACATATATGTATGTACATACAAACATATTTATTGCGTTTGTTGCATTTTTAATGGCCGAACTGTGCCTTTTGCTTTAAAAAAGTTGGCACTACTGATATAAATACACATACTGTGTATGTCAAAGTTAGGCAAACACATACTTATACATATTTATATTATTTATATATATTAGTGTTTAATATTAGAGAGAGAGAGAGAGAGAGAGAGAGAGTAAAATGTATGTTTGTACGAATGCTTAAGAGAGACTGAATTATTTTCTTCCTTACGTATTAAAATAACAAAAAATATTTGATTAGAAATTATCATTGGATGAATTTATTAAAATAACTTTTGTTCTGCGAAAAATACAAATATTTTTTCATCAACTACGTTGACGGTTTTAACATGTTTAGTTTAACATTAACATATTGCCACATGGTAATTAATTTGAATTACATACAAAACAAAAACAACAAACTTGCCAGACCATATTAAAGTATTAAAATTGAAACGTCGCAATATTAAGACACATTTTAAAACGCTATTGTGAACTCCCAACTGTTAAATTTGCCACATGGTAACTAATTTGATTTGCATACAAAACAAAAACAACAAACTTGCCAGACCATATAAAAGTATTAAAATTTAATCGTTGCAATATTAAGACACATTTTAATACGCTATTGTGAATTCCCTAATTAGTTTTACTCTACTGTGATCGCCAATGTTAAATCTTTGTACAGTAATGCTAGTTCCTTCCGCTTCTGGAATTTCTTGCCAGCCCTTTTTTTGTTTTGGTTTGGGAGTTGGTGTGTCTTTTCTTTTGTTGGTTCGCCTCTTATACTCTTCTATAGTAATTGCTTTAATACCTGCTGTACGGGGATGTGGTGTGTATAATGGAGTCGAGTATACTGTGTTCGATAAGTTTGCAGGCTCGTATTCTTCGCATTTGTTTTCCTCAATGTACCGTTCCCAACGGGTAATGATTTCATCTTCATCAGCATCAGTCATCAGGAATTGAACCACCAGGTTTTCTTTCTTCGACTGTGCCAAGGACCAGATGTCTTCAGGATCGAATGTGGTCAGGATCGCCATGTTATAAGCCATAATCGGCATACAAATTATATAATAATAGTGCTTTTAAAAGAGAGTCCCTGTAACCCCTTTTTGTTTTAAAACTGCTGGGGGCTCCCAGCTAAAACTGAGGCGTTCAAAAGAACTGCCAAAAGAATTTTTTGAAACTTTAAATCAATCAAGGCTAAAGAGCCGATTTATGTTAATTCAAATTAAAGTCTGATTTTATTTCAGTTTTTTTTTGGCTTATATACTAATTTTGAAAATAAATCTTAATCTTTCTAACTTATTCTAAACATACAAGTATTATTATTGTTTTCAATCAGAATTAATTTTTAGTCAGGCTTAAGTTCAGTAATTTCAATTCTTTTATTGAATGAAATATTTTTATTAATTAATGTGAGTTTCTAAGGAAGAGAAGAAAAATTAAATTTTACTTTTAAGCTGGGGGAAATACCGATATTTTTCTGTGCAGCAACGCACTTCATCAGCCCCCGAGTCTATCTACTTGGGTAGAGATTGTTATTAACATCAGCTATTTAACTTAAATTCTAATGAAACGGAATGTGAGAAGTGATTGTTGTGTACAATTATTGCTTTACCTTTGTTTTCTCTTTCAATACTATGAAGGATCGTATTCACATTTCCGTTTGACCAATCATCGTGTTTTATATTTAAAATTGCACTCAAACAGAAATGTGTCACTCAAACAATTATTCGTAAGCAGTTCAGCATTGCACGATGCATGCATACAATGAAAGTAATGTTATTGATACTTTATTAGTTCTTTGTTGCATTCATTGTGCAAGCATTATCAACTTGTGTGATACACTACAAGTATAAGATATTGTAAAAAAAAGTGTTTGTGTATCGTGTAACAAATTAATGTAAGAATTACGTGAGTGTTGTGTGTTTGTTTGTCTGTTACGTTAGTCCCTCTAAAGTCATAAAGATAAAAGTAAAATAAAAAAAGTGTTAGGAAATATATTGTAAATCAAGGGCGCAAATTAATCGCGGAATAAATACAGAAACAAAAGCATAGTGGTGTGTAGATTTCACTCGTCTCAGGGAGCTCCTTTAGTCGTAGAAAAAAAGTATTCATCGTATGCCTAAAAATAGGTAAAAGAAATTAATTTATTTGGGCTCTTAAATGATTCTTTTTAGTTTCTACCAATTATTAGAAAATATTAAATCATTAATAAAGGGCTGCATAATTGAGTAGATAAGTATATGTATTAGTTTATTGCGTTAATGTATATGTATGTATAGTGAGATAAGAATAAAGTCAATCGGAAACAATTATAAATAACGTAGATATAAGACATGAATGTTTAATTTAATACAATACTGGTGAATTAAATATGGAAAATATTGAATAAATTATTTAGAGGGGATTGTTGACGAAAGCGTGCGACGAAAAGCGGTTGATGGGGTCTGTAAAAATAGTGTAAAGAGGATACATAACAGACAAGGTAGGGAAGGGCGACTGGAGATCAACTACTATCTCCATCTTTCCATAAATTTTCCATTTGTTTTAGAGTCCATTTTGCGCGTAGTAATTTGTTCTTGTTTATCGTGTTCCGTGCCCGGGTCAATCCTAGGGTTAAGAACACCCCCATGAGAAAGCCGACATAGCCAGCTGGGTCATCTGACCGGTACGGGGCTCGTAACATCATACAGATAAATTAAGATCTGTTTACATTGCATTTTATAATTTATGTATTTAGAATCATGCTGAACATGATTCTAGTTGAAGTCCATATTTATTCACTAAGTTTGTTTGATACTTATTCATACACATGTATATTCTTAAAGATTGAAATATCAAAGTCCAATTTCAATAGTTTATCTATATTTTCTAAAGATCTGATAGCTATAAAAATTAATAAAGCACAGATCTTTTATAATAAGCCCATATTCATATTTTAAAATTTTTGTGCCAAGGCTTTCGAAATGGAAAATGTTCAACTTTTATTATAAAAGTGATAATATGATGTTTTTGCTAAATATTGCACTATGTTATAGTTCATTTTAAACACTGACAAACTAATTTTTCCTTTTTAGCTTTTTTTTTATTAAAGTTAAACATTTTCTACATCTTTACATCATTCTACTATTGATGGTTTCACATTGAGTAATGTTTAATCTTCTATTTATGTATGAATTTTCCAAAGTATTAGTTAAAAAATTCTTTAACATCAGCTGTTTGTAATTTTTTTGGTACTCGTACCATTTCAAAAATATTTAACATTGCCTTGGTTTTTCGAGTGCAGCTTTTATTTTCAGCGGTACTGACTATATAAACTTAGAAAAAGTGTCAATAGGTGCGTTTGAGTACTTTTTTAGTAAAATCCAGTAACTGAGTATATACTGAGTAAGTTAAAGAAATTACTATCAATCAAAAAGTTTGCATCTAAAAGTACGCGAACGCAAAAATTGTAAAATCCAACAAAATATATACAGCAGCTGAATACCAATTTGGGCGGTAAAAAAATTATACATATGAAATACACGATAGAATATTTTGTTTAATAATAAAAGTAATAGATATGGACACATGTTTTTATTTAAACTTTTTTGGCTGTTCCAAGATTTCGACAAAAAACTTTCTATAGCTTACTTATATTGAAAACAAAAATAAACTTTCTTATTTTGATTTTGTTTTAAATACAAGTAAGCGATAGAAACTTTCTTGTCGACATCGCGGGGTCAGGTTAAAGTTTCTAAGCTTTTTACCCTAAACGTGAGAAGTTATTAAGATGATATATTCAAGACATCGAAAAACTGGGAAAGAATTTAAAAAAAGTACACGAGGTAAATGTACATCGAATAAGTAAAAATAAGTAAAATTAATTAATGTGATGATCGTAAAAGATAAGCAAGAATAGTTAAACATACGTGGGTAAAGTAATATAACTTCGTGCTCACCTAAATAGAAAAATGAAAATATGGAAAAACAGGGGAAATAATCAGTGATACTTACATATGTATTTACCAAAGGTAAATCAATAATTGTACACAACAATCATTTCTCACATTCCGTTTCATTAGAATTTACGTTAAATAGCTGATGTTAATAACAATCTCTACCCAAGTAGATAGACTCGGGTGCTGATGAAGTGCGTTGCTGCACAGAAAAATAACGGTATTTCCCCAGCTTAAAAGTCTAATTTAATTTTTCTTCTCTTCTTTAGAAACTCACATTAATTAATAAAAATATTTCATTCAATAAAAGAATTGAAATTACTGAACTTAAGCCTGACTAAAAATTATTTCTGATTGAAAATTCACTACAGTTCAATTAAAATCTAAAAATGTCTCAGTAAATTTTTTTAAATGTTCCATACGTCAAACCAGGAACCATCGACCCGACGATGTGTATAAACAAACATTTCAATATAATAATCTATTAACCTTATTCACGTTTAAAAACAATCTGTTATGTTCTGAATTCCATGTGAAATTAAATCGTTCGGAGATGCAATAGCATTGTTATTATAAACACATATGTACATACACGTAGTTGAATAGTGTATGTGTCTCCCGCATTAATTTTAATGGGATAATAATAATTATGTTAATTAGCCAATGAATGAGGTGATAAAAAATTAAAGGGGGTGTCGGCTTTGTTTGATGTGTGTGTGTTTATATTTGTTGTTTGTTTACATATATTTTATGTGTTTATGTTTCGTCAGTCTGTCGGGCGTATTGATTTCTGTTTGATTGTTTATATTTGGAGACTGTCGGTGGCGCGTTAGTTTTTGTGTGTCTGTCTGTCCGTGGGAATTTGTGGTAGTTTGATACTTGGTGATAAATTTTGTTTATATTAATTGTGTGCATGTGTGTTTTGTGTGTGTGTGTAATGGCATCCATCCATCCATCTGTGCTATACGCTTGTTTGTCTGTCCTTCTTGAGATTGCGTCTTGTACTCGCTGGCGTATTAATGATTAACAAAAATGAAATGAAGAAAAAATTCTTGTCAAGTAATGATTTTGGAAGAGAATAATTTGCAATTAATTCTGATAAAGAAATATGTATGTATGTAGCTTTTTTGTGATCGTTGATTTATGTATATACATTTGTGCATATCTATGTATGTATGTATGTATACACATTTGATATACATATGTAAATACATTCAGCCATTGGAAGAAATATTTGTTTGCATTAAATTTTGAGAAGTATGCATGCTGGAGATCGCTTCTATGTTGACCCTCAAATTTTTTCGCTATTTGTTTACATGAAATTTTTTGTCAAGTGGTTGATGTGAAATTATGTATAAATTTATTGCGCATGCTTCTGCTGGACATCTCAATTTTGTCTTATAGTTTTGTTTGATATACTAACATACATACATACATACATACATGTTTGTATATGTACATACGTACATATAAATCTATAAACAAATGTAATAACATGATAATGTTTTTCTAAATTCTCCTTAGAAACAAATATTCGTCTGATCGATTAAATTTCCAATTGTGTTGCTAAGTATAAAACATGCTGATGAAATTTGTTTATGCAACATATTAAATCTATGAGTACCCTCTAGTCAGACTATAAATATAAATATATATATATATATATATATATATATATATGTAGACGAGCGTCACTAAAACCTACTAGTGAATCGTTGGTTCAAATATCTCAATATCGTCATAAAAGAACTACCTTCTCAATAGTGCTAAAGTATACTGGTAGATTTTCAATGACAACCTTATGTTATATGTCAGTAGCACTATTGACAATGTCACTAGAAAATCAATATAATTTTACTATTGACAACGAGCGAGGAAATATCGATATTGTAGACTAGAGCCCCTAAAATTTACTAGTAAATCTTTGGTGCCAATGTCTCCATGTGGTCCCAAAAGAACTACTTAGTCAGTAGTGCTACAGTCTAGTGGTGGATTTTCAATGACAAGCTAATGTTAAATGTCAAAAGGCGCTTACATATGCTAGGGTACACCTGGTCAGTAGTACTACTGACAACGTCACTAGTTAATCACCACAATTTCACTATTCGCACTTTCTGCAGGGTATGTATTATATGCATGTACATATGCATGTACTATATGTACGTATGTTTGTTTATTTTTGTATAAATATGTACATGTCGAGCACCAATACTAATTTTTGACGACAAATCTTTGTTTGACTGTATCAACTAATTTCTTTAATAATAATAATAAAACATTGGTTAATATTGCTGCAAACATTTCATTTTAATTGAATAAATTTAAATAAAAATAATTGTAATTATTAGTTGTACAAAGCTAAAACATTAATTTAAAGGGTTGCTTCTTTTGATAATAAAATAGCATTTCTTAATGCACGAACACCATTATAATGATAACTTCAATATAGTAGATGATCTGGATACTTAGTATTCATTTGTTTAAAGTTGATGCAGCCAATATCCTCTATATTTAAAATTTTGTTCCGCAATATTTTTTCTAACCATCGTTTTTTTTTCTTCACCTTTAACATATATTTCGGTGTGTCCTACATTGGCTTTTAAAAATTTACAAACGTTTTGATATGACGTAGTTATATCGTTCCAGCTTAAGTGATGATGATGTTTTGTTAACCAGTTTGCTTCTCTTTGCTTTTTTGTTGTTAAAAATTTAAAATCAAAAGGAGGTTTTATAATAAAATTGAAGCGTTGATTATTGTTGAAAACTACTGCTACTTCTTTTGGTATGAAATCATTTGAATTACTTTTGAAACCTTGCAAGTCTATGAAAACTGTATTATTTTTCATCTTTTTTTAATTTATAAGATTTTACGAACTTGTCCTCTTATAGGTATGTATTCAATTAGACGATCATGAATAAGAATGCAGTAAGCTGATGTTTTGGCTGGAATGTTTGTTGCTGTTTCAAATTCAATTTTTATGTCAATTGGTCCGTTATTAAGCGTTTCGTTTTGATAACTAACATCTACTACAATAATGGGCGCATTATTCTTGAACTCTTGAGAAGTTAGGAGAGGTTGTGACTCCTTCATATAATAGTTTTGTTGAAATCTTACATACATATCATATAGAATTGCGTAGCGTTCATTTTTAAATTTTATGTTAAGATCATCATATGGATATGAAACTGAATTCAAATGTACTTTTAGATTAGTGAGATCGCAATGAACAAACTTTTTTTCTTGTTGAAATGCAATCACTACAAAACGGGGTCGCTCTCTACTTGCAGCCATCTTTACATTCCAGATGTGGCTAGTTCCTACAGTTAATTGTGGATTTACATGACAATCCCAACTGCGAAATGCTATTCGGATAGAAGCAGCATTGTTTATAATTTTAATCATATTCAATTTAATATGATCGGATAAGTGTACATGGGGAATTCTCCATGACATTAGCGAAATTGTAAGTTTTGGTTTGTCAGTAGAAGTACTCGAATGTACAAGATCTTCATCACTCTTGTTACGCAAGAGTATTAATTCATGTTTACCATTTAGTATTATTTTATTATAGTCTTCGGCAAAGTCTAAGAGCATTTTAAGTGGAACATAGAAATTAAAATATCCATTTTCAATATTCAAATTATCAATTTTGTTCCATCCAGCACTTTGCATGACAGTGCTTTCCGTTGGTGATAAAGAAATCAGATTTTTTTATGGTGCTTGTCTGTCCTAAATATCTTGTATGATCAATTTCAATACCACTAAGTTCATAACGGATTTCATCAAAGAGATACGCTACAAAATTGTTTTTTAATTTAAAGCTTAAATCAGAGGATTTTGAGCTTTTATCATCTACAACAAATCCTTCCACATATATATATAACTTTCACTGGGCAATACGTACAAATCTTGATTTTGTATTGAAATACGAATTTCATCATTATTGTTGTATGATTGTAGATATGTTACATATATGTGATAGTCTTTTTTGATTATACTCTCATCAGATAACGGCTTATCTAGTACGTCCATTATTGAATTCATTTTTTCGTTTTTAATTTTAAATTTAAGGACTTTAGAAAGTTTTGATTTGATTTGGTTAGATTTTTTCGTGAGACTGATCTCTTCAACTGCCGCTTAGGTTCTGGCATAGTTTTAGAATTAAATGCAGCTTTTTGCTGCATTTTGTATTTTATCTTGTGTAAAAATTTCATATAAATAGCTTGTACCATCACCTCCTGAGAGAAGAATTTTTTTTCATTTCTCCATTGAGTTGTATGCAAAATAAAAACTTAAAACGCGTTTTCTGCAAAATTGGTTTTTTTGAGTTGTGCCAATATTGAAGTAAATGAGCGATATGTGCATACATACATACTTATTTCCAACAAATCTATGGAAATTCCGCACGTTTTAATTTCACGTGGAATACATAACATACCCGAATATTTTTCTAGCATCAAACTTAAATAAATGTTATAATGCTTATAACTTAATACATTTGATTTTGTTATTTTAAAAATTTCATCAAAACCTAAAAATCTTTGTTTTTCTTTACTTTCGTTTGTTCACTGAACCAAATATCGTAGGTAATATTAACGAAAAAATTTAGTACACCCTTAACGAAAAAAATCTTTAAATATACTGGCTTTTTATTCAAATTTTCTTCAAAACAAATAATAGATTTATGTTAAAAATGTAGTAAAATACAATCTGTTGGCTTGAATAAAAATTAGTTAAAATAGTATCTAAAACTCTGTTAAATAAACTAAATTTTAGTTAAAACATTGGTAAAATATAGAATCGCATGGTAATCAAAACTACACCTAAAATAGTTAAATTAATTTCGTTGAAGGAAGTAAATCAGAATAATGTATCGCTTATTTTAATAAATTTTGTTAATTCAACTCCCAAAAAAGTGTTCTTTTGAATATTAATAAGTTAAAGTTGCGTTAAAAAAAAAAAAAAAATTAATGAACTAAAACGTTGTAGATTTGAAGAAATTTCGTAGAATTCAACTAATTTCATATATTAGAATTGAATAAGATTTTTGAAATAACTAAAACTAAGTAGAATTGAAGAAATGGCAGTGGAATCGAAGGCATTTCGTTAGTTTTAACAATTTTATTTTCTTTACATTGAATAAAGGCATGTAAAAGTGAAGAAATTTCTTCATTTCGTACAAATAAAAAAAACATATGCAAGAACAGTTAAGCTTGTTTGGCGAACGCTTTATTTCATTTGTGGTTGATTATAAGTGCGGTGTCATTGTTAAAAAAAGGATCCTTATAAATACAATAATTTTAATAAAATTTAAGAAAAGTATACTATAAAAAATAATTATTATACATACAAATATTTATGTTACTTATGTATACTATACACATTTCATAAATTTATATATATGAAGCGTTATATATGTAAAAAAATATTATCTTCAATTGAAAGTTTAATTGTGCATTTAAAATTTATCATTCACTTTCCTTACATAGTACATTTCAGTGTTGCGAAGAATCGTGCTCACAATTATTTAGCAATATTCACTCTTTTAAGCGACATATAAAATCTAAACATATTGTTACGTTCTTCTCTCTATAAAAACGCTTTTCCGTAGATCCGAAGATTTGCAAATGAATACAAGAGCCGAGTGTAGTAATTAGGGTTAAGAATGATACAAGTTTTATTTACAAATACACTTATACTAAATTACTCAAGAGCTTAAATACACTAATACAACTTAAACTAATAAATTACACACAGATATTCACAACTGGTTACCACTACGCCTTCCTCGCTGTAGTTTGCGCACGTCTCTTAGCTGGCTGCGCAAGTAATCATGTGACACCTCTTTGTCTGCTGCTCGTCACTTACGAGACTCACTCTCAGTTGATACACCAATACCTCTTTGTCTGCTGCTCGTCACACACGGCACTCACTCTGCCGACACTTACAGTTGATACACCAATAAAGACGCACTGGCTTTACTTACACCCTTACACACGTCTATTCGCTGCGCTGTTCCCTTTACTCCAGTCGACACGATAGACTCCACAATAATCTCAATTCCACGACAGACTTTGCTGTCACTATAGACTGTAGAGCTGCAAAACTATCGATAGTCGCTCCACTCGATAGTTTCGATAGTTTTATGTAAAACTATCGATACTATCGATAGTATCGAATAGTCCTCAACATTTTCATTAGTATATAAAAATATATCAAGCCTTTTTTTCGATTTTATCGTAAGCGGCACATTATCGAAAATATACTTTTTTTATTGAAGTTATAATTTTATGGGCCTACCCATGGTTTAGAATTATCAAAATGCGAAAATTGTTGATAACTTTTAAGACACTAACTGTAAAGCTTTATCGTAAGCGACAATTTTAAACTTCTTCTAAAAATTTAATTTTATCGCATACGATTTCATCGAAGATTAGGCTGGATATGTAGGTATGTATGTACAATTAAATAAAAATTTTGTAGGGAAACACGCTAGGGTACGTCAAAATAAACCCGAGACGATTGGCGGCCGTCGCGATATCAGTACCACCAAAATTTATCTTTTTGTCGACGATGTTGAATTTATTAAGATACTTGTGGCTACTATTTGTCGAATAACACTTGGATTTATAAATAAATTCATATACATACATATGTATGTACTTATGTATACAGAAGCAGGGATGCGATGTCATATTTACAAATTGTACTAACTTTCAAAAAAAATTTAAATTTTTTCAGTACGATTGTACCTAATTCATTATTTATATTTTTGTAATACTTGTACTTTTTAATTAACTAAAAATCAATTAACAAAACGCCAGAAGGTGCACATAGAATATTAGTTACTGAATAATCTGAATATAAAAGTAACATTTACGATATACTACGTTTATAACCTTTTTTTTATTCGATTGTTCACAGTTGATGCAAATAGTCGGCTTCTCCCTTTGGTACGAAAATAAAATTTCCACATTTGCAGATGAATTTGGAATAAATAACATTCCTCCAGCAATTCTTTAAGTACCGGAAAACATCGTTTGATTTACATAATTTTCTAATACCTTCGAGCTAAAGATTAACCCCCTTGTGCAAAAAAATAAGTGAATGTTAAAACCGGTTTTTCTACGGAAATTTTTTTAATGTACACTTCAAGCACGCATTATTTTTTGCATAAGGGGGTTAATATATTTTAATGCTATTTTTGGCATGTAATAAATATAGAGATTCCAGTAGTGCTAAATGGGTCATTGCGGTGCTACGGTACTTTTGGCATTCAAATAGCGCCAAAATTATACAATTGTACAAACTTTTGCATCGCTGTACAAAAGCTTAAATCAACGACGGATAATTTGCTTCAAAGCTGCCGGCTACTGTTTACTGACTTCGATTATTTTTACTATAGTACTATCGATAGTTTTGCAACTCTAATAGACTGTCCTATAGTTTCTCTTTTACTCCAACTCTTGTGTACCACTGTATCGCAGATTATTATTAATTCACAACTTAATTTTCAACTGACTAACGAGTTCTTAACTTCACTACTTTCTGATTAGTACTAACTATAACTGTTCGCGACTGACTTACAACTGCAACTAACTAACGCATGGGATGCTTTGTCTCTTTTTATATTTCACACAAATTCCACTAGAAGTTTCAAGCAATGTCTAGACGATCATTATCATCTTATATGCTGCCTAATTAAGTTCATGTGGTAACTATGTACATACATGTGTATATGCATACGTGTGTACATCATTAACTAAGCAATACACGGTGGTTGTTTATCTTTTGCTTTTCGTTTGAATTAGCATGTATGTATGTGTGTAAATATGTGAATCTTCTTAATAAGCAGACGCTTTTTGTTGTTGTTACTTTTGCTTGTTTACGTTTAATCAAGCTAGGCATGCTTATTTAGTTGTTGGCTACTATTCTAGACTATTCTTTGCTTTGACCCTGTAGGAATATTTTCGCGTAGCATTTACATTAACCATGTTGGAATATTTTTGTGTACTGCTACTTAAACCTGTCGACGGCTATTTTCGTAACAATATGCTCAATTTTACAAGTCACACAGTTAAAAATAAAATTTGTTTAAAAACATCAGTTCAGAGTGACAAAATAGTAAATGTGTTAAAAGGTAATATTGTAAGTGATCCAAATATTGACCAACTTTTCAATACTGCTGATAACAATAACTTTACAAGTTTATCGGAAGCCTTTATACAAAGGCACATATACAAATATTTTTAGGTGTCACAGAAGAAAATATAGACGAAAGTATTGAAGCGCTTCTCATGGACAACTGCTCTTGGGCAGAAGTTGAGAGCCATTGGGCTGCAACCAAAAATTACCGGCTCCACGAAGTGTCTCATGCGAAATGCACTTCTGACATACTAAACAAATGGACACATTACAAAAAGCCATTTGGTTTCAAGTTGGTACGTTTTTAATTAATAATAAAAATAAAATTTTAAATAATTTCACGTTTTTGTACTTTTTATAGGTAGATATAGATTTTAAACAGTTGTATCCAACAGCAGAGTGCTTTCATGCCAGTTTTGAAACTTTCGTCTCAAAAATTTACTCCGTGTTCCAAGAGCGTATCAAGGACCAATCAAGCAAACTTTTTTTCAAACAATGAATGAAATGAACAACATAGGTGAAAGTAAGGGTTAAAATATTTAATCCATAACCTGTTTTGTTAATAATATTACCAATGGTATTTATTTTTCCAGATGGTCGTTGTATTGGAATATTTTATCTTCTACATAGTCTTTTGGTACCATCAGCAAAAATTTTTAATGTTTCAAACGGAAAGAAAATATGTACAAGATTTTCCATACGGGACTCGCAGAGAAGTTTTATAATTGACGAAAACACAGTTGCTGCCTGTGAAGAAGAGTTGCTGAAAAAGTATGAAAGAAGAGTGCGAGTTCAACCATTAATTTTAGTTGCAGGTTCAATTTTAGAACCAAAAGAAATCGTAGTTTATTTCGAAGGCATAAAATACCGCATGCATTCTGCATCAAGTGCGATAGATACTTGCTTTAAAATATTTTTTGTATTTAATTTGGAATACCCAAAAGAATCTTTGTTAGTTTGGACGTTTATTCAAAAGCACTTTTACAATATTACTACAAATACTGATTACAGCAGCCCTCAAATTAATTCATTAATTTCCAATTTAAGATAATGGAAAAATGTACATAAATAACTTATTAGTTATATTATACTGGAATAGAATTTCTGTTTTTGTTTTGTTTTTATAGATATACATTGTGTGTATACTAATGTCCAGTTTTAAAACCGTGTATGGCACGAACAACTAAAAACTGGGATTCCCCTTTTTCGCAATCGTGAAAAACATGTTGACACAACAAATGCATTGCATTTTTGACTACAAGTTTTTTTAATTAAAAAAGTGATATATTATTTTTTTATTTTATGATATATTATTAGTTTTTTAAACGCACTTACAAAATCGGTATCCAACATTTGTAGTAAAAAAAAACTTATTATGAGAAAAATATCATCATAAATGTTCTTAGTTTATTTTAATTCCATACACGGTTTTGGAACTGGAATTTGCGTATTTACAAAAAATATAATTGATTATTACTCTAATGTATACTTATATATTTAAGTAAGTGTTTATTATTAATGAATATTAATATATGTACACTTGCATTTATATTGATTTTGTATAATAAATTTATACTTTTCTTGTAATTTGTACTGTTTTTGTTTTAATACAATTTTACTTTATTACATTTTATATCGTTATTAGCATTATCTTTCACTAACTAAGAGAATTTTATATAATTCGTAAACAGTAAACAATAACAAATCAACACAGCTGCTTAAACTAGTTTACTATTTCCAATTTGTATAAAAGTTGTCTTAAAAGGTAAAGAAAATGTTCCTACAGGGGCTCAGAAATTGAATAAAATAGGGTAGTAAAAGTGAATAATAGTTATTCATTATGAATAAAAAAGTTATTCATACGGACTAAATTCATTACTTCATTTGAAGAAAAGTTCTTCAAAGTTAATAAAAAATATTCACGTTAACTACATTAATTAGTTATTATAAATAAAAATTCTTAATCAATTAAACTAAAATTTGGTAATATTTACCACCCACTAAATAACGAAACAACAATAGTCAAAATGAAGAAATTTATTCTATTTAACAATTTACTAAAATTATTTTCTTTAACGAAAAAAAATTCGTAGACCTGAATAACGAATTTGTTAGCTGTATAATAACCTACATTTCTTCATTTTTACACCCCATTTTGCAGTATTTAGGTAAATTTTTGGTTCAGTGTTTGTATTCAAAAATATATAGTTTCGTTTTACTGGATTTAACTGGCAAAAATTTGTACAGTAAAAACTTGCATTTACTCAGTAAATGAACTGTTATTTCGTCTACGTCGACGAATTCGTCGATAACAATTCGTTGCGTAAATTCGTCATGTGAAGCACAATAACGACGAATTTACTCAGTGAATTCAGTTATTATGCAAGCCACAGACCTTGCGACCGTTGGTACAATACGTTGGTTCATCAAGTTGTATGTTTTGGACACAAACTATACAACAACGTGTGCAACATTAGCGCACAACTTCATTTCACAAAAAAAAATTGAGTAAACGTGACATCGGGTACTACCCTGCAAATAATGCAACTATTCCATACATGCATGTAAAGACTAGCCCAAAGAGGAGTAGGAGTACCACAAAACTACTCCAAATATATGAAAAAAGGTGGTCGATTTAACATTGCGATTTCCTAGGGTTGGAGTACATGGTCCAACTTTTCATTACATCGGACTAACCCCGAAACTACTCCATATGGAATAGTTGTAGACCACTCGCATACAAATTGTGAGTGCCTAAGAAGAAAGATCATATTCGTTTAAACACGAACACTTATCGTACAGTATTGAATGCTTGTATGTAAACGACATGATCCATGATTGCATTACATGGGACCATAATGTAACTAGTCTGTTTCATCTAGATTGGACCATGTACTCCAATATTATTTGCAGGGTACTGCGCATATTGTAGTCGATGATTTTTTTTTCGTGAAAAGCGAAGAAGAAGAATGTAAAAAAGTGCAGAAAAAAAATTGGTAAAAAAAATTTGATTTACATATATAAAAAGAAACATATTCTAACAAAAAACTTTTAAAAACACTAAAAGAAAGTGAGCCAAAAGACTACAAAAATTACATTTGCATGACATTTTAAACGCACATTTGAATTCGTGCGTGACGTTTTTTTATATGACACTACGAAAAAAAAAACAAGAAGTTGTACAACATACTCCTAAATTATACAACCTGTCTATATAGCTTGCCAAAAAATGAAATCTTTTTAATCCTTCATAAAACCGAGACACAACTTTATACAACGACCCCACACACTTAACAATCTCATACATAACCTGCTCATGTTGTACCAACGGTCGCAAGGTCTGTGGCTTGCTTTGTAATTGATAAAGTTGGTTATTGTCAGTTTTTGAGCTAAATTTAGCTCATTTCTCCTGGATTTAGCTTTAAAATTTTCATTTAGCTTTTTTAAAAACTGATTTAGCCTTTTTAGCCTTTTTTAATCTCAATTGCGTATTCTCTAAAAATGTATTGAAGACATACGTGATTTAGCTTAATTTTATTTTAAAATCTGGTCACACTGGTTATTGTGTATGTAAAGAGAGACAGAGAGAAAATTGTTTTTTCGTCGCTCGCCGGCGTACAAAGAAGAAATAAATCTATCTCAGAGTTCGTCACGCACGACGAATTTCGTTCTACGGCCAGGGTGACCGATGACATTTTTCAAAAAGTGGCACCAAATAGGGGATTTATCAAAAAAAGGGGCAAAATTTAAAAAAAAAAGAAAAAACTGCACTAAATTTTTTATTTTTAATGTATTTTCATTTAACTCACCCTAAATAAAGGGGGTCAAAAAGTGGCAACGCAGTCGAAAAAGGGGAAACGCAGTCGAAAAAGTGGCAAATTGCCACTTTAGTCGGTCAAACGGTCACGCTGTCTACGGCGGTGTTGTGTTCATTTTCATATGAACAAATGTGTTTTATTTTTTATGACGAAAGTTCGCACCGAAAAATTCGTCGTTCGTCCCAATTGTGTTCCTAGATCCAGAAGGGATCATCTATTCCTTTCATTACATCACTACAATGCACAATCAATTTTCGAGAATTATTATGGAGTTTGTTTACTAAATTTCTTTGCAAAGACATTGAGTTATTTTACATATTTTTTTGAAGAGTGTTGTGACCTTCTTTATGCACTTTCAGCTATTTATACTAACATGTAGTTAATTTCCCAATCTATAAATTTTATCTTTAGTTTTTTTGATTTAATTTTGATAATTTGATTTAATTTTTAGAATGTCTTTTTCATTTTTATATCTCTCTTCTATATCTAATTTTATTTTACAATGTAGTCCATCAATTTGCAATAGAATATATTTTTTAATTATATCAATGCCTTAATATATTATTAATTTGTCCTTTAGTTTATCGATTTGAGTTTCCAGAAACAATTTACTGATGATTCTCCATCAGTAAACGATGATGATTCCGTATGCATCAGGGAAAGCCAAAAAGTTACTTTTTGACTGCTCAATACATATCGATACTCCAACGACAATGAGTATGATAGCATATCCGCATCAACAAGCATGCTTATATAAAGACATACATATCTATAGCTATCAACACAAATAAGTGCGCATATCGATATGTGCGGATTCTATCAAACCAATGTGCTATAGATATTCGTATCAATACATGTGCGCACAAGCATGTAATGACGAGTATCATGATACAATTATAACAGGTACATGCACAATCCCAGCCTGTTAATATATACAATGCAAATAGTTGTCAAACTTTGTTTACAAGCCGCGAAAATATTAGTGTATGTGTGTGAATAAAATGATTACAGTGTTGCCAATGAATTTACACATCGCTGTGTCTCCAATTACACATCGAAGAAAATTACACTACACATCTTTTGTGTAGGTTAAAATTAAAATAAAAATAAATAAAAATTGAACCCAAAGTAGAATTACACACAGATTATACAAGAATTTAATTACATGACCTACACATGTGAGTAGAAATTACACACTGTCTAACTACACAAGGATTGGCAACACTGAATAACTATAATCATGCAGGAATGCCGCGTCTGCAATTGTACTTTAGTTACCCTGTAATTGTTATTTTTAAAAACAAAAGGCATCTGTTTCTGACAATTAATCGTTTGTTTATACCAACAAAATGAATGTTTTTTTTGGTGTTGTAATTTTGTTGTAGTCGTGCATGTACCTAGTATAATTGTACCATGACGTGTATGACTACATGAACAATGTTACCAAATATGTAAGTAAATAAAAAAAATTGTTGTGTATGAATTTAACAAATGCCTTATTTATATTATACATTTTTTCATGAAATCTATTTAACGAAACTTTTCTATTTGCTAATAGTGTCTTTTCTGTAACATGAATTTTCGACAACTTTTTTTATCTAATTTGGTTCCCCAGGAGCCTGTTTACAAATGAAAAAATTTTCATACAACCAATTTTATGAAAAAAATGCGTAAATACTAAAAAAGTTAATGAATAAAAAAGTTATAAATTGCAAAAATTATGCATGTTCGCAAGGATTAAAACAATGAAAAAAATTCCCTAAAGCTAATTATATAAACCTCAAAAAAGCAATAAGTCGAAAATTTTTTCCGCATATTAATCGCGAAAACTTGCAAAAATGAGAATGTTATTTAAAAAATGTCCGAAACCTAAGAAATGTGAACGAAAATACTCAGTAGATTTTAAAAATCAAAAACAGTCTCACTTACAAAAAGTTGCTAAAATTCGTGAATAACTTTTTAATAAAAAAAACCCCTTAAAATGTAACATAAAAGGAGATAAAAGATATCATAGTTCGATACTGCTTAAAAATCTTTAAAATTGCAAAAAAAAAACAAATAATTGGGAACAAAATTTGTTAGCAAAAATTTGCTAACATCAAATAGATATGCAGATGAATTAAAAATCGGTAAAATGGTAAAAAAGCCAAGATTTGGCTAAAAAGTCAGTTTCATCGCGGAAATTGGCGACAAGCAAGCGCTAAAATTGCTAAAAGGAATGCCATGGTTCAACCTTTTTTCCACTAATTCGGCTTTTAGCTCAGATCTAAAATGGAGCGTATTACTACTGTAAATATTTAATAGGGCTTTCAGATCTAAGGACTGCGAAGAATGTGTGTATGGGTAAAACATTTTTATTGAATTTTATGTTAAAATAGTTTGAAAAAAGTGTTATTTCCTCAACAACTAAAAACTAGTGTTTCTGGCAACACTTATCAAAAACTATTTAAAAAACCGAATGTGTTGCAAGTCATGGGGTATGTCGATAGATATGCGTAGATATGCGGGATGTAACGAAGAATGCGCATCGATGCGTACAAGTATGAAATAAAGTGCGCAGGGGTATACGCAAGTATGAGAATGAATAGATATCAACACGCACTAGCATAAAAAATGTTCAATATGTGCGGGAGTATCCAAAATTTTTTGTATCGACTGGCTTTCCCTGGTATGCATACATAAATAGAAATTATACATTTAATTTAGTTTTCAAATTCAAATTTGTCATAGCTATTTATATTTTATTCTGAGCTTGTAAGTAAGCGGTTTTGCGTCCTTTGGCTGGTCTTTGTGACACTCTTCTCTGGGTATGTATGTGTGTTCGACAACAGCTTCGATGAGTAGATATTTTCTGCCTACCACCACTTCCACCAGTTACAGTGAAAGTTGGTTAGAAACTATCGGTATTATGTATAAGAAAAAACGGTCAAGAAGTTAGATAATTCACGCTGGGACGTAATAGTCGGCTAAAACTACATTATGCGCCGATTTTTAATGTCAAATTGTATGGAGGAACTCCTTAGCACCTATTTCAATGTCGTCACTTAATTTATGCCGGTTTTTTCTTGTACATAAGGATGTATTTATTCATCTAAGCAGTTGTTCTACATACACAGAGGTGAAAATCGTTAAGATATCCGGCTATACAGAAAACTCTTATACAAAAATGCATTAATTATATATGTATATGTATTTACATATGCCCATACCTGGAGGAGGGAGTCATTATCATCGGACGAAGACCAGCTAAGCAAAAAATATACTTCTACTCTACGAAGTAGCCATTGCGCATATATACATACATATCTATGGATGTATGCACAGAAGAAAAAATTATTGCACCCGTCCAAAGGCCGGAAAAGTAGAACACTTTTTCTGGGTCTGTTGGTATTTTTGAAAAAACTAAAGATAATCCAATCACCCAAATGACAATGAATAATGACCTAAGTAAGTGGGATGTTGGTAATTTTTCCATTTGGGTGATTCTTCACAAAATTTTGCATAGCTTGTGGTTTTTTCTACCTATACTTATAATCAACTAGCTGACCCGCCAGACTTCATACTGCCTCAGTTGATAAATAAAAGACCTAAGCTTTTGTATAAAATAATCTTAAAACAAACAAACCTATACATATATACCCTTTTACGATTTTTATTGTAAAGGGTATAACAAAACGAATCCGTATTGAATAAAAAACCATTTTTTGAATGAAGCATGAACTTTTATATTCAGGTCTATTCGGGAAGTCACTTTCACCACAAATACGCGCATCTTTCACTTTTTGCTATTCTAAAATACTACGTTGGAGATGAGTGATAGAAAACATATGTTTTCTATCACTTTGGAGGTATTCTACAATACTTCGTCACCATGATCAATGTCATATTCGTTCGACGCCAATTTTAGCGCGTTAAGTTTAAATAAATAAAGAACAAAGAGATACGAAGTGTTTATATGGTGTCTACCACTGTTAATGAAGCTTCAATGGCGTTCGGCCAGGCTCTAAAAGACAATTAAGTTTTCTTAAATTCTTCAAAGATGTAAACACGTTTTTAAAACAAATAAAAGAAGTAACTAATTTTACTTTTACTGTTTATTGTTTTTTTTATGTAACTTAGCACTAGTACTGTTAAGGTTTTTATTAATTATTTCTTTAAATTACTTCTTAAATCCTGAAATACTGGCTATTTATAAGGTTTACATTTGATATTGACAGACACACACTATTGTGATACAGTCTGTTAATCAATTTAAAGCTTTCTCATAAGCTATATTTTTTGTTTTGTTTTGTGGTTCGTAAATAAACAAAGAAGACGGTTTTCCGACGCACAAACATGCGCGAAACAGGGAAACTCCAAGTTGATTCCGCAAACTTCTAACGACTGTCCTTGCGATTTATTTATGGTCATAGCAAAGGCCAGACGTACTGGAAATTGTAAGCATTTAAAATCAAATGGTAAATCCGTTGGAATCATCGATATCCGCTGGATCAAGACATCCTCTCCTTTGTATTTTCCTTTTATGATTGTTGCCTCAATGTTTTGTTCCATTGCACAGTCTTTTTCCATTGCACAGTCGAAGTTGATTAATATTACGCAGAATGATGATAACTGATCCCACTTTTAACTGCAAATTGTGAGGTGGTAATCCAGTCAGTTCCAGTGAATTTAAAAACTCCGTAGGATAGTTGACTACGTCATCCTGGTTCATAACGGCGTCGACTGATTTGAAGGAAACCAACTGTCCTGGATGAAAATTCTGAATAGTCGCATTGAGATCCCCGAAATCTTTATTTTTCGCCGCCAATATTGCTCGTTCACCAAGCCAATTATGATTATTTAACTTTTGCGCTATATCTGGAAAAACACGCTGAATACACTCCTGTTTAGAGTCTGTGATGTAACAGAAATCTGTTGGCAATGTGATCAATCCGGTAGAGGTGTCCACTGCAACTTTGTTATTTCCAATGTCTAACAACTGCTTCGCAAACACATTTCCAGTTTCATCTTGTTGCACAAATACTCGCATGTTAGTTGTTAATTGGAGTGTCTTTATATACTGCCACAAATTTGATGATTTTGGTATGCATTTAGTTCATCAGCAACAGTTGATTGGGGAATAACTGGAATAGTCTGACGAAAATCAAAAATATTAAAAAAAAATAAGAGCACATTACTTGGAATGTCACTATCACAAAGGATCACCAAGGTAAAGAAAGTTCTCTCGCACTCATAGATATTGTAACACAATATCGCAATACTTTTTTCCGTGTTCTGAAGTGCGACAGAATGGATTGACATATTAGTTGGTTGCCAAATCTAATGTCAACTATTATGGTTGCGTTCAAAAATTTAATTTGTGACAAAACTTAATATTTATCAATCTATATAAAACAAAATAATTTGATAGATTAACAACTGAAGTTAGCTAAAATTAAGTTTGAATAGCAAAAAAGTTCAAATTGACTCTACATTTTATTCAAAAAACGTTTATATGGGAAAGAGAAAAAGTCCGCTTTTAGGGGTTTTCTGGCAATTATTCGAGTTTTTCTCACCTTTTAAACCTTCCCTAGACCTTCACGAACATTTCAAGACAAACATTTGAACGATTTTTTATTCCAATTTGAGGATGAATGTGTGATATTGTTGATGTGGCAGGATGGATATTTGACAACGAGTATATGGCTTAGGTTAGAAACGTAACATAGTGTCCACACCTGATGATTTTATATCAGACCTCGTAATATGACGCCGACAGAGCAACTGTAATTTTTTCATTAATAGCACAATGGGGTAGACGTTGATGATTTTATATCATGATCAATGAAAGCAATATTTGAAAAATACTTGCCAAAAATAACTAATTTGCGTGTTGTTTAATCTTTTGGTCACAAATAATTGTTGTGCGCATCTTTTTAACTAAAACTGTTTAATAAATAAACGTTGAATGCACAAAAACACATCAAGTGACATTTGATATCTGATGATTATATCATAATGCTACCATAATATTAATAAGTTGAGTCTATACGTGATGAATTTTCATCATGATATCAATTTGACATTCATCATGATATAAATTCATCAGGTGTGGACACTATGTAAGGCCAATTGAAGATAAGTCGAAAGATAGTGGAACACTTTTATAGAAGAAAATTAATGACTTACTTTCATTCTCTTAAGTTTCCTTTCGACATAGTGGGGAGGCAGTTAGAGTTTCAAAAAAGTGGAAAAATTCTAATTCGCGTTTTTTTTATAAAGCTACTAGACTATCACAAATTAATATTTAGTCTTATTACAAAACGCACTAAAAGCACTAAAATCAAAGCACCAATATAGTACCCTTTAAAAAAAAAACACCGAAGGTGTTAGAAATATTGAACAAAAATAAAAATTCAGTAATAAAACACAAAAGAGTTTTATTTGAAGAAAATAGTTGACCTAGAGCCTGAAAAATTAATAAAATAATTTAAAACACATAATAAGGTCGAATAAAAAAATAAACGAATAAGTTTTACTGGTTTGATGGTTTGAAAAAATTGGCTAGATTTTTGCTGCGAAAATTTCGCACAAATGCCCGACTGTCTTGCAACTTGTTTACCTTTTAGTGCAGAGTTATCCATAGAATAAAAAAGTTTAATTTTAGGGGAACCAGATAGTACTGAACCTTATTCGGATTGTTTCAATGTTATTTATTGTTGCGGGCGAGCACTACCACTCGTACGTAAAGCTCATTTGCCTCGTTCAGAAATAGAACAGTACCAATGGAAAAAATAAAGCATTTTTGCAACAATTTCTTTTGTCCCGATTGTTTATTTGTTGACTGTTTGTGTTACGTATGTGTGTCTGCGACATGCTAAAACAAGCGACAAACCCTGAGATTATTGGTGCACCATGAGCAGATTGGTATGAGTTCGCAGTGTCATGAGTAAGGCAGAGTGCACATCTGCGCGTTCTTGTGGTCACTTTAAAATGTGTGCAACGCCGTTCACATTCACCCTTATCGGGGATGAGAGTGCACGTGAAATGTGTTCCCTTTCCCTGATTGTTTTTATACGCGAGACAATGCCACGCAACGGAAGATATCAGAATTGGGAAACGTTGTCCCTAGTAAGACGTCACAACATGCCACAGGTGTACTCGGCATAACAATGCCAAGACATTGTGCTTTCCGGTAGAGCTTATTTGGTATAGTACCATAAAATAATCACGTCTTAACAAAGAGAAATAATATGATACAATAGGGAGGGGCGTTTGCATATTGGAGACACTTACTCCTGCTCATGTCCCAGTGTTTTCATTTAAGGAGGTTAGTTGCCAATACCTGTAACAGAGAGAATGTAGAAAATTCTATAAATAAGGGAAGGCAAATATAATGCTAGAACGACACAGATATTTGCGTGTATAGTCCTAGATGTAACTGCGACAGTAAAAAACAGCTGATCGATATTGTTATGTGAAAACTAATGAAAATGGTTATAGAGATGTAATGTAAAGTAATCTACTTTTCATATAAAAATATCGATCAGCTGTTTCCTACGTTACAGTTACATTACATTACAGTCGGCTAACTGAGCCTTTATTACTTACGAACAAATAAGCCGTTACTAAAATTACTGATTACCTGGTAGAATTAGGGAAAGGATGAAGTACTAAGTAACGGCTACGCGGACGAAATAGGGACGATGCATATAGGCATACAAGAAACAAAGGAAATGCGTTATATATATACACACAGATAAATATCTGTAAATCTGTTAAAAACTAAATGCGGCATATTTAAATTTTTTTTGGTATTCTGCATATATTTAATACATAAAATATAGCTGTATCATACAATAAAGGATTAAATTAGTTAGAAAAATGTTATACTGCTATCTTTATCTGACGCAAATCGCTTAAGCATAGGCGCTAAAATGGATATATATATGTATATATATATATATATATATATATATATATATATATATATATATATATATATATATATATATATATATATATATATATATATATGTATATATGTATAGTTATATATATATATATATATATATATATATATATATATATATTGTTACGTTTTTCTCTCTATAAAAACGCTTTTCCGTAGATCCGAAGATTTGCAAATGAATACAAGAGCCGAGTGTAGTAATTAGGGTTAAGAATGATACAAGTTTTATTTACAAATACACTTATACTAAATTACTCAAGAGCTTAAATACACTAATAAAACTTAAACTACTAAATTACACACAGATATTCACAACTGGTTACCACTACGCCTTCCTCGCTGTAGTTTACGCACGTTTCTTAGCTGGCTGCGCAAGTATTCACGTGACACCCCTTTGTCTGCTGCTCGTCAAACACGAGACTCACTCTGCCGTCACTCACAGTTGATACACCAATACCTCTTTGTCTGCTGCTTGTCACACACGGCACTCACTCTGCCGAGACTCACAGTTGATACACCAATAAAGACTCACTGCCTTTACTTACACCCTTACACACGTCTATTCGCTGCGCTGTTCCCTTTACTCCAGTCGACACGATAGACTCCACAATAATCTTAATTCCAGGACAGACTATTATTAATTCACAACTTAATTATCAACTGACTAATGAGTTCTTAACTTCACTACTTTCTGATTAGCACTAACTATAACTGTTCGCGACTGACTTACAACTGCAACTAACTAACTCATTGGATGCGTCACCTCTATTTATATTTCACAGAAATTCCACTAGAAGTTTCAAGCAATGTCTAGACGATCATTATCATCTTATATGCTGCCTAATTAAGTTCATGTGGTAACTATGTACATACATGTGTGTATGCGTACGTGTGTACATCATTAACTAAGCAACACACGGTGGTTGTTTATCTTTTGCTTTTCGTTTGAATTGGCATGTATGTATGTGTACAAATATGTGAATCTTCTTAATAAGCAGACGTTTTTTTTTGTTGTTGTTGCTTTTGCTTGTTTAATCAAGCTAGGCATGCTTATTTAGTTGTTGGCTACTTTCTAGACTATTCTTTGCTTTGACCCTGTAGGAATATTTTCGCGTAGCATTTACATTAACCCTGTTGGAATATTTTTGTGTAACGCTGCTTAACATTGTTGACGGCTATTTTCGTAACAATATAGATATATATATATATATATATATATACATATATATATATATATATATATATCTGCCACATAACTAGTGGTAGTACGCGGGAAGGCATTATATGATACATATAGGTGAGAGCAGCAGTATAAAAAGGTCATGTTTCCAATAAGGTCGTTTAAAAACAAAGTGAACAGAGTACTATGCTTATCTGAAAAAATGTTTTCTACGCATTAGGAACAGTACTAATAGACGCTCCGTTGACAATGTCACCAAAATAGTCGACAAAAGTGGTGACTTGGGGATACTTAACCCCACGTTTCCTTCAGGGTGTATACAATACAAATAGTTGTCAAACGTTGTTTACAAGCTGCAAAAGTGTTAGTATATACATATGTCCTGTTACAGTGTTGCCATTGACTTTACACAGGGCTGTGTTTCCAATTACACATTGAAGAGAATTACACTATACATCTGAACTGCCGCGGTAAAGCTATTGCTTAGCATTTTTTTTATCAACTTATGCAAATTTATTTTTTTAAATAAAAAACGATACTTAACCCCACGATTGCTCTTAAATACGCCACATTGTGTTTTCCAACATGTAAAAATCTGTTCTAGCAATACTATATGTTAATGAAATCAATAGCATACTTTAGGGGTTAAGATACACTGGGCGATTCAAATCAAAATAGTCTTAGGTTTTTATTTTCGTTTCGGAGATAAAAGCTATGCAATAGCTTAATAAATAAAAATAGAAACCAAAGTAGAACTACACACAGATTATACATGAATCTAACAACATGGCATACACATGAAAGGAATTACACACTCACTGTAATTACACATATATTGGCAACACTGAATGACTATAATCATACTTTAAATTTAACTGTAATTGTTATTTTTGAAAACAAAAGACATCTGTTTTTGACGTATTTCGGTTTGTTTCTACCAACAAAATGCGTGTGTTTTTTGTGTTGTAGTATAAATTTACCATGGGCTGGGCTTACCTGTATACATAGGTGCTGGTACCTGGCATAGTTATAACATCCTTATTGGCATCAAAATAATCTTTCTCATATATATAAACACGTGTATTCTATCCTTGACATTTTGTAGTCGGTAGCTTGATGTAGCGAATGTGTTTATATTTTATTTTATATAAGTTTGAAAACCAATGTATCTCACAAATACAAATTAAGAGAACATCAGCTGCTTAATATACAGCGTTGTCAACTTGGTGTGTTTCGCACCACTTTGGGTGGTTTTTGAAATTTTTTGTGCGAAAAATTCCTTAATTGGTGCGCGGTGCGCTTTTTTTAAATTTCGGTGCGTTTTTTCATTTTTGGTGGCACCAACGCAAAATTTAACACAACAAAGACTTAAAACCGGAAAATTATTGTTGTGAAACTTACCAACTTCCTGATAGTGTTAATTACCATATTAATACTAATGATGTTTACAAATCATCACAATTTGAAATAAATGAGGGGGGGTTCGAGTTTTGTTACGATTTGTTAAGGGGGGGGATGGGGTCTTTGAAAATGTTACATAACAGAAAAAATTACTAATTTTGTACAAAAATACGTATATTTTTCTTATTTATTTATTTAATTGATCATACATGTTGCCTACATATGTATATTATGTACGAGTATGTATATTACATACATCTGCCGAATGTCAACTTTTAATATTCGCGAATTCGAATTAGAATATTTAAAACGATATCCGCGAATACGAATATTTAAAACGATATTCAAATACGAATATCTATTGTATGTGAAATTTATGGACATTTAATTGGGGGTATATTTTATTCTGCAAAATTAAATTTAAAAAAATGTGTATGGAAAAGAACTACATAATTCTGTCCGCGTACATTACAGTTTATGAAATCTATCCAAAAATTTAAATAACATTTGAAAATTACACAAAGTTTTTATAACAAATTAAATAAAATAATAAATTAAATAAATTGTAGTCAAACTGATTACATGGTTCTGAATTCCTCATCTTTATCCATTTACATTTTTAAACATTCTTTATATATGTATGTACATAAAAACTTCTTTCCATATTAAACTGCAACATATATTAATATTAAATTCACCAAATGCATATAAGGAATTGGTATTTGCAGAAGTTTAGGAAAGGGTTTCTTGCAATTCTCATGGACAAAAGAGTCCTTTCAAAAAATATATTCTTCCATATATGTACATGACAATATTAAATAATTAACTTTTAACATTTTTGTTGGTCAACTTGAGGCTACAATATTTAAGTTTTGAGAGATGTGTTAATGGAAACTTGCATACATAGACGTATTTTCATAAGGATATTATTTTAATTTTTTATGCAACAGAACTTAAAATAAATATTATGAAAACAACAGTGAAATGCGTTTAGGAAATAGATTGTGTGCCCCTCTAATTTTAAGATACCTTTAAGATATATTTTTTTAATGGGCAAATATCTATTGAAAATGTTGCAGAAGGGAAAAAATTAAGAAAAGAAAAATTGCATATCTTTCGTAATAGACATCATTTTGAGTCATTTGATATCCCAACAATCTGTATGTTTAAAGCGGGTTAAAAAGGTTCTCTTTTAGAAAATGAAATATAATTCACCATGGCAACCTTTATTGATCCAAGATATAATTTTTTTTTTGGTTTCACGCACATTTTAGATAGATTTGAAGATGGCCAAACGGAGTCATCTTTAAGCTCTCTGAAATACACTTCGACTTCACTTATAGAAAGTAGTGAAAGCGACCGCAAGGCTAATGCCAACTATCTTTTTGGTGTTTGAAATACTGCTCAGTCATCAATACGGAAAACTATGGCAGATTATTTGGCAAAAAACGCATAGAAAAAAAATAAAAATTAATTTTTTTTAATTATTACAAACTAATATTTGAGTGCCATTCATTTAAATTTCGTTTTGGATTTATGAATTTCCTTATATATTTTTTAAACGAATGCGAATATCTAGAAACGGCCGACTGTTTTGGAATTCGAATATACATCACTAATGCATACATACAGTTTAGGAATAAGTTCTCTATGAAACCATAATTTTTAAGGTTGAGGACACTTGGGAAGAAATTTAAAAAATAGTTTCGCCAATATATGGAGTACGTTCATATGTAAACTTATTTAATTTTTGTCTACGCACTGTGCTAGTCTAACAAATGAGTTTAAAACAATGAATTAAATTTAATTTTTTAATAAAAACTTTAAACTATTTAGTTTATTTTTTATCTCATTGTTACGTTATTCCTAGGGGGAGGGGGGGGGGGGGGGGGTTCACAGTTTTGTTACGATCTGTTACTAGGGGGAGGGGGGAGGTCAAAAGTCGGGGAAAACAGCGTTACGTAATATATGGACAGCCCCTTAATTATGAAAGCTGTATAATTCAAATATTTTTTTGGTCGAGATATTTACTAGTTTATATTTGAACAAATCCAAAAATATTTTCTATTATTAAAAAGTTTATTGTAGAGTTGTACTAGTCTCGATTTTTATATTAATCGAGACTAGTACAACTATACTACTATTACTATATCAAATCAAAAATGTGTATGACTTAGACCACTTTCATAATTAAGGGCACATGTATACTATTGGGGTATTCAAACGGTAGTGTTAAAGTCATAACGTCATAATGTTGTAAACTTTTAAACTAGTTTAAAATACAACTGCTGTGAGCAACCCCTCATATTTTAGTGTGTTAGTTGAAACATAAACAATATGATACAAAACAAATGAGAAAAAATATTACAAATATTAAATAGTATTTGGTACGAATATCCAAAATTATGAGAAAATTATTTAACGGCTTCTTTCTGTTTCCGAAAATTATTTGCGAATTTTTGCAATATGTAAAACAAAATTTTTTCGTGCATTTGACTTTTTAAAATTTTAAGGCTTTGAAATTTATTTGAAAATTTTCTTAAGTTTTGCGATCAGGTAATATTTGATAAAAATTATTGCTCTTGTGTATAATTTTAACAAATTAGGATTGAAGCAAGCCACATCATTGTCTGATTGAAGTATTTTTGTTGTTGCAGTTTTTGCCTTTTTTACACATTTTATTTATATCACACTTTGCTTCATTTTGGAATTAGCAAGTTTTTGCAAATTTTCATTTTCGCGAATTTTTCCGATTTTTTGGAATTTCTTATATCTTTATGCATTTACGTGTTATTTTAGGGCTTGACTTTTTACCATTTTACCGATTTTAAATACATTTATCTACTTGTGCCAATTTTCATAATTTTCTTTCTTTCTTTCTTTCTTTTCAATTCTTTGTTTTTTTAACAGTTTTAAACTTTTTTAATAAGTATCAGACTTTAAAATATTTTTGATGTTACCAACTTTTTGCGAATTTCCGTAATTGCGGATTTTTAAAAGTTTTTTGCATTCCTTACAATTTAAGCATTTTTCTAAAATACATTTTAGGCTTTTTTTCAATTAAAATATTATTCGCGAATTTTCACAAATTTTTTGCAAGTGAGATAATTTTTGATTCATAAAATCTACTGACTTTGCTCGTTTACAATTTTTGAGGCTTTGGAAATGTTTTTAAGATATTCGCATTTCTGCAAGTTTTCGCGATTTATATGCTGTAAGTCTATACTCGAGTTATTACTTTTTTGCGGTCTATATAACCAGCTTTGGGATATTGTTTCCATTATTTTAATCCCTTGCGAATTTTTATATTTTTTGCAATATATAATGATTTGAGTAGAAATTTGTTAAAG
The DNA here is from genome assembly GCA_949987645.1 of Tachina grossa. Taxonomy (NCBI): domain Eukaryota; kingdom Metazoa; phylum Arthropoda; class Insecta; order Diptera; family Tachinidae; genus Tachina; species Tachina grossa. Next base: position 115,055,456 of record OX465274.1, read on the forward strand.
AAAAATGACACGTACATATTTAAACGTAAATGGACATTTTGTCGAAAAAGAAAAGTACAAAGCAAAATAATTAGTTATGACAGTAACAAATACATAGAGTGAAGAATTGAATTAATATAGTACTCCTTGTATATGAAAGAAAATAAAAATATTTTTTTTAAATATTAGGACTTTATGACTTTATAACACTTAGGACACTCTTGCGAATACCCCATATGTATGTACAAATTTAGTTAGTTTTTTTTGTTTAACCCTGAACCGTAAAAGCCTGTTCAAGGCGCATTTATTAGGTGGCAGCACTACACCAGGTGACTAATGTCATTATACCAGTCTCAATGTCAAATTTGGATTGTGTAGGTATAAGCCTAAAAGCATGCTTTTATTTGGGTATCCATAAACACCTTTCGAATATTCAGTTTTGTATGCTGTTTGATATTTCCTATAAGAAACTCTGACGATGCTACCCTGTTTTGAAAAGTAAGATGGTAATTTATACCAACAAAGTACATGTGGTTATTGCTGTTGTAATATTTGTTGTAGAAATGCGGCTACCTGATTGATGTGCCTTGAGCCTGTTTTAGTGTTGATTTTTTAACACAAAAAAAATAATGTTAAACTTTTTATGCAAAATTAATTCAATAATAATTCAATAAACATATTAAACTTAATAAAGATATTTTAATCTGGGTGCGTTTTTTTTTGTAAATGGCGCGTTTTTTCTCTCCAGTTTGGTGCGTTTTGAAATTTCAAAGTTGACAACACTGTTAATATACTCGAGATAAAGAGAATTTAAGAGAGTATAACAGCTACCAACAAATTTCTATGCGCTGACTAAATTTAGTTGATGTTTAAAACCAGTCCGCACAACAATTCGGCGCGAAATAAAATAAAAGAAACTCATCATACCTAGAAGTAATTTATTTCTTTTATTTTATAAAAAAAAAATCCGCTGACACACAACTAATCGGTATCAAAGTGTGTGTATAATATTAAACTAATCAACAATCCGAAAGAAAAACAACAAAAAAGTCTGATTTTGTAATAAAAACGACAAAATTTATTATTTTGAATAAATACATATGTATGTACGTTTTCTAAAATACAAAAGAAATAATGAAAAGCATTTATAAATGAGAATGTCAAATAAATTTAACGAATCGAATAAGAAATTTTATAATAACTGTCTGAAAGGAATTAAAATAAGATATTAACAAAACGCACACGTATTTGCATATGTGCATATGTGTGCACATTCATGCATATCGTACTACAACCGCCAAAAAAGCTTAAGCAACATAATTTTCAAACTTAATATTTTGACAAAAATCAATAATACCGAGCCATAACCGCTAAAATAGCTTAAGCGACACATTTTTCGGACTTCGTTTATTTTTTGGTGAAAATCGACTATTTACGATCGCAAATAATAAATTTTGGTCAAAAATTTAAGTTCCAAAATTATGTCGCTTAAACTATTTTGGCGGTTACGGCGCGATATGATATCGTAATTAATCGAATTTCGTCAAAAACATGAGCCCCAACAAATGTGTCGGTTAAGCTTTTTTGACGATTATGGATCGATGTGTATGTATGTATGTATATCGTATGTGTATAATAATTTCTGCCAAGTAGAATGATATAAAAGTGGAAAAGAAAATATCAAAATAATTTACTCAGCCATTTCTACTATACTTACTTGTGTATATACATACATACATATGTATGTATGTATGTATATTTATATATACAATACATATGTATGTGGCTTGGTTTCGAGAAATTTTAAATTCGCAAAAACCAGTACAATATAGGTATAAGCATAGTTATTTTATATACAGTTGCGGTTTCATAGTTATATACAGCCATACATACATACTATGTACATACTAGAAGTGAGTACAATCCGTGAAGAAGTGCACAGTATTGTATATGGTAAAACTATATCACGTACCTGCACAAATCCAGCCTGTTAATGTATACAATACAAATAGTTGTCAAACTTTATTTACAAGCTGCAATAATGTTAGTGTATTATAATCATGCATGAATGCCGCGTTTGAAATTGTAGTTTAGTTACCCTGTAATTGTTATATTTAAAAACAAAAGACATCTGTTTCTGACAATTAATGGTTTGTTTATACCAAGAAAATGCATGTGTTTTTTGTTATCGTGCATGTACCTAGTATAATTTTACTATGGTACTTTTTTTCAAGAGTGAAAATTGTTTGTAGTGGCCAGTGTTGCCAGTAGATTTCTTGAAAAGATACCTAAGCATGCTAAAAAAAAATCGATTTTCCTACACGTTGAAAAAACTTCCCCTACAAAAACCCCTGCGCATTTTTGACATTAACCCGCCAATGGTGACGTATTGGTCTGTGAGACCGGGTGTGTTAAAAACTTCGAATAACATTATTCGCTGTTATTATTTTTTGTTGTAATTTCGAGTAGCTGCCGCATTGCACATCCGCTACTATTAGTTAACGACAAAACTGCTTAGTGAGCACACGTTGTGTATTTTTTACCAATCGGGTACGTGTGACCGTGTTTCACCATATATGTGAGTAAAATAACCAAGCATAAATTTTTCATTGTTCACATATTTTACCAGTTTTTTTTATTTTGTATAAGTTCCTAATGTCGAAAGACCAAAACTTTTTTATTTTTTTCTTAATTTTGAAAAATGCATATCCCCACGAATACTCAAACAACACATTGGTCAAACAAAAATATAAACACATCGTTTTATTTTTATTAATTAATTAATTTTTTTTAACTTTAATATTGAAATAAAAGAGCTTAAGCTTGTTAAATGTTTTTATTTTATTTTCAAGGAGCAGAAATTAAAAAAAATGAAATATTAATAACACATTTCAAAAAATCTTCAGTTGAAAATCCCGGTGCATGAATGAGACCGGCGTCACCATTGACCCACTGGCCGGTTAAAATAGAAAAAACCATTAGTCATAATATATATATATATATATATATATATATATATATATATATATATATATATATATATATAGTAAAGCTTTGGCAAAATAATAAGTAAAAAACTAAAAAGTAATAATACATATATTGAATGATATCTTAGAAAAAGCATATAGCAAGGCGAATTCATGTGGCAGGTGGTGCCACAAATTTCTTTGCAATAAAATTTGTAGGGAGTTCGATTTGTCAATTTTCATTGCAATAAAGTACTAGGCAGATTTTGTTGTTGCAGGTTTGACACCACCTGTTTATGTATTCAGGCTGTCAGATATGGCGATTTCTCGCCAAACGTGGCGATTTTTTAACTTGTTTGGTTCTAAATTTTTGGTTTGGCGACATGGCGATTTCTCTGGCGATAATTAAAAATGTTGGCGATTATCATGGCTATTTTTTAACAAAATTTAACTTCAAAATTGTTCTAATTCAGGAAAAGTAGTTTTTGGAAGGAGTAGTTTCAAAAATAAGTCCTATCAAAACTTGTCTGCAAGAAATTTCAACAATTTAATTTTGGTAATTTTTCTTATATTAGTTATAGTCATTAATGCGTTTTTGATGAGAACAATTTACAATTAATAATTTTTGGCGATTTCATTTCTAGTTTTGGCGATTTTCTGATAAATTTTGATAAGGTCATTTTATAAAAATTTATATTAAAAAAAGTGTTATATAAAAACATATTTATCATCAAATATATACTAAGAAAAACTACATAAAACAGATTTTTGGCGACTTTTAGCGATTTTAAAAATTAATTTTGCGAAATAGGTCAGAAAAAATCTGACAACCCTGTATGTATTCTAATTTGGCATATGTATACGTATATATATATGAGTTTTGCCAACTTTTTAAACCCCAAACAACTCCGGAAATGTATTTTTAAGCGATTTTAAGGAAAAGAACATTTTTTAACCGTTTTGAAAAAGAAAATATTACTAAAAAAACCTTATGTTTGCTTGTATTTCATAAATAATGCGATATGACGCAAAAATCCCTAAATTTTGGAGAATATAAAAAATCTGTCCGATTTTCCCTACGCTTCTATTTTAGCATCAAAAATACCAACATGTAAGGATTTTCCCCTACTTTTGGCAACACTTGTAGCCGGGATCGTAATTGAGTGTAAACAGGTCTGCCAGATAAAATTATCGAAAAAACTAGATACTAGAAAAATTTTATACTAGAAAAAATTTTATACTAGAAAAATCGGACAAATCTAAATGAGTTTTTTTCGACGTGTATACATACGTTTTATATTAACCCCTTATAACTTTGTTCACCTCTGTGGTAAAACTATGAAAAATATTGCCAAGTTATGTCCAAGATTTAGTGTCTCAGTACTTTTGATGGCTTTTTTCACATTTATGTTTTTTGAGAATACCAATTTACACAGATACCAATATAAAATAAAGAGCGGGCAAAATTACATCAAAATCTTTTATTAAGTAAGTAATATATGAATTTGTAATAGTCGATTTTCCATAAAAAAACTGCCATATTTGAACTTTTAAAAAATCGTTAATTTTGATGAAAAAATTGTCAAATCGTCATTTTGCTATTTTCGGCAGCAAAAATCGTCAAAATGACGATAAATCGTCAAATCTGGCAGACGTGAGTGTAAAGGTAGATTTAGTAAAATCGTATCGTGATGTTGCGTGTCAGCTGACAAAAACCGTACGATATACAATGCATGTTACTAGTTATAAAATATGTGATGGTAGCACTGCTGACGTAGGAATCTGCAGAAAACAGATTTTTCTGTACCGAATGTCAAAAACGCCGTATTTAATGCCAGACAAAAAAAAATGTGCTATGCAAACTGTTACATTTTCTATAACTTGTGCACAACGTTGAACGATACGGCAAGCTGTAAGGTAGAATGATACGATTTTACTAATTCTACCTTAAAGCAAAAATAGAGAACAAGGAAACAAAACACACACAAAATTATTGTACAACAGTTGAATATACAGTTGTGTTAAGTATGCAATATTTTTATTGTACACTTCAAATTGCACCTTACTTCATTTCAAAATTTCATAAAATATTAAGTAATAATAAAACTTCTTACAATTATATACATTGTGGTGAAATATAGTATTTTTAATAGAGATGTGCACGTGAGTTTTCTGACTCACGACACGCACGCTCACGCAAAAAATATTTTACTCACGCACGAATGATTTTGAACATTTTCACGATAACGCACGCTCCCGAATAAAATATTTTTAATCACGCACGAGTGCTTTACAACTTATCACGATCACGCACGCTCACGAAAAAGTATATTTATAATATAATTTGCATGTTTTTTGGGTTGAAAAATAGGTTCTTACATATACATATGTACATATCTATGTATGTATGTATGCTCGTGTTTTTGTAAAATTTACAATGTAAATTAAAATAAAGCAAAATTATTTAATATCGTTTTAAATGTTCGTATTCGCGGATATCATTTTAAATATTCGAATTCGAATTCTCGTAATATATCAAAAATTGACATTCCGCACATGTATGTATGTATACATACATAATATAAATGTGAAGGTAAGACATATGATCAATTAAATAAATGATAATCAAATAAACGAGAAAAGCATATTATATGAGAAAACATAAAATTTCTAAAATTTTTCTGTTACGTAACATTTTCAAAGACTCCCCCCACCCCCACCATAACAAATCATAACAAAACTCGAACCCCACCCCTCCCCCCTACAGCGTTACGTAGTATATGGACGGCCCCTAAAGCAAAAAACATTTTCTACGGTACAATTCGTCAGTAGTATTGTTGACAAAGGCACTGTTGAATCAGTAGTGTTTCTCAATTGATACTTCCTACAGGGTATCTAAGAAATATACATACATACATAAGATAAGAGCAGGCACTTCCAGCTTCATTTTCAGATGTAACATGAATCAATATGTGCTATATTAACAAAACTATTTGATGTACAAAATACACATTTTGGAAATATCAACTTAAAGTAGTCTTAACAAACGTGGTTGCCTACTTTAGAATTTTGATATAATAATTTTTTTAGAATACAACTTTACTTAATACTGCTTGGCAAAGCTTTGTTAAGCTGTGTTGCATACGACCCTTCATGTTTAAAATAAATTGTTCAGAGAAACTACCGAAATGTCTTAACGAATTCGGTACGACAAGTCTGACTTCAGAAAAATTCGAAACATTTTGGTTGGGGGGTATTCATTATGTTTGTAAGCTCATACTACCATACGTATTACTATACATTATAAAGTAATAATAAATGCAGGAATGTTATCTCGTGAGAGCGTGAGAATTCGTGCGTGATTATTAAAAAAAGCTCACGCACGATCACGCACGAGTAAATTTTTTTCAGTCACGGTCACGCACTCACGCGTGATTAGTTATAATATTTGATCACGAATCACGTGAATCACGCCTGAAACGATAAAATCATGACATTTGCACACTCTAATTTTTAACCCCCGGCCAAAAAAGGAGTGTTATAAGTTTGTAGTGTGTCTGTGTATCTGTGTGTTTGTACAAGTACTCGTACAGACCAAACGGCTGGACCGATTTCGATTTTATTTTTTCTGTTTGAAAGGTGACTTGACTTGAAAAAAAATCGGTCCAGCCGCTTAGAAGATATCACATCTTTTCTGGATATATCGGGGATTTTTAAAATTTTTAATTTTTGTTATTATTTTATTATTTATTTATATTATTTTCTAGTCTTAATTGAACAATCTTTAAAACTTAGAACAGTAGCAAATGCGAAATAACACGTACATTATGAATATTAAGCAAGCAAGTATCTTGTGCTCATCTCTAGTAGAAACAAATAGAACTTGGTCAAAAACAGTGGTTTAATCGTCGCTTATGATAACGAGCTGATACCATCACTTTGTTTCAGATTATAGCATTCGAAATCGTACCATATTACTACATTGTTCAATAGCGAATACCATAATCTCAAACTGATAAAACATGATCGAATCGCCGATTAGACCCCAGATGTATTTTGTTTTTAAAAATTACAATTACAGGGCTATCAAAGTACAATTGCAGACGCGGTAGTCATTCATCATTATAGTCATTTAGTATTGCCAATTTGTATGTGTGTAATTTCTACTCACATGTGTAGGCCATGTAATTAAATTCTTGTACAATCTGTGTGTAATTCTACTTTATGTTCTATTTTTATTTATTTTTGTTTTCATTTTAACCTACAAAAAACATGTGTATTTTTATTTTCTTCAATGTGTAATTGGAAACACAGCCATGTGTAAGCTCAATGGCAACACTGTAATCATTTTATTCACACACATACACTAATATTTTCGCAGCTTGTAAACAAAGTTTGACAACTATTTGCATTGTATATATTAACAGGCTGGGATTGTGCATGTACCTGTTATAATTGTATCATGATACTCGTCATTACATGCTTGTGCGCACATGTATTGATACGAATATCTATAGCACATTGGTTTGATAGAATCCGCACATATCGATATGCGCACTTATTTGTGTTGATAGCTATAGATATGTATGTCTTTATGTAAGCATGCTTGTTGATGCGGATATGCTATCATACTCATTGTCGTTGGAGTATCGATATGTATTGAGCAGTCAAAAAGTAACTTTTTGGCTTTCCCTGATGCATACGGAATCATCATCGTTTACTGATGGAGAATCATCAGTAAATTGTTTCTGGAAACTCAAATCGATAAACTAAAGGACAAATTAATAATATATTAAGGCATTGATATAATTAAAAAATATATTCTATTGCAAATTGATGGACTACATTGTAAAATAAAATTAGATATAGAAGAGAGATATAAAAATGAAAAAGACATTCTAAAAATTAAATCAAATTATCAAAATTAAATCAAAAAAACTAAAGATAAAATTTATAGATTGGGAAATTAACTACATGTTAGTATAAATAGCTGAAAGTGCATAAAGAAGGTCACAACACTCTTCAAAAAAATATGTAAAATAACTCAATGTCTTTGCAAAGAAATTTAGTAAACAAACTCCATAATAATTCTCGAAAATTGATTGTGCATTGTAGTGATGTAATGAAAGGAATAGATGATCCCTTCTGGATCTAGGAACACAATTGGGACGAACGACGAATTTTTCGGTGCGAACTTTCGTCATAAAAAATAAAACACATTTGTTCATATGAAAATGAACACAACACCGCCGTAGACAGCGTGACCGTTTGACCGACTAAAGTGGCAATTTGCCACTTTTTCGACTGCGTTTCCCCTTTTTCGACTGCGTTGCCACTTTTTGACCCCCTTTATTTAGGGTGAGTTAAATGAAAATACATTAAAAATAAAAAATTTAGTGCAGTTTTTTCTTTTTTTTTAAATTTTGCCCCTTTTTTTGATAAATCCCCTATTTGGTGCCACTTTTTGAAAAATGTCATCGGTCACCCTGGCCGTAGAACGAAATTCGTCGTGCGTGACGAACTCTGAGATAGATTTATTTCTTCTTTGTACGCCGGCGAACGACGAAAAAACAATTTTCTCTCTGTCTCTCTTTACATACACAATAACCAGTGTGACCAGATTTTAAAATAAAATTAAGCTAAATCACGTATGTCTTCAATACATTTTTAGAGAATACGCAATTGAGATTAAAAAAGGCTAAAAAGGCTAAATCAGTTTTTAAAAAAGCTAAATGAAAATTTTAAAGCTAAATCCAGGAGAAATGAGCTAAATTTAGCTCAAAAACTGACAATAACCAACTTTATCAATTACAAAGCAAGCCACAGACCTTGCGACCGTTGGTACAACATGAGCAGGTTATGTATGAGATTGTTAAGTGTGTGGGGTCGTTGTATAAAGTTGTGTCTCGGTTTTATGAAGGATTAAAAAGATTTCATTTTTTGGCAAGCTATATAGACAGGTTGTATAATTTAGGAGTATGTTGTACAACTTCTTGTTTTTATTTTCGTAGTGTCATATAAAAAAACGTCACGCACGAATTCAAATGTGCGTTTAAAATGTCATGCAAATGTAATTTTTGTAGTCTTTTGGCTCACTTTCTTTTAGTGTTTTTAAAAGTTTTTTGTTAGAATATGTTTCTTTTTATATATGTAAATCAAATTTTTTTTACCAATTTTTTTTCTGCACTTTTTTACATTCTTCTTCTTCGCTTTTCACGAAAAAAAAATCATCGACTACAATATGCGCAGTACCCTGCAAATAATATTGGAGTACATGGTCCAATCTAGATGAAACAGACTAGTTACATTATGGTCCCATGTAATGCAATCATGGATCATGTCGTTTACATACAAGCATTCAATACTGTACGATAAGTGTTCGTGTTTAAACGAATATGATCTTTCTTCTTAGGCACTCACAATTTGTATGCGAGTGGTCTACAACTATTCCATATGGAGTAGTTTCGGGGTTAGTCCGATGTAATGAAAAGTTGGACCATGTACTCCAACCCTAGGAAATCGCAATGTTAAATCGACCACCTTTTTTCATATATTTGGAGTAGTTTTGTGGTACTCCTACTCCTCTTTGGACTAGTCTTTACATGCATGTATGGAATAGTTGCATTATTTGCAGGGTAGTACCCGATGTCACGTTTACTCAATTTTTTTTTTGTGAAATGAAGTTGTGCGCTAATGTTGCACACGTTGTTGTATAGTTTGTGTCCAAAACATACAACTTGATGAACCAACGTATTGTACCAACGGTCGCAAGGTCTGTGGCTTGCATAATAACTGAATTCACTGAGTAAATTCGTCGTTATTGTGCTTCACATGACGAATTTACGCAACGAATTGTTATCGACGAATTCGTCGACGTAGACGAAATAACAGTTCATTTACTGAGTAAATGCAAGTTTTTACTGTACAAATTTTTGCCAGTTAAATCCAGTAAAACGAAACTATATATTTTTGAATACAAACACTGAACCAAAAATTTACCTAAATACTGCAAAATGGGGTGTAAAAATGAAGACATGTAGGTTATTATACAGCTAACAAATTCGTTATTCAGGTCTACGAATTTTTTTTCGTTAAAGAAAATAATTTTAGTAAATTGTTAAATAGAATAAATTTCTTCATTTTGACTATTGTTGTTTCGTTATTTAGTGGGTGGTAAATATTACCAAATTTTAGTTTAATTGATTAAGAATTTTTATTTATAATAACTAATTAATGTAGTTAACGTGAATATTTTTTATTAACTTTGAAGAACTTTTCTTCAAATGAAGTAATGAATTTAGTCCGTATGAATAACTTTTTTATTCATAATGAATAACTATTATTCACTTTTACTACCCTATTTTATTCAATTTCTGAGCCCCTGTAGGAACATTTTCTTTACCTTTTAAGACAACTTTTATACAAATTGGAAATAGTAAACTAGTTTAAGCAGCTGTGTTGATTTGTTATTGTTTACTGTTTACGAATTATATAAAATTCTCTTAGTTAGTGAAAGATAATGCTAATAACGATATAAAATGTAATAAAGTAAAATTGTATTAAAACAAAAACAGTACAAATTACAAGAAAAGTATAAATTTATTATACAAAATCAATATAAATGCAAGTGTACATATATTAATATTCATTAATAATAAACACTTACTTAAATATATAAGTATACATTAGAGTAATAATCAATTATATTTTTTGTAAATACGCAAATTCCAGTTCCAAAACCGTGTATGGAATTAAAATAAACTAAGAACATTTATGATGATATTTTTCTCATAATAAGTTTTTTTTTACTACAAATGTTGGATACCGATTTTGTAAGTGCGTTTAAAAAACTAATAATATATCATAAAATAAAAAAATAATATATCACTTTTTTAATTAAAAAAACTTGTAGTCAAAAATGCAATGCATTTGTTGTGTCAACATGTTTTTCACGATTGCGAAAAAGGGGAATCCCAGTTTTTAGTTGTTCGTGCCATACACGGTTTTAAAACTGGACATTAGTATACACACAATGTATATCTATAAAAACAAAACAAAAACAGAAATTCTATTCCAGTATAATATAACTAATAAGTTATTTATGTACATTTTTCCATTATCTTAAATTGGAAATTAATGAATTAATTTGAGGGCTGCTGTAATCAGTATTTGTAGTAATATTGTAAAAGTGCTTTTGAATAAACGTCCAAACTAACAAAGATTCTTTTGGGTATTCCAAATTAAATACAAAAAATATTTTAAAGCAAGTATCTATCGCACTTGATGCAGAATGCATGCGGTATTTTATGCCTTCGAAATAAACTACGATTTCTTTTGGTTCTAAAATTGAACCTGCAACTAAAATTAATGGTTGAACTCGCACTCTTCTTTCATACTTTTTCAGCAACTCTTCTTCACAGGCAGCAACTGTGTTTTCGTCAATTATAAAACTTCTCTGCGAGTCCCGTATGGAAAATCTTGTACATATTTTCTTTCCGTTTGAAACATTAAAAATTTTTGCTGATGGTACCAAAAGACTATGTAGAAGATAAAATATTCCAATACAACGACCATCTGGAAAAATAAATACCATTGGTAATATTATTAACAAAACAGGTTATGGATTAAATATTTTAACCCTTACTTTCACCTATGTTGTTCATTTCATTCATTGTTTGAAAAAAAGTTTGCTTGATTGGTCCTTGATACGCTCTTGGAACACGGAGTAAATTTTTGAGACGAAAGTTTCAAAACTGGCATGAAAGCACTCTGCTGTTGGATACAACTGTTTAAAATCTATATCTACCTATAAAAAGTACAAAAACGTGAAATTATTTAAAATTTTATTTTTATTATTAATTAAAAACGTACCAACTTGAAACCAAATGGCTTTTTGTAATGTGTCCATTTGTTTAGTATGTCAGAAGTGCATTTCGCATGAGACACTTCGTGGAGCCGGTAATTTTTGGTTGCAGCCCAATGGCTCTCAACTTCTGCCCAAGAGCAGTTGTCCATGAGAAGCGCTTCAATACTTTCGTCTATATTTTCTTCTGTGACACCTAAAAATATTTGTATATGTGCCTTTGTATAAAGGCTTCCGATAAACTTGTAAAGTTATTGTTATCAGCAGTATTGAAAAGTTGGTCAATATTTGGATCACTTACAATATTACCTTTTAACACATTTACTATTTTGTCACTCTGAACTGATGTTTTTAAACAAATTTTATTTTTAACTGTGTGACTTGTAAAATTGAGCATATTGTTACGAAAATAGCCGTCGACAGGTTTAAGTAGCAGTACACAAAAATATTCCAACATGGTTAATGTAAATGCTACGCGAAAATATTCCTACAGGGTCAAAGCAAAGAATAGTCTAGAATAATAGCCAACAACTAAATAAGCATGCCTAGCTTGATTAAACGTAAACAAGCAAAAGTAACAACAACAAAAAGCGTCTGCTTATTAAGAAGATTCACATATTTACACACATACATACATGCTAATTCAAACGAAAAGCAAAAGATAAACAACCACCGTGTATTGCTTAGTTAATGATGTACACACGTATGCATATACACATGTATGTACATAGTTACCACATGAACTTAATTAGGCAGCATATAAGATGATAATGATCGTCTAGACATTGCTTGAAACTTCTAGTGGAATTTGTGTGAAATATAAAAAGAGACAAAGCATCCCATGCGTTAGTTAGTTGCAGTTGTAAGTCAGTCGCGAACAGTTATAGTTAGTACTAATCAGAAAGTAGTGAAGTTAAGAACTCGTTAGTCAGTTGAAAATTAAGTTGTGAATTAATAATAATCTGCGATACAGTGGTACACAAGAGTTGGAGTAAAAGAGAAACTATAGGACAGTCTATTAGAGTTGCAAAACTATCGATAGTACTATAGTAAAAATAATCGAAGTCAGTAAACAGTAGCCGGCAGCTTTGAAGCAAATTATCCGTCGTTGATTTAAGCTTTTGTACAGCGATGCAAAAGTTTGTACAATTGTATAATTTTGGCGCTATTTGAATGCCAAAAGTACCGTAGCACCGCAATGACCCATTTAGCACTACTGGAATCTCTATATTTATTACATGCCAAAAATAGCATTAAAATATATTAACCCCCTTATGCAAAAAATAATGCGTGCTTGAAGTGTACATTAAAAAAATTAAGAAGTACTAGGCAATGGTAATATTAACGATTTACTAGTTGGCATTGGACAAAGCGAAGTTGATCGCTGGCGAAAAAGTGGCTTTTTCGTTAGTAAAAGGCTATCATTTGATTTTCTATTTTTAATGTATTCACTAAGAGTTTCAGAACTAACAGTAAAATAGGCATTTCTGCCATTAGAATTCACTTCAATTTTTTTTCTTTAAGGTACTCATACAGAGTATTCCTCAAGGGTACTTTGTTTGTGTTTACGGTTTTTTTTGTTGTTGTTATTTCTTGCTATGTAAAAAATATTAGCAAAGAAAAAAAATAACCTTATTTATCAAGGCGAACATGTATTACGAATATTTTCTGTATGATTTTTGATTTTGTTGTTTTTTATATTTGTTTTGTATAAACATATGTATGTAAAAAAATCGCTTTACGTCTCTTCACTATGAAGGTTCAACGAGAACTAAACACTGTGATTTAGTTAATTTCCGAGAAGAGGAAATTACAATACGAATAGATTTAAGGCCAACTAAATAATGCTAATATACAACACCAATACATTGAAAAATATGGCAGCGAGAACAACAACAACATTAAAGCGACCAGCTCAACAAAAACCTCTAAAAACATCAAATAAAAATTTTTTAAAGTCCTTGAATTTTAAATTGAAGACAAAATGAGTTCAATAATAAATGTCTTAAATGATGTGAATATAATAAAAACGATTATCATTTATATGTATGCACCATACTAACAATCTTTCAACAATAATGATGAAATTCAAATTTCAATACAAAATCAAGATTTGTACGTGCTACCCAGTGAGATCTACAGTTATGTAGAGGTGTTTGTTGCCAATGATAATAACCCCAAATCATCTTCTTCTTTGTAGCATATCTATTTGATGAAATTCGCTATAAGCTCAATGGAATTGGAATTGATCATAAAATATATTTAGGAGCCACAAGCATCATAAAAAATTTGGTTTCTCTGTCACCAACAGAAAGCAATATGATGCAAAATACTGGATGGATGAATGGAATTGACGATGTCACTCTTGCAAATGGATTTTTCAATTTCTATGTACCTCTAAAAATGCTTCTAGGATTCACTGAAGACTACAACAAAGTTATACTAAATGGAAAACATGAATTGATACTCTTGCGCTATAAGAACGATGAAGAAGTGTTTCTACTGAAAAAGCTAAACCTACAATTTCACTCATCTGATGGAGAATCCCACATGTACAATTATCCGACTTTAGCAAATTGAATTTGATAAAAATTATTAACAATGGTGCTTCTATACCTATGGCATTTCGCAGTTGGGATTGTCATGTTAATCCACAATTAAACACAGGAACTAGCCATATTTGGAATGTTAAACTAGCTGCAAATAGAGAATGCCCCCGTTTTGCATTGATTTCTTTTCAACAAGGAAATAAGTTTGTTCATTGTGATTTGACTAATTTAAAAGTACTTTTAAATTTAGTCTCATATCCATATGATGATCTTAACATAAAGTTCAAAAATATATGCAATTCTATATGATATATATCTAAGATTTCAACAACGCTACTGTATGAAAGAATTTAACCGCTTCTAACTGCATCAGAGTTTATGACAAAAGCTCCTATTATTGTAGTAGATGTCAGTCATCAGAATGAATCACTCAATAATGGACCGATTGATATAAAAATAGCATTTGAAACAGCAACTAATATTGCAGCAAATACATCAGCTTACTGCATTCCTATTCATGATCGTATAATAGAATAGAAGTTCGAGAATTCTTATCAATTGAGTAATATGGAAAATAACACAATTTTTATAGACGTGCAAGGTTTCAAAAGTAATTCAAGTGATTTCATCGCAAAAGAAGTAGCGATTGTTTGCAACAATTATGAGTATAACAATTTCATTATAAAACCACCATTTGCTTTTAAGGTTATCAAAAAAAAAAAAAAAAGGAAAAAAGAACAAAGTGGCAAACAAAAAACTATCTCCATCGAAGTTGGACTGCTGGATCAGTTTCTTTTCAAAGCGTTTGCAATTTCTTAAAAGCCAACGCAAGATGTTCTAAAATTTATGTAAAAGGTGAAGAGAAAAGACGTTGGTTGGAAAAAATTTTATGCCGAAAAATTTTTAACGTTGAGGATATAGGCTGCATCAACTTTAAACAAATGGAGATTAAGTATCCAGAATAGTTTTATTGTAATTATCATAAATTTGGTGTTTCTGCATAAAAAAAATGCCATTTTACTAACAAAAGAAACATCTTGCTTTAAATGAACTTTTTCACTTTCTAAAATATTAATGTATGTATGTATTATTATAAAATTTTAAAAATTTTAAACAATAAATGTATAGAAAAATAAAAAATCTACAAGTGTTTTCTTATTTCAAATACAAGCTACATAAATGAAAGAGAAGGAAGTGGGAAGGAAGAGGAGAAGTTAGCATTTTGCTTGCTTACAAATTTTTACTTTTTGTTTCTCTGTTGATGAGTGTACTTAGTTGAAGCTTTGCTGTTTTAAAATAATCATAGTCAAAGAAATCACTACTTTCAAAATATAAATGTATCCACACATAACGTTTGTATTCTACATATTCACAAAATATTCCACGCACAAGGTCGTACAATCACACATTCATACATACATAAATACATACCAATACATACATACATACAAATATATTTATAAACAAATGAACAAACTATAAGCTTACTAGAGAGCTGCGTAAACAGTCTTAAAATGTAAAAACGTCATGATTTTTAAATGTATTCACGTCGTATGTATTATACTAAACCAATAATAAATGCTGTCGTACTATAAGCGAGGCACGATGGATGTATTGGTGTATATGTATATCATTGTAACCAGCGATGCCGCAAGACAGGTTGTTTGTAACAAACACTCAAAAGAAGTACTGTTGATTAGTGTATGCTCCCAGTCGGTATTTGAGCTAACTTAAAAGTAACTAATGGTTAATCAGAGTGACAACTGACTAAAAAGCTAACTCATTTTACATGTTAAACGCTATTCAGTTTTTCAACGTAATGTCCTCAGAACGAGTCAGTACTCACTCACGCTGCATAAGTTTCAAATAACCACAAGTTAGCTCATTTCGAGTGAGTTTTTGGTTGATAAAATGCAAGTGCACTATTAGTTAGTTGCGAACTGACCAACTAATGCTTAGCCCATTATGACTTAAGGCCCAACTATAATATGAATAAGCTAGCTTAAGCAACTGTGCGGTTACATATAAAACGCATGTGGCAAACTATAATGTACTTAACAAACTTTTCGTCAAGTTTCGTCAAATGTCATTTGCTTAATTTTTTTTAATGCATGTTTTTTATTTATTGTATCTTCAAATATTAACTAACAATAAGTATTCAAATCTTAAATCTATAAAAAAATTATTAGGCCCGACCAATGTCGGACCTAAGCTTAGTGATAGTTATTAATAATACATAAGTAGTGTTAAGCAACAAAAAGAAAAAAGTGTCTTCAAGCAGCTTCATCATCTAGAGTGTTGAATATTAGAGCCCGTGTATCTCTCTTTTTTAAGCGGATGTGTCCAGCAAAGTTCAAAATATTACGAGCAAGCGGTTTAGGATGTGACTCGAGTTTTGTTAGATATTTGCCTGCGTATTTTACAATTTCTTCAGTCACTAGTGGCATATTCAAATCGCGATGTATATTTGAATTTTTGATGTACCATGGAGCCGATGTTATCATGCGTAAAATTTTATCTTGCCTTCGTTGAATTTTCTCTACATTTGAAGCTGAAGCAGTGCCCCATAGTTGAATTCCGTAACACCATATTGGCTTTAAAAGCGACTTGTATATTAAAAGTTTGCAGTCTAGGCTAAGTGTTGAATTTCTACCAATCAGCCAATGTACCTGAGTTAATTTAAGTTTCATTTGAGTTAACTTAGAGTCAATGTGATGTTTCCATGTAAGTCGTTGATCAAGGTGTATACCAAGATATTTCACATGTGAATGTTGAGGAACAACTTGATTGTTAATCCGAATGGGGGAGCAAGTATCTCTTCTTAGGGTGAACGTTATATGGACACACTTTTGTTCATTGACTTTAATTCTCCATAAGTTTAACCAAAGTTCCATCTGGCTAATGTATTCCTGTATTTTGCGGGATGCCTCATCAGGGTTTTCGTGTATACTAAGGCAGGCTGTATCGTCGGCAAATGTGGAAGTATGGATATACTGCTCACAGGCATATCACAAGTAAAAATCAAATATAAAACTGGTCCCAGTATGCTCCCCTGTGGCACACCGGACGAAATATTTTCAGGCCTACTCGTAAAGTCTCTTTCCACAACAGTGAACTTACGGGAAATAATGTAACTTTGCAAAAGATTTAAAATGTTTATTGGTAAGTAAGTCTTCAATTTTGAAACTAGGCCTTCATGCCACACTTTATCAAAAGCCTGGGAAACGTCAATAAAGAGCGCAGAACAATACTTTTTTTCCTCAAAAGTTGTTCTTATAAATTGAACCAGTCTGTGAGTTTGTTCAATGGTGCTATGCTGACTTCTAAAACCAAATTGATGGTCTGGTATGCACCCACTACTAATTAGAACTGGGGACAATTTTGTTTTGAGCAGTTTTTCGAAAAGCTTTGACATAGTTGATAGTAGACTTATTGGCCTATACGACTCAGCCTTGGTTAGATCTTTGCCCGGCTTTGGAATCATTTTAACCTTGGCAAGCTTACAGCTGTGTGGATAATACTCCAGTCGTAAAATGGCATTAAATATGAATAATAGGATTCGCATTGCAATACGAGGCAAGTTCATCAGCATCTGGTTACTAATTCCATCAATACCCGGAGCTTTCTTCGGGTTGAGTTCGGCAATTAATTTTTGTAAATCACGCGTCTTAAACTTTATGTGTTGAGGGGGTAGAGCGACTACATTCGGCAAATCAGCAACACCAGTATATATGTTTGGCGTAAAAACGGATTTTAAGTGCTCAGCAAATATTTTACCTTTTTCAGTATCGCTTCTTGTCCAACTTCCGGTAGATGTGCGTAGAGGTGGCTTATACTCAATGGGTGTTTTAAGCTTTTTTAGCAGCGCGCCACAAAGAGTAATTAGACGCTGGTGTGACATCAAGACCTTCCAGATAATTTTTAAGAGATGCAGTTTTTTCAGATGCAAGCAACTCTTGGAGTCGTTTAGTGCACTCTTTAAATCTGATTTTATTTTGTGGTGATTTTTGCTGTTGCCATTCCGTTCTAGCTCTTCTTTTTTCATGTACGAGACGTTCAATGTCAGTAGAATAAATTTTATTAAACCCAGTCTGCGGATGGGAGATAGTGGCATGTTCAGCAGCCTGTTTAATATTCTCGCTGAGATTGGCAATGTTATATTCAATATCATCGGATGTTCTACGCGTAATGTTTTCCGTACAATGACTACTGAGATATTTTTTGAACCCCAGCCAATTAACACGATTGATCATCTTCACATATGGGTCAGGTAAGTTACTTTTGAATGGAGTACAAATTGTAATGATCGGCGGAGAGTGATCGGACGAGAGATCAAGAGAAGCTTGAACTTGAATTAAATCCCTAGAGATATTTTTTATGACGCCAAAATCTATAACATCCGGAATTTTTTGTATGTCAGTAGGCCAATAAGTGGGCTCCCCACTCGAAATGACATCCAAGCCCATTTTTGAAATAGTGTTGAACAATGCTCGACCTCTGGGGGTAATTAGACGCGAACCCCAGAACGTATGCTTAGCATTGTAGTCGCCAGCTGCTACACAACAAGGTCCAAGAGATTTGTAGAAATCCTTATATTGATTCTCAATGATTGAAAATCTGGGAGGGGAGTAAATTGATGATATAACAAAATTTGTACAAAAACTTTCAATGCCAATATTTGTTGCTTGTAGGTGTTCTTCACAAATTTTATCAAGAACATAGTGCTTGAGTCTTGACTTTATTAGAATTTTTTATCACTTTGATCTTTTGGCTTATTGCAACTAGCAGTGCCGTGTAATTCGCCGCACACAACACAAACAGAGGGTAAATTGCAGTATGTTTTTGTATGGCCATATTCTTGGCAATTATGGCACTGCATGGGACCTGAACGCTTATGTGGCTCTTCAACTGTGATTTTTCTGTATGAAAGTTATTTTAGGCTATAAATAGGATGAGTCTCGTTTTTTTTCATCTGTATATCATTCGGCTCCAGTTCAACACGAAATAAGGGTTGGGGTACCTTTTCTCTGCTTATTATGTTAGATACATTTTTTACCTTAAATCCCTGGAGGACGAGTGCATCTTTTATTTCTTCAGGAACAACATATTAATCTATGCCCTTCAATACGATCTGCAGGCCTTTAACACTCTTAAGCTGGTATGTCTAGAAGCTTGTTTTATTTTTTTGCAAATTCAGAAACCATTTTGCGGAAATCTTTTTCGTCATAAATTTGAATTTTCCTTTCATCGATGTTGCCACGTTTTATTGGGACAATGTGAAATTTATTCTCACCAATGACCGAAATTAATTTTTTAATAAGGGCATTTGAATTTTTCTCTCTCAAATAGATTGGTGGCGGCTTGGATGTTTTATTCGAGGATACATCGGGTTTGTCGTTGTCATATTGCAAAATTTTAAAGCGGTTTTGGCGATTAGTTGAGGCTGCGCTGTTATCCCTAGACATTTTTTGAGCAGATGAAATTTTTGAAGAATTCGGACTTCGCCCACGCTTTACTACGGTTATATATCTGTCCATTCCGACTTGTACCTTGAGTTTCGAGCCGCTGTTAACTGTAGTGATAACTTTGTTAAGTGATGAACACGAGTCTGAAGGGGGTGATATTACTGGCTTGTATGAAGAAGTACTAGGCAATTTTAATGTTAATGCATCATTACTATTTGGCATTGGACAAAGCGAAGTTGATCGCTGACGAAAAATTGGCTTTGCCGTTAAAAAAAGGTTTTCATCAGATTTATTATTTATATTTTTTTCATTAAGAGTTTCAGAACTCACAGTAAAATAAGCATTTCTGCCGTTAGAACTCACTTCAAATTTTTTTGTATTTGAGGCATTCATACAAAGAATTCCTCAAGGGTTATTCGTTTGTGTATTTTTTTGTTTGCGGTCTTTTTTTGTTTTTGTTATTTATGATTGTTTATTTGTTTAGAGCAGTAACCCGCAAGCCATAGCACAATTGTGCGGATGAAAATCAAATCCATGCTTATGCTCTCTTATTTAGTCGCCACTGAGCAAGCGACGAATGAAGTTGTGCACGCATGTACAAATTTTTTCCTAGTTTTTTGCTTAGTTTTTTCCAGCACACGGAACGAAATTAAAGTTAAAATTTAATAAATTTGTACAGCAAAAAAAAAAAAATATAAATAATTATGGAAGCTAAGAAAAATTTCGTGATAAAAAATGCTTTTCGCAATATACAATGCATTTTATGTTATGAAACTTTGAAAAATAATAGGGAAAGTAGTCTAAAAGGCATTTTAATAGTATCCACAGAAGTGTGAATAAATTTAATTTTGAATTTATATACTAAATCGTTGAATGCTCATTAAATTTTTACTTTTTGTTTAAGTTTTAATTAAATTGCTTATTTACAAAAAAAAATCAATCAACTAATAACCACATCATGTATTTTAAATTACAAAACTTTTCTTCAGATGCAAGTTTATTTTACTCTCATTTTTCTCACCAATACAAACATATTTTATTTTGCGGGACACTGGTTTAGAGCAGTGAACTTGCACTTGAAGAAAACTTTTGTAATATAAAATGCATTATGTGGTTATTAGTTGTTTGATTTTTTTTTGTATTTACATAAGCAATTTAATAAAAACTTAAATAAAAAGTAAAAATTTAATAACCATTCAACAATTTAGTGTATAAATTCAAAATTAAATTTATTCACAGATCTATGGATACTATAAAAATGCCTTTTTAATCTATTTCCCCTATTATTTTTTAATTTTTCATAACATAAAATGCATTGCGTATTGCCAAAAACATTTTTAATCACGAAATATTTCCCAGCTTCCATAATTATATTATCAATGTTTTGTCTGTAGAAATTTGTTAAATTGAACTTTAATTTCGTTCCGTGTGCTCAAAAAAACTAACCAAAAAAGCAGGAAAAAATTAAAACACGCGTGCACAACTTAATTCGTCGCTTGCTCAGTGACGACTAAATGAAAGAGCATAAGCATGTGTGTGATTTTCATCCGCACAATTGTGCTATGGCTTGCGGGTTACTGGTTTAGAGGTACACATATATAGTATTCCTCAATATAACTTTGTTTAAGTTTTTTTTGTTTACGGTTTTTTTTTTGTTTTTGTTATTTTTACTATGTAAAAATATTAGCAAAGCATAAAGCTTATTTATTAAAGACGGTATGTACCTATTACGAATAATATGTACTACGAATATTTTTTTGTTTGTTTAATTTTTTGTAAGTGAGAAAAATTCCGCTAATCGACTGTTCGCTATGAAGGTACCACGAGATAGAGCTGCAAACCTATCGATAGTACTATCGATAGTATCGATAGTTTTGTTGTAAATGAAATATCGATAGTTTTTTCCACTATCGATACTATCGGCAAAAAAAAACAAGTAATTAAAATAGTAAAAATAATCGAAGTCAGCATGGTACAATTATACTAGGTACATGCACGACTACAACAAAATTACAACACCAAAAAACACATTCATTTTGTTGGTATAAACAAACGAATAATTGTCAGAAACAGATGCCTTTTGTTTTTAAAAATAACAATTAAAGGGTAACTAAAGTACAATTGCAGACGCGGCATTCCTGCATTATTATAGTTATTTAGTGTTGCCAATCTTTGTGTAGTTAGACAGTGTGTAATTTCTACTCACATGTGTAGGCCATGTAATTAAATTCTTGTATAATCTGTGTGTAATTCTACTTTGGGTTCTATTTTTATTTATTTTTGTTTTAATTTTAATCTACACAAAAGATGTGTAGTGTAATTTTCTTCGATGTGTAATTGGAGACACAGCGATGTGTAAATTCATTGGCAACACTGTAATAATTTTATTCACAACACATACACTAACATTTTTGCAGCTTATAAACAAAGTTTGACAACTACTTGAATTGCAAACAATAACAGGCTGGGCTGCATGTACCTGTTATAATGGTGTCTTGGTACAATCAGTTGTATTTTTCCTTCACAGTGATTAGTACGTATATTTTGTACATACCTGACAACTTACAACGTCCCGGTCCAGACTTGAAATTTTTGTTGCACCAACTTTTTAATTTTAAGTGAGAAAGAGCGAGAGAGGTACACAAAATTTATATGGTCCTATGTCAATACTCTCCCAGATATTAAACAATCACTGCAACAAACATTGCAAGTCTGGACCGGCACAAACAAAAAAATATTTTCAAAAAGTATCAACATTCAACGATTTTTCTAACTTTAAGTGCATTTTTAAATTGTTCAGTTATTTTCTCAAAATCCAGCTGATTTTTTTCCAGTGTCCAGTTATTTGACATTTGGTATATGACAAC
This sequence comes from Tachina grossa, assembly GCA_949987645.1. Classification (NCBI taxonomy): domain Eukaryota; kingdom Metazoa; phylum Arthropoda; class Insecta; order Diptera; family Tachinidae; genus Tachina; species Tachina grossa. The sequence goes on from OX465274.1 coordinate 115,078,145, forward strand.
CCTACATGTATTAGAATGGGTTTGTGTCTTGGTTGCGTGCGGGAATTCTCATATACAACAACAGCAAGCCACAGTAATCCAAGAAAGTACCAGGAAAACTGGATAACATTTCGCTCTTACGGCACTTTTCACAATCTATAATTAAAAGCAAAAAGGGACTTTAATGGCAAGTTTTGTATGAAGAACTGTCAGTTAAAGTTCAAGTTAATTCTTAATCATGCATTGCAAAAAGTCACGTAATGCGGCGGAGTCACGTAATGCGGCGGAGTCACGTAATGCGGCCTCTACACGTTGCAACTGGTCATACAATTGAGTTGCAAACCAACTGCACAACCAATTTTTCATCAAACTTCATTAAAAAATTATTTTACATAGTCAACATGAGTTCTGGTTTTTTAGCTCTATTGGCCATAAATAAATTTTTTATTGTGAAAAATATCAAAAAAAAGAAAAATAAAAACATGTTTTATATTCTTCAATAAAGTTGCGCATTGGCATTTTTCTTCTTTTTCCCACTTATTGTTTACTGTGCAAGATGTTGCTAAAGCCCCGTTCAGACTATTATACAAATATTAATACTTTCATCACATTTTACGATACAGAAATCTAAATACATTCGTTGCGACTGTCAAAAAATCTAACGTAAAATCACACATTGTGTTCAGACCATCACACTTCAAATAAAATGTGTAATACAAGCAGAAAACAAAACAGCTGTTCAATGAAAATGTCTGTGCTATTCATTGACTAGCGGCGGCAAAGCGGTTTCGTGTAGGCGGGGACGTGCCGGCACTTGAAAAAATTCAGCAGTTAAAAATATTCTATGTAAATAACAAAAAAATTTAAGAAAATATATTACAAAAACGTTAAAAAATTACGTCAAAGAAAAATATACTTCCATACGATTCACTAATTCAAAATTTTGAGCCGATATAAATATGACAAAACATTACATCAATGACGACACGCTATCGGCGGCAAAACAGCTGACTTGGAAATTTGGTTTGTGTGAAAATGCAACCCTGATCTAATGAAATGTATTATCGTTTAGAAAATTTTCTACAAACGAAAAAGTCTTATGGGATGTCAAAATTTTTATCGTATTATTTGCCACTTTGATGACATTTTGCGTTCAGACTATCACACTTGCACGTATTATTTGAATTTTTGACAAGTATAAATACAAAGTATAATAGTCTGAACGCGGCTTAACAAAACGTCTAAATGAAAATGACAAACAAACGAAGAAATCGCCATCACACGCACCAATTTTATGGCTAAGTTGTTCGTCGGCTGAATGAAAATCAAACTTTTTTGATTTTTCATTCAACCGATGACCAACTGTTGGTCAATCAGACTTCTAATGTCACAATTGGTTGCACAACTTAATTAAATTGTACAGCAAGTCGCAACGTGTAAAAAAAGTTAAAAGTTGGTTTAGTTTAACTAACCTCAAATTTATATGTAGTTCTAATTCAACAGGAGGAAATCAGCAAGGCATATCTATAAGGATACCCCTAGATTCTTAACAATTGTTTGGTGAAATCATTAATGCGTTTTGAACTTGGATGAGAAAAATTTACGAGAAATAATTTTTGACGGTTTTATTCCTAATTTTGACTACTTTCTGCTAAATTTTTTTACGATTATTTATAAACATTTATATAAAAAGATGGTTATCTAAAAACCAATTTATTATTAAATATTTATTAAGAAAAACTGCAAAAAATTAATTTTGGCTACTTTTAAAAGCAATTTGGCGAAATAGGCCGGAGAAAGTCTGACAACCCTGCCTCTATGCTGCTGTATTCATATCAGGGATGATAAATGAGGAAACCAATTTCGTACCAATTAGCTTTTAAAACTGTACTTTTTCAACCCCAATAGTAATAAACTCGTTTTTTGTGTTTTAACTTATTTTTGATTATAGTTTTACGCCCTTATTCATAAAAAATATTTTAGGTTTATTAAGCGCTTATTTGACATATTTCTATGGAAAATTTGTCAAATAAACCTGCAATAAACCTAAAATATTTTTTATGAATAAGATCGTTAGTATATGTCGCTCATTTACTCAAATAACATCATAACTAAAAAAAACTGCTTTGCAAGAACACAAATTTTAAGTTTTCAATTTACGACTAAATGAAAAATGAAAATTTTGTGTTTGTTTTTCAAAAAAAGAACGATGTGAATATTAATCTGCATCATTAACTCAAAAATGAAAATTTATTATTAGATTTAGAGACAGTGGAAGAGGCAGTAAACGATTGATATGATATTAATAAAACAAGTTTTTTATTTCTTATAAATTTTATAACACAATAGATAAAATAAATGAAGACGATGCTATCACATTGAAAACGAAACACCGGTGAAGCTAGATGTAGTTCTTTATAAAAAACCAAACATATATAATATGTACACATACATATAACAACAAATCAAATTCGCCACTATTCTCTCAAAACTGGATATACTTTAAATTATTGCGATTTATTTTTTGTGTGAAAACAACAAGGTATAAAATCGCAAATTTTTCAAATAGTACCAAACGAGTCACGGAGGTATCAACAAAAAAAGTACGATTGTACCAACTTTATCATCCCTGATTCATATGTTTTAAGTACAGTGCGTAAAATAAATTATTGAAATAACAAAATACTTTTTGATATACAATGATTTTGATAATGTTAATGTAAAATGTTATTTAGAGGCATTATTATTCTCTGCATATCAATATGATTAGCAGTGATGCCAACTTTTTCAGAGCAAAAAGCACTGTTCGTTCATGAAAAAAGCACTAAATTCAATAGTTATGCTTGATTGTATGTACAGAATAAATATTTCAATTTAAATTTAATATTTCCTCTTCTACATATTAAATCAAATCATCCACTGTAGTCGAAATATCAAAACACTTGAATAAAGTTTAAGTGGGAATATTTCGAAATATCGGTCCTTATCGAGTGCCCTAGTTATACTTTTAAAATAATTCATACCGCTAAAACATCTTTTCACTTCAGCATTTGAATATGGTAATGCTAATGGAAATATAGAAAAAATTTAGTTGAAGAAATAGACTATTATGAGGTAAATTTCTAATATTAACTTCAATCCAAAATATATCAGTTCTTAGCAAATTTTTCCTTAAATTTGCAAAGCTTCGTTATTTGTATTTCTTCAACTTCACTGTATTTGTCATTATAATCTTTTATAACGTCTATGTGTCCTCTGTAATCTCCAGAAATATGATCTTAACGCTACATAAATGTAGGTTTTTATTTTATTGATTGAGTATTTTTAACCCCCGACTAAAAAAAGAGGTGTTATTAGTTTGTAGTGTGTGTCTGTCCGTGTCCACGTACAGGCCGAACGGCTGGACCGATTTTCATTTAGTTTTTTCTGTTTGAAAGATGACTTGATAGAGAGGGTTCTTAGCTATGCTTGAAGAAAATCGCTTCAGCCGTTTAGAATTATAACGTCTTTTCTGAAAAAAGTCGGGGGGTTTTTAAAATTTTTAATTATTGTTATTTATCTTTAAGTACTTCATTTATGTATTCAAATTTACATTTAGGGTTAAGTATTTATTTAGTCAAATTTACACTTTAGAGTTTAGGTATTATTATTCATTTATTCAAATTTACACTTAGAGCTTAGTATTAATTCATTTATTCAAATTTACCCTTTAGGCTTAAGTATTATTTCATTTGTTCACATTTACATTTTAGGCTTAAGTATTATTTCATTTGTTCACATTTACATTTTAGGCTTAAGTATTATTGTTCAATATATTCAAGTTTATCATAGTATATATGTATAATAGTTACACGGGCATGTCTTAGGACTAAAGCCAACTTTTCCTGTCTGTTTTGCAATTCGAACTGAACTTCTAGTTTCACGTCTCAATAATCGTAACCTAGCAGAGGGATGTTCGTTGTTTGTCTTGTCTGTGTTAGTCTGTATTTGTCTTTCTTGTCTGTGTGTTCTTTTTGTCTGTTTATTTCTGTCTGTCCGGATTCCGATCCTACAGGTGAGTCAACAAGTTGCTGTCGTACAGTGGGCCATCCTACATTCGGCACTTCTGATGATGGCTTCGTCCCGAAGTAGGACTCCACGGCTTCATGCATTCTAGAACGATGGAGCATCTTCTCGTACCTTCAACCTCACCAACTTTTTCTACCTCGTATCTTCCGTGGATTAATTTTTTTGTAACTTTGTAAGGGCCTAAAAATTTTGGGGGTAGTTTCATCCCTACACCATATTGAGTGGGCTTGATGGCTACTAGGTCGCGTACTTGATACTCTGTTCCTCTGTACTCGTCCACTGTCAAAAGTTCTTTTATTCTCGGCTTGTATCTTTGTTATATTCTGTCGTTCTTTTTCTCGGACTTCATCTCTTTCTTTTTCTTTTTCTGCTATCGAAAGTTCTTCCAATATTGCTTTAACTTACACGTCCTCTTTGGTTTTCATGGCAACCCCTGTCATCAGTTTGAATGGAGTATTTTGGGTGCTTCGTGAGGGACTACTGTTGATGATTTGCTGAACTCGATCGACGTATCTATACCAGTGGGTTGGGTTTTCAGCACACATTTTGGAAAGCATTGACACAATGATTCTATTAATCCGCTCGACCTGTCCGTTACCTCTAGGAACGCCAGTTGCAATCACAAGATGTTTGATACCCTCGATTGTGCAGTATTCTTTAAATTCATTTGCATTAAAAGCGGTTCCTCTATCTGTGATTATTCTTTTTGGATTATCAAATACTGCGGCCTCCTTCTTCATCTTTTCCACTACTTCCTTGCTACGTAATGGTTCGTTGGATAAAGCCAAACAAATTTAGTAAAGGCGTCAACTACTACAATAATGTTGTTGTACATTTTCTCTGTGGCTTCCATCGGTCAAACGTGGTCGATGTGGTATGTCAAGAACGGCTTATCTGATTTGTCTATCGGATTTAGTACGCCTTCTTTTTTGCCTTTCTTTGCTTCAACGATTAGACATTTGACACAACTTTTTATCACTATTTCTGTTTTTTCTTCCAACTTCGGAATGAAAAACTGTTTTTTCCAACAGATCTTTTGTTTTTCGTGCCCGAAAATGCCCTTGGCGGTGAGCCATTTCTATTATCTCTTTCTCCATTTCGGAAGGTATTACGATTAATTCCTTATCTACGTCTTTATGTAAGATACCATATTTCAGGTAATAGTCGTCGTAGGCACTTTTTCGAAAACTTTACAGACAGCCTTCGTCCATTCGTCGTTCTGCTGAGCATTTTTAATGCGATGCTGCAGATAATCTTTGATCATTAGGCACGAAACTTGACTCAGTGCATCAACATGTCTCATTCAAGTTCCAGTGCGATGCTCAATGTTGCAGTCAAATTCTTGCAGGAATAGGGCCTACCTGGAAATTCTATCGGGTACATACTTTTTCTTCATTCTCATCGCGAACGCGTTACAGTCCATTGTTATTTTGAATTTCAAGCCCAGGACATATATTTTCCATTTTTTTAATGCCTCTACTGTGGCCAACACCTCTAGTTTATATGACTGGTGTTTTTCCTCCGCATGTAGTTTTCCGACTCATATACTCTACTGGGTGAAGCTTTGAATCCTCATAGTCTTTTTGAAGGAGTATTGCGCCATAACCGTATTTGCTTGCGTCGGTGTGGATCTCCGTTTCGGCTTTTGGATTATATAGTCGTAAGACCGAATTGCTTGCCAACTTTGTGTCACAAACACGGTATATTTACGCGAATCTTCTGATATCGGTACATGTAAAAATCCATTCTTCAAATCTATAATAGTGAAAACTTCTGCTTCCTGTAGCCTTTGAATAACATCATCAACTATGGCCATAGGGAAATTATCGCGGACATTTTTCTCATTTAGGCGTCTATAGTCGCAGCAAAGTCTTTTTGTACCGTCTTTTCTAGAAACCAATGCGACAGGAGAGGAATATTCTGAATAACTAGGCTTTATGATGCCTTCTTCTAACCATTCTTTCACCTGGCTGTCTATTACTTGTTTATCTGCATATAACGTTCTTTTGGGTCTGCAGGCAACTGTGATATCATCCGCTAGTACGATCTTCATTTCTATAGCGGAAATTTTTGTTTGTTTCGGTCGGTAATCATGTACGGTGGATCGGACTTCAGCACGGTAATTTTCGCCCAAGTGCTCGCAGATTATCTCGATTTCTTCATTGACGAGCGTCGAAGCCTAAAGCAAAATCCCCCCAAATGCTTTTTTTAACTCTACTATTGGATTAGCGTCCACAGCGAGCATCGGAAGAACATTGGGTTCTTCGGGGAAAAGTATCGACTCGTCAGCCGACTTATCTGCTACCGATTCCTGCATACTATTGCTAAAAATGCTCATGGCTGGAATTTTCACTCTGAATAATGAGCCCTCCAGATTTATTACCAAATCGACCTGATTTAATATGTCATTTCTAATAATAGCGGAATATAAAACGTCTTTTTCTCTGGCCACATAAAAATCTATACTCAGGTCGATTGCGTCTATTTTGGCTTTAAGTTTTAGGCAGCCCAACGTCGTAAGACTTTTTCCGCCATCCCCGATCAACATCTTATTTATAGGTTCAAGGGTGGAGTCCGTCAGGCTCGAAAGAGCGTCATACCTCAGTATGGTGATATCACTACGGGTATTTACTATCGCTGAAATCTGTTTGCCTAAGATGGTCATCTCTTTGAAAATTCTTCTCGAAGGGTAAGGTGCGTCTGCAGCCATTCATAGCACCTATGTCCAGATTCCTGGCATTTAAAACATTTGACCTCGTTCTTTTTACAATTCCTAGAGATGTGATCTTCCGTTCCACACCTGTAGCACTTTCTACTTTCATCTCGCGAAACTGAGACAGTTTTGTGGGATGCAGGGATGGCAGCCCTGAAGCTTGGCAACTTCCCTGCTGAGGCTATTTTTTCGTACACAACGAGCTTTAAAAAATTTTGAATACTTTTTTCACAAAATATACAAAATTTTCTCATAATTTTCAAAAATCCAAATTGCAAAATTATTCTTTGCTACATTTTTTAAGATATCCAAAAAAAAATTTTTTCATATGAAGTAATGAAGTTTTCTTTCAAAAACAATAAAACCAACTAATTTTTGCCAAGTAATAAGGAAGTTATGTACTAACGATTAAAAAAGTCAGGCCCAAAAATTAAAAAAAATTTTTCAAGTCAAATAACTTGGAAACTGTGAGAAATAAAATGGCGTTTCAAGTATGTTTTATTTTTATTTCTTAACGTTGATTGTCCCGCTGAAAAAATTATTAAGATCGGTGGATCTATACAAAAGTTTCAAACTCCGAAAAAATTTCGATACCCGCAGTTTCCCACTTTGCGGTTCTCTGGAGCTACACTGTTTTACAACAGGGTGAATCCAAACATAAATTCTCATAAGTTCGACACTTCTTCTTTCTTTGTATTTCACGCACCTGTGCGCCGTTATATCCAAATAATCCAATGAAAACAATATTTAATATTCCACTTGACCTCAGATTCAATAAAAACGAATGCTCACTAAAGCGAAGAAATTTTGAAACAAAATTGTTCAATATTTCTTCACTAATCTAAAAAAATCGACTGTTCGCTAAAGATTCGAACTTCAAACTTCTCTCTTCTTTTTTATACCCTTTACCAAAAAATGGTAAAAGGGTATATATAGGTTTGTCATTCCGTTTGTAATTTCTGGAATATTAATAAGCGAGACATAAAGTATATATATTCTGGATCCGTATGCATAGGGAAGACGAATAAGCGATGTCCGTCTGTCTGAGTAGTAGGGAACTATCGCTCCTGGGACAATTAAAATTGTGAAATTGTGGCTGAAATTGTTAAATTGTGGGCTGAAATTGTTAAATTGTTGCTGAAATTGTTAAATTTGGGTAATTAAAATTTGAAAATTGTTAAATTCTTGGAAATTTGTGTTTTCGGCGGCGCTTTGATGTTTTTTGTTTACATTAGGAGTTTTTGTTTACATTAAGTGTATGTCTGTCTGTCCGTCTGTCGGTCTGTCTGCCTGACCGTGGATGTTTGTGTGTGGAATATTTTCTGTGAATGTATTAAGGCGGTTCATAGTTTGGCGGTTTTTATGTGTGTATGTGACGACGGGGAAAATCATGAAAATGGTTTTTCCTAATGCTGACGGAAAATCATCTAATGATTTTTCGTAATACCGAAGGCAAAACATTATAATTTTTCCTAATGCCTACTGCAATACATGATAATTTTTCCTAATGCCTACTGCAATACATGATAATTTTTCCTAATGCCTACTGCAATACATGATTATTATTTTTTTCAAATGCCGACGGCAAAAAATGAATATAATTTTTTCAAATGCCGACGGGAAAATGATTTTTCCTAATGACGACGGGAAAACGTGAAAGTTATTTTTTCTAATGCTAATGTAGGTGTTGCTAGACTGTGGGAATTTAAGGCTGACCGTGATTTGAGTGGGCGGCGTTGTTGCCGTAATATGTAACCATAGGAATTTGTGGATGTGTCTGTCTGTCTGTGAGAATTTAGGTGAAGGTTTGATTGGCAGGGGGGCGGGGTGTAGTTGAGGTAGATCGATTGCGTGTGTAGTTGTGTGTGAATGTATGTGTGTGTGTGTGTGTGTGTGTGTGTGTATGTTTGTAGGAATTTCAATGTGTGTATTTCTGTAGGAGCTTAAGGCTGATTGTGATTTATGAGGGGTGAGGTGTTCTAGTAATATGCAACCGGGGGAATCTGTGTGTTTGTATGTCTGTAGGAGTTTAAGGCTGACCATGATTTGGGTGGGCAGGGTTGTTGACGTAATATGTATCCATGGGGATTTGTGGATGTGTCTGTCTATAGTAGTTTAAGGCTGATCGTGATTTGAGGTGGGTGAGGATGTTGTTGAGGTAAATTGGTTATGTGTATGTATGTATATAAGTATTTTTGTAAGAATTTAAGATGATTGTGATTTATTAGGGCCGAGGTGTTCTTGTAATATGTAGCCGTGAGAATCTATGTGTATAGACGTCTGTAGAAGTTTAAGACTATCTGTAATTTCAGGTAGGTGAGAGTGTTGTGTTGTTGAGATTAAGGCTCGTCATGATTTGCAAAAGGTGGGGTGTTGTTGAAATTTTCTTGGATATTTCTTATATGAATTCTGCTGTGTGTGTGTATTTGAGCTGGTATTTATGTGTAGGTAGAAATAAATTGTTTTCAATATCGACATATGGTACTATAAAATACTATCATATATCTGGACTTCCCTAATCCTAGTATGCTTTTATACTTACGATTGCTTTATATTTTCTCATGCTTAAATTTGTCTCGCGTTGAAGTCAGTCTGTGTGAAATTTGTTTATATTACAGATTTTGTTTATTTAACTACATTCGTCTTCTTTGACTGAAAGAGTTATCTACACACAGAGAAAAACCAACTTGAAATCAGTAAGAACCATGCTGAATTAATAAGAACCATTAGCGAAGGTTTAGTCATATTGAAATTTCTTATTTCAATATGGACAAAATATTAATTTACAGTATTCATTTATTAAACTCATTAGTTTGTAGATATCTCAATATACATTTTCTATTATATTAAAAATTATTGAATTAATGTGATGAATTCTTATTTTTAAGCTGCAGATTTTCCCTGAGTGTATGGATTGTTTATATTTGCATTGTGCTTTAACTAAACGACGCTTCATATATTTTCATGATGTAGATCTAATAAATACTTAAGCATTGATAAGAAATTTGATATGTATACATACATATCTACAAATTGATTTTATGTATGTATGTATGTATGTATGTATGTACATATATATGTACATACAAATAAGTGTTCAACTCAATCTTTGAATACATTTTTTATTTTATTTTTTGTCATGTGATGTCTGTTGTTGGTGAAATTAAAAACATTTTAATTTTTATCTGCGTTTACTTAAAAGTTTGTGAGGATTTTCTGTTGTAAGTAAAACTGAATTCTTGAAGATATGTACTTACATACTCTATAGTAATAGTAACTATAATAGAAATATTTCTTATACTTAATTTACAGTTTTTTAAAGTATAGGATATAAAATTTTTTCTAGCTATAGCCTTCTACATTTATTTTCGAAAACTTGCTTTGCTTTTTAAAAATGTATAAACATTTTTAAATGAAACTGATCCGGCACTCCAGCTTAGGTACTGATAGTTTTTTTTTGTTGTTAGTTAACTTACTTATTTTTTATTTTTTATTGATAAACATTGGAAATCAAAAGGGAGTTTTATATTGTAATTATTACTTTCATAATTGTTGAAAACAATCGCTGCTTTTTGTTTGTTTTTTGCGATGAAATCATTTGAATTACTTTTGCAACTTTACGCGTTTATAAAAATTATGTTATTTTCTATATTTCTTAATTTATAAGACTTTTAGACTTTGTCCTTTAGGGGTTATATATTCTATTATACGATTATGAATAAGAATGCAGTAAGCTGATGTATTTGCTTACTGCTTCAAATTAAAATTTTATTAAATTGAATAAAAGGAGTTTTTTTTCTTAAACTCTGATGCAGTTAGAAGCGCTGGAGATTCTTTCATATAACAGCTTTTTTGAAATTTTTGATACATAGTATAATATAGAATTGGATAACATTTATTTTTAATTTTTATGTTAAGAAGTACGGGTATGAGACTGAATTTAAATGTACTTTTAAATTAGTTAAATCATAATGAACAAACATATTTTCTTCTTTAATAGCGATCAACAGAAAACGAACTCGTTTTCATATAATTTAGGTATACCCTATCGACGGCTCCTCTAGGATACAAGATGACTTTGTATGACGAAATTTCTGTTGCTTTATACTGATAATATGTTTACATTAATAAGATACATATACATATGTTTATTTTATGAACGGTGAGCACCTATGGCTTTTATTTAATGTTCTATATGACTTTTTTTTTTCATTTTCTTTAATAATTTTCTCCCCATAATAGCATTCTAAATATTTCAAGGGCTCAAATGCTGTGTAGTCTTCTTCTGCAAACTTAACTAAACGTCTAACTTCTTCCAATGCTTCTTTATAAGAAGATATTTTGTTATGGTCTTCTTCTACGATACGTGCCCATCGGGCAGAGTGTACGTATTAGTTGGTCAGTCAGTCTCTATTTTTATTTATTTTTTTTTTCTTCTAATGTGCCACTCCTTTTTTTAGATTTTACTACTTGGAATAGAGAATTTTTGTCTAATTTTTTGGTGGGTATATACATTAGGTATGTAGAAATTAGTTTAGATACAAAGAAATGCATGTTTAATATACAACTATTGTATCAAATCGATCTCAAATAACTCAGTTACCTCTACCAGCAATTCACCGTTGGTGTATTCATAAAGTGTTAGAAACAATGAAATATCTATGTTTTGAGAGAATTTTTCCCCTCAAGTATTTCTACATGAGGTTTGAGGGGTCAATCACTGTCGCATTCATATGTAATGATTATTCACTTAAAAAACGTCATCATCACCATCAATCATCTCCGTATACAATACATTCATGAGTTGGGTTGATCCAGATACAATTGCTGTCTCATCACCTTCTAACAGCTTTATATATTTTGCTAGTATGCATGCCTTAGCATGCTTCTATCGATAGTGACGTAAGAGTCCGAGATGTAGAGTGTTACAATTAAAAATCTTTACTATTAGAATATACCAGTTCGCTCTTTTGAATTTTTACAAAGTAGATACATATGTATGTATTTCATTGACCACAAAATCATAAAATTTCTTTGCTTACAAAATTGTATGACGTGAGGATTTTTTTTTTTTTTTTTTAAATTATACATGCTTCGGCATGCTTTCATTTTTTTTCTATAAATTTATGTAATACTCATACAGATACAGATATAAAGTAAGATCTGTTTACTGTACATTTTAAAATTTATGCATGCTTCAGCATGATTCTAGTTGAAGCGTATATTCATTCACTAAGTTTGTTTGATACTTATTCATACACATGTACATTCTTAAAGATTGGATATCAAAGTCCAATTTCCGTAGTTTATCTATATTTTCTAAAGATCTGATAGCTAAAGAAATAAATAGAGTGAAGATCTTCTATAATAATCCCATTTTCATATTGTAAAATTTTGCGTGCTAGCGCTTTCGATGGGAAAATATACATACAACTTTATAAAAAGTGATAATATGATGTGCTGCTGAATATTGCACTATGTTATAGTTCATTTTAAACACTGAAGTTTTAGCAATATTTCATTCCGACCAGAATTCCACTACATTTAGTTAATTATCTTTCTTAAGACTCATCATTCCTAATCAATCCTGCAAAACAACACAAACTAGATTTTTCGTTTTAATTTTATTTTTTTTAAATTCAACATTCATTCTTCAAATTACTTTATACTATATTAAGTAGCTTTTCCTCATTTGTTGAGTTGACTTTAATAGGAGACATTTTAATGGTACGATGAACTTTTCTATTGCATGCATTGAGTAAATCTTTATACATACCAATCCACTTATATGAACCATTAAAGCTAATTCTTTTCACATCATACCTTTCAATGATCTATTAAATCATTCTAATATTGATGCTTTCATATTAAGTTATCTTTAATCTTCTATTTATGTATGAGTTTTCCCAAGTATTTTTTAAAAAATTCTTTAGAATCATCTGTTTGTAAGTTTTTTGGTACCCGTACCACTTCAAAAATATTTTCCATTGCCTTGGTTTGTAGAGTGCAGCTTTTATTTTCAGCTGTACTTTGAGAATGTGTCAATTACAGTCTTCAAAAATCAACAATTTCTATTTTCTGTAGAATAGTTCTACATTTCACCTAACTTAGCTCCATAAAACATCATATATTCCTGTCATTACATCTCTACAAGCACAAACAGTTGTTGCAATTTAATATGGACTTCGTTAACTAAATTCCTTTTTAAAGACATTGAATTGTTTCACAGATTTTTTCGAAAGTGTTGTGATCTACATCTTGCACTTTCAGCTATTTATACTAACATGTAGTTAATTTTCTAATCTATATATTTAACCGTAAACTCTTCAATTTGTTTTTAATTATTTACTTTTTAGAATTGCTTTTTCAATTTTATAACTGTCTTCTTTCTCTAATTTTATTTCACGTTGTAGTTCCTCAATTTGCATTTAAATATATTCTTGAATATTAATGCTTTAAGCTATATTATTAATTTGTCTTGTATTTTATCTTCATTCAGTTTAATGTAACTATCAACAATAGTCTGTATCTAATTCATTTATGCCTTCCAATACTGATAAGTCAGTATAAATGTCTTCAGAATTGGAAGTCTATGAGTAAAATCATCGTCATCATCATTCTCAGTATTAGCATCATTAAATATGATGATATTATCAAATATTGTTCCTTCTACTAGTTTCTTTTGGGGTACTTGTCTATATCTTGAGTGAAGGTTTCTCAGGCTTTAAACTTGTATATTTTCAACTTCTGTCTTGATTTTACTTTCTTCTTTCATAAGAATTCTTTTAATATTTTTAGAACTATTTATGAATTCTTCTGCTATAGGTTTAAATGTATCTTTTAGTTGTTCACTTGTATCTATTTCACCAGTTTTTATACTACGAAGCTTTTTCTTCAACACATTTCTTGTCAACACCAACTGTTTTAAAATTTTCTCATCCATGTTCGGTAAGGTGCAAATAACAGGTATCAGCAATCAGATCAGCTTTTCAGGAGCTGGTCTGGTTTTCAGATCAGCTTTTCAGGACCTGGTCTGGTTTTCAGATCAGCTTATCAGGACCTGGTCTGGTTTTCAGATCAGCTTTTCAGGACCTGGTCTGGTTTTCAGATCAGCTTATCAGGACCTGGTCTGGTTTTCAGATCAGCTTATCAGGAGCTGGTCTGGTTTTCAGATCAGCTTATCAGGAGCTGGTCTGGTTTTCAGATCAGCTTATCAGGAGCTGGTCTGGTTATCAGATCAGCTTATCAGGAGCTGGTCTGGTTTTCAGATCAGCTTATCAGGAGCTGATCTGATTTTTAGATCAGCTTATCAGGTAACAGATCAGGCTATCAGGAGCTGTTCAGATTTTCATTTCAAGATATCTGAGTCAGATTTAGTTATCAGTGTACAAGTAGCTAGCCATTTATAACATTTATATACATGAAGTTTAAGGTCAGATGAAATACGAAAAAGTAAAGTTTTATCTAGTAAAATTATTTTCTATAACGATCATCGTTTAATTCACTATCTTTGCTTATAATCAAAAATCCATATTTATCCTTTCAACATGCTTTTTATTTTTCTCACCTAACTTAAACATTAAATATACATTATGGTGATCTCTTATTAAATGTTTGGTGATTCTGGTGTAAGTTTTACATAAGTAGAATGAATCAACATTCTTATCTCTCCCCATACAAAAATATGCTTCCCATACGCATCATCGTTAAATATCATATTGGAATTACTTTGGACTGAAATAACAGATTCACTATCGGTAAATTGTGTAATATATTATTATTTTAATTGATGTAATTAATTTCTTCAGATATTTATATCTGGGGTGATATAAAGATTTTGAGTATAAATAAATGTTTTCAAAATTTAAGTCCATTAGGACTTTCTAGCAAGCCAATCATAGCGTTTTTTTTTCGTAATTTGACAGGTCAACTATTGTTGCACGAATAGAATTTGATATAAGGGAACTATGATTTATTTTTGAACTATCGTTCGATGATTCATCAATATTTCGTACCAAGAATTATTTATGTTGTTTTGACTAAGGGTATGAGTCAATATTTATAAAATCCATTTCATAAATATCAGCTCATGCTCATAGTCAAATCAAAGTATGCTTTAAGTGTTTAAAACTGGTATTACCATAAAATGGTGGTTTTAAACACTTAAAATATACTTTGTTTTACTAACCGCATTTTATAACTAAATGCATTTCATAAATATTGACGCATACTCATAATCAAAACAGCATATAAATATCCTTTGTTTTGACTATGAGTATGAGTCATTATCTCTTATTATAGAAAAATAAAATAGTATGATTATATGATATCAGAAATCATGTTTTCTAATATCATATAACCATACTATTTGATTCTTTCTATAATAATAGATAATATTTATGAAATGCATTTATTTACAAAATGCGATTAGTAAAACAACATAAATATAGGATGGTATGAAATTTTGATGATTCATCAATATTTCGTACCAAGGTATTTTTAGGTTGTTTTTACTATGAGTATGCGCCAATATTTATGAAATGTATTTCATAAATATTATCTCTTATTATAGAAAAATTAAATAATGTAGCTACACGATATCAGAAAATATTTTCTGAAATCGTATAGCTATATTATCTTATTTGTCCTATAATAAGAGATAATGGCCCCTACTCGTAGTCAAAACAAAGAATATTTTAAGAGTTTCAAATCAGTATTATCATACAAAATACTGATTTTAAACTCTTACAGCCTTATTTATAAAACATATTAAGTCTTTGTAAAGGCTTTTTAAATCAAATTTTGATACAAAATTTTTCTTAAAAAGTCTTTATAAAGCCCTAATAAGTGTTATAAATAAGGCTGTTAAAATATACTTTGTTTTACTAACCACATTTTTGTAACTAAACGCATTTCATAAATATTGATCAATACTCATAGTCAAAACAAAGGATATTTTTATGCTGTTTTGATTATGAGTGTGGATTATTATCTCTTATTATAGAAAAAACAAAGGATATTTATATGCTGTTTTGATTATGAGTATGCGTCAATATTTATGAAATGCATTTAGTTATAAAATGCGGTTAGTAAAACAAAGTATATTTTAAGTGTTTAAAACCACCATTTTTATGGTAATACCGGTTTTAAACACTTAAAGCATACTTTGTTTTGACTATGAGCATGAGCTGATATTTATGAAATGGATTTTATAAATATTGACTCATACCCTTAGTCAAAACAACATAAATAATTCTTGGTACGAAATATTGATGATTCATCGAACGATAGTTCAAAAATAAATCATAGTTCCCTTATATCAAATTATATTCGTGCAACAATAGTTGACCTGTCAAATTACGAAAAAAAAACGCTATGATTGGCTTGCTAGAAAGTCCTAATGGACTTAAATTTTGAGAACATTTATTTATACTCAAAATCTTTATATCACCCCAGATATAAATATCTGAAGAAATTAATTACATCAATTAAAATAATACTATATTACAAAATTTACCGATAGTGAATCTGTTATTTCAGTTCAAAGTAATTCCAATATGATATTTAACGATGATGCGTATGGGAAGCATATTTTTGTATGGGGAGAGATAAGAATGTTGATTCATTCTACTTATGTAAAACTTACACCAGAATCACCAAACATTTAATAAGAGATCATCATAATGTATATTTAATGTTTAAGTTAGGTGAGAAAAATAAAAAGCATGTTGAAAGGATAAATATGGATTTTTGATTATAAGCAAAGATAGTGAATTAAACGATGATCGTTATAGAAAATAATTTTACTAGATAAAACTTTACTTTTTCGTATTTCATCTGACCTTAAACTTCATGTATATAAATGTTATAAATGGCTAGCTACTTGTACACTGATAACTAAATCTGACTCAGATATCTTGAAATGAAAATCTGAACAGCTCCTGATAGCCTGATCTGTTACCTGATAAGCTGATCTAAAAATCAGATCAGCTCCTGATAAGCTGATCTGAAAACCAGACCAGCTCCTGATAAGCTGATCTGATAACCAGACCAGCTCCTGATAAGCTGATCTGAAAACCAGACCAGCTCCTGATAAGCTGATCTGAAAACCAGACCAGCTCCTGATAAGCTGATCTGAAAACCAGACCAGGTCCTGATAAGCTGATCTGAAAACCAGACCAGGTCCTGAAAAGCTGATCTGAAAACCAGACCAGGTCCTGATAAGCTGATCTGAAAACCAGACCAGGTCCTGAAAAGCTGATCTGAAAACCAGACCAGCTCCTGAAAAGCTGATCTGATTGCTGATACCTGTTATTTGCACCTTACCGAACATGGATGAGAAAATTTTAAAACAGTTGGTGTTGACAAGAAATGTGTTGAAGAAAAAGCTTCGTAGTATAAAAACTGGTGAAATAGATACAAGTGAACAACTAAAAGATACATTTAAACCTATAGCAGAAGAATTCATAAATAGTTCTAAAAATATTAAAAGAATTCTTATGAAAGAAGAAAGTAAAATCAAGACAGAAGTTGAAAATATACAAGTTTAAAGCCTGAGAAACCTTCACTCAAGATATAGACAAGTACCCCAAAAGAAACTAGTAGAAGGAACAATATTTGATAATATCATCATATTTAATGATGCTAATACTGAGAATGATGATGACGATGATTTTACTCATAGACTTCCAATTCTGAAGACATTTATACTGACTTATCAGTATTGGAAGGCATAAATGAATTAGATACAGACTATTGTTGATAGTTACATTAAACTGAATGAAGATAAAATACAAGACAAATTAATAATATAGCTTAAAGCATTAATATTCAAGAATATATTTAAATGCAAATTGAGGAACTACAACGTGAAATAAAATTAGAGAAAGAAGACAGTTATAAAATTGAAAAAGCAATTCTAAAAAGTAAATAATTAAAAACAAATTGAAGAGTTTACGGTTAAATATATAGATTAGAAAATTAACTACATGTTAGTATAAATAGCTGAAAGTGCAAGATGTAGATCACAACACTTTCGAAAAAATCTGTGAAACAATTCAATGTCTTTAAAAAGGAATTTAGTTAACGAAGTCCATATTAAATTTCAACAACTGTTTGTGCTTGTAGAGATGTAATGACAGGAATATATGATGTTTTATGGAGCTAAGTTAGGTGAAATGTAGAACTATTCTACAGAAAATAGAAATTGTTGATTTTTGAAGACTGTAATTGACACATTCTCAAAGTACAGCTGAAAATAAAAGCTGCACTCTACAAACCAAGGCAATGGAAAATATTTTTGAAGTGGTACGGGTACCAAAAAACTTACAAACAGATGATTCTAAAGAATTTTTTAAAAAATACTTGGGAAAACTCATACATAAATAGAAGATTAAAGATTACTTAATATGAAAGCATCAATATTAGAATGATTTAATAGATCATTGAAAGGTATGATGTGAAAAGAATTAGCTTTAATGGTTCATATAAGTGGATTGGTATGTATAAAGATTTACTCAATGCATGCAATAGAAAAGTTCATCGTACCATTAAAATGTCTCCTATTAAAGTCAACTCAACAAATGAGGAAAAGCTACTTAATATAGTATAAAGTAATTTGAAGAATGAATGTTGAATTTAAAAAAAATAAAATTAAAACGAAAAATCTAGTTTGTGTTGTTTTGCAGGATTGATTAGGAATGATGAGTCTTAAGAAAGATAATTAACTAAATGTAGTGGAATTCTGGTCGGAATGAAATATTGCTAAAACTTCAGTGTTTAAAATGAACTATAACATAGTGCAATATTCAGCAGCACATCATATTATCACTTTTTATAAAGTTGTATGTATATTTTCCCATCGAAAGCGCTAGCACGCAAAATTTTACAATATGAAAATGGGATTATTATAGAAGATCTTCACTCTATTTATTTCTTTAGCTATCAGATCTTTAGAAAATATAGATAAACTACGGAAATTGGACTTTGATATCCAATCTTTAAGAATGTACATGTGTATGAATAAGTATCAAACAAACTTAGTGAATGAATATACGCTTCAACTAGAATCATGCTGAAGCATGCATAAATTTTAAAATGTACAGTAAACAGATCTTACTTTATATCTGTATCTGTATGAGTATTACATAAATTTATAGAAAAAAAATGAAAGCATGCCGAAGCATGTATAATTTAAAAAAAAAAAAAAAAAATCCTCACGTCATACAATTTTGTAAGCAAAGAAATTTTATGATTTTGTGGTCAATGAAATACATACATATGTATCTACTTTGTAAAAATTCAAAAGAGCGAACTGGTATATTCTAATAGTAAAGATTTTTAATTGTAACACTCTACATCTCGGACTCTTACGTCACTATCGATAGAAGCATGCTAAGGCATGCATACTAGCAAAATATATAAAGCTGTTAGAAGGTGATGAGACAGCAATTGTATCTGGATCAACCCAACTCATGAATGTATTGTATACGGAGATGATTGATGGTGATGATGACGTTTTTTAAGTGAATAATCATTACATATGAATGCGACAGTGATTGACCCCTCAAACCTCATGTAGAAATACTTGAGGGGAAAAATTCTCTCAAAACATAGATATTTCATTGTTTCTAACACTTTATGAATACACCAACGGTGAATTGCTGGTAGAGGTAACTGAGTTATTTGAGATCGATTTGATACAATAGTTGTATATTAAACATGCATTTCTTTGTATCTAAACTAATTTCTACATACCTAATGTATATACCCACCAAAAAATTAGACAAAAATTCTCTATTCCAAGTAGTAAAATCTAAAAAAAGGAGTGGCACATTAGAAGAAAAAAAAAATAAATAAAAATAGAGACTGACTGACCAACTAATACGTACACTCTGCCCGATGGGCACGTATCGTAGAAGAAGACCATAACAAAATATCTTCTTATAAAGAAGCATTGGAAGAAGTTAGACGTTTAGTTAAGTTTGCAGAAGAAGACTACACAGCATTTGAGCCCTTGAAATATTTAGAATGCTATTATGGGGAGAAAATTATTAAAGAAAATGAAAAAAAAAAGTCATATAGAACATTAAATAAAAGCCATAGGTGCTCACCGTTCATAAAATAAACATATGTATATGTATCTTATTAATGTAAACATATTATCAGTATAAAGCAACAGAAATTTCGTCATACAAAGTCATCTTGTATCCTAGAGGAGCCGTCGATAGGGTATACCTAAATTATATGAAAACGAGTTCGTTTTCTGTTGATCGCTATTAAAGAAGAAAATATGTTTGTTCATTATGATTTAACTAATTTAAAAGTACATTTAAATTCAGTCTCATACCCGTACTTCTTAACATAAAAATTAAAAATAAATGTTATCCAATTCTATATTATACTATGTATCAAAAATTTCAAAAAAGCTGTTATATGAAAGAATCTCCAGCGCTTCTAACTGCATCAGAGTTTAAGAAAAAAAACTCCTTTTATTCAATTTAATAAAATTTTAATTTGAAGCAGTAAGCAAATACATCAGCTTACTGCATTCTTATTCATAATCGTATAATAGAATATATAACCCCTAAAGGACAAAGTCTAAAAGTCTTATAAATTAAGAAATATAGAAAATAACATAATTTTTATAAACGCGTAAAGTTGCAAAAGTAATTCAAATGATTTCATCGCAAAAAACAAACAAAAAGCAGCGATTGTTTTCAACAATTATGAAAGTAATAATTACAATATAAAACTCCCTTTTGATTTCCAATGTTTATCAATAAAAAATAAAAAATAAGTAAGTTAACTAACAACAAAAAAAAAACTATCAGTACCTAAGCTGGAGTGCCGGATCAGTTTCATTTAAAAATGTTTATACATTTTTAAAAAGCAAAGCAAGTTTTCGAAAATAAATGTAGAAGGCTATAGCTAGAAAAAATTTTATATCCTATACTTTAAAAAACTGTAAATTAAGTATAAGAAATATTTCTATTATAGTTACTATTACTATAGAGTATGTAAGTACATATCTTCAAGAATTCAGTTTTACTTACAACAGAAAATCCTCACAAACTTTTAAGTAAACGCAGATAAAAATTAAAATGTTTTTAATTTCACCAACAACAGACATCACATGACAAAAAATAAAATAAAAAATGTATTCAAAGATTGAGTTGAACACTTATTTGTATGTACATATATATGTACATACATACATACATACATACATACATAAAATCAATTTGTAGATATGTATGTATACATATCAAATTTCTTATCAATGCTTAAGTATTTATTAGATCTACATCATGAAAATATATGAAGCGTCGTTTAGTTAAGGCACAATGCAAATATAAACAATCCATACACTCAGGGAAAATCTGCAGCTTAAAAATAAGAATTCATCACATTAATTCAATAATTTTTAATATAATAGAAAATGTATATTGAGATATCTACAAACTAATGAGTTTAATAAATGAATACTGTAAATTAATATTTTGTCCATATTGAAATAAGAAATTTCAATATGACTAAACCTTCGCTAATGGTTCTTATTAATTCAGCATGGTTCTTACTGATTTCAAGTTGGTTTTTCTCTGTGTGTAGATAACTCTTTCAGTCAAAGAAGACGAATGTAGTTAAATAAACAAAATCTGTAATATAAACAAATTTCACACAGACTGACTTCAACGCGAGACAAATTTAAGCATGAGAAAATATAAAGCAATCGTAAGTATAAAAGCATACTAGGATTAGGGAAGTCCAGATATATGATAGTATTTTATAGTACCATATGTCGATATTGAAAACAATTTATTTCTACCTACACATAAATACCAGCTCAAATACACACACATAGCAGAATTCATATAAGAAATATCCAAGAAAATTTCAACAACACCCCACCTTTTGCAAATCATGACGAGCCTTAATCTCAACAACACAACACTCTCACCTACCTGAAATTACAGATAGTCTTAAACTTCTACAGACGTCTATACACATAGATTCTCACGGCTACATATTACAAGAACACCTCGGCCCTAATAAATCACAATCATCTTAAATTCTTACAAAAATACTTATATACATACATACACATAACCAATTTACCTCAACAACATCCTCACCCACCTCAAATCACGATCAGCCTTAAACTACTATAGACAGACACATCCACAAATCCCCATGGATACATATTACGTCAACAACCCTGCCCACCCAAATCATGGTCAGCCTTAAACTCCTACAGACATACAAACACACAGATTCCCCCGGTTGCATATTACTAGAACACCTCACCCCTCATAAATCACAATCAGCCTTAAGCTCCTACAGAAATACACACATTGAAATTCCTACAAACATACACACACACACACACACACACACACACACACACACACACACACACACATACATTCACACACAACTACACACGCAATCGATCTACCTCAACTACACCCCGCCCCCCTGCCAATCAAACCTTCACCTAAATTCTCACAGACAGACAGACACATCCACAAATTCCTATGGTTACATATTACGGCAACAACGCCGCCCACTCAAATCACGGTCAGCCTTAAATTCCCACAGTCTAGCAACACCTACATTAGCATTAGAAAAAATAACTTTCACGTTTTCCCGTCGTCATTAGGAAAAATCATTTTCCCGTCGGCATTTGAAAAAATTATATTCATTTTTTGCCGTCGGCATTTGAAAAAAATAATAATCATGTATTGCAGTAGGCATTAGGAAAAATTATCATGTATTGCAGTAGGCATTAGGAAAAATTATCATGTATTGCAGTAGGCATTAGGAAAAATTATAATGTTTTGCCTTCGGTATTACGAAAAATCATTAGATGATTTTCCGTCAGCATTAGGAAAAACCATTTTCATGATTTTCCCCGTCGTCACATACACACATAAAAACCGCCAAACTATGAACCGCCTTAATACATTCACACAAAATATTCCACACACAAACATCCACGGTCAGGCAGACAGACCGACAGACGGACAGACAGACATACACTTAATGTAAACAAAAACTCCTAATGTAAACAAAAAACATCAAAGCGCCGCCGAAAACACAAATTTCCAAGAATTTAACAATTTTCAAATTTTAATTACCCAAATTTAACAATTTCAGCAACAATTTAACAATTTCAGCCCACAATTTAACAATTTCAGCCACAATTTCACAATTTTAATTGTCCCAGGAGCGATAGTTCCCTACTACTTGTCTGTACGTGAAATCGGTTTTCCGAAGCTCCCAGAAAAGGTAGAGACTTCTTTCTTGGACTGGTGGGTCAGAAATGGTCGAAATAAGATTGGTATTGAAAATCAGCAAAATCGAGCAGACGGTTTCAGAGCTGGGAGACTTAAACTTCATTTTGCCATACAAAATAACTACCGAAAACTAGTTTTTAAAAATTTTCATTAAATAAACTTATTTTATACTTCAGTATGAATAAAATTGGTAATTCACTTTAAAAAAAATTAAAAAAAAATTAAAAAAATTAAAAAGACGTTTCCAGGGTTGGAAAACCTTAACTTTTTTTGTTATGAAAAGTAACTTACTAAAACAAATTTTTCCTTTTTTTTTCTATAAACTAAACATATGTAATGTTCTTTAAAAAAGGAGATTGATGTAAGAAATCAGAAAAACAAAAAGGATGTTTCCAGGGTTGGCAAACCTACGATTTTTGTGATATATACAATTAACTACCGTAAACTAATTTTTTAATTATTTTTATTAAATAAACTTATTTGATACTTCACCACGAATAAAATTGGTATTTCAAATAAAAAATTAAACTTAAAAAAATTAATAAGATGTTTCCAGGTTTGGAAAACTTTAGCTTTTTTTTCTTATACAAAAGCAACTTACTAAAACAAATTTTTCCTTTTCTTTATAAATTAAACATATCTTATATTCGTAAAAGAAAAAGATTGGTGTTAGAAATCAGAAAAATTAAAAAGAATGATTCCAGGGTTGGGAAACTGAAAATTTTTGTGCTATAAAAAACTAACTACCGAAAGTTAATTTTTATTTTTTTTAATAAATGAACTTATTTTATACTTTAGTACAAATAAAATTGCTATTTCAAATTAAAAATTAACCTTCTAAAATTAAAAGGACGTTTCCAGGGTTGGAAAGCATTAACTTTTTTTTCTTATACAAAAGTAACTTACTAAAACTAAAAAATTTTTCCTTTTATTTGCAAATTAAACATGTCTTATGTTCTTAAAAGAAAGAGATTGGTGTAAGAAATCAGAAAAAATAAAAAAGGATGATTTCAGGGTTGGGAAACTTACACTTTTTGTGATATATTAAAGTAACTAAGTCTAATTAATTTTTATCTTTTCCTTTATAAATTATACATATTTTACGTTTTGGAATGAAAAGTTTGGCTTGAAAAATTATAAAAATGAAAATCACATCTCCAGAGCTGGAAATTTGAACTTTTTTTCTAGATATTAAAGTAACTAAATAAAACTTTTTTTTTTGGAATTCCCTTTTTTCTTTTTTCACTTAACACACTTTCTATATTTTTTTAAGAAATACTAGATTGATATAAGGAATGAGAAAAATATAATTTGATGATTCTAGGGTTTGAAAATAAATTTTTTTTGACATAAAAGTAACTAGGCAAAATGACTTTATGTATGTGCTTATGTATGTATCTCTATACTACATAAACGCACTTTGGTAAAGGGTATATAAGATTCGGCACAGCCGCATATAGCACTCTTACTTGTTTAATAACCCTATAAAATAGTTTTAATATTGTACCTCCATCCCAAGTAAACTAACTTGTTTTATTTTATTTTTATTTCAAAATTGTTAAGTGTCTCAATTTAAACATCCCATTGGAAAAGGTATATATCGCGGCATCATGTAAACGTTTATTCCTAAAGATTTTTTTCGAATTTGTTCAGCACAAAGGAACGGTTTCAGAGAAATGAAATGGAATATGTTATTTAATTAATTCTATGGTTAGAACTGTACTTTAGCGATCAATTTTAGTTTTATCTCTATTTACTAAAAATTAATAAGAACTCGTTACATGCTGCTGTCAACGAATGACCATAGATTTGAAGCATAACTGTGCTAAGAGGATAACAAGCAATATGGCACAAAAGCTTCGTTTATACTTAAATAAAAATTGAACAGATATAAAAAATATAGAGTAAAGATCTTCCTAAAACATGAAATATGTTTAACTGAAAAAAATGCATTTGGTCATATTTTTACCAAAATTTTTTTTTCAATTTCCAACCATGGAACTATAATTTTGGTTTTTCTAATTCTTAATACTAATTTCTTTCTTTCTAAAATATGCAATATGTTTAATTACCAAAGAAATAATAAATTTCATTTAATTAGTTTTATATACCAGAAAAAGTTTAAGTTTTCCAGGCCTTTTTGTTTTCATAACTTTTATGCCAAACCATTTCTCTCTAAAAAAGAAATAAATAATTTGACCTACTTGGTTTTATATACAAACAAATTTAATTTTCCAACCCTGGAACCATAATTTTGTTTTTATAGTTTTTAATACATATATTTTTCTAATGCAATGCAATACATATATTTAATTACCAAAGGAATTATTAGTTTTATATACCAAAAAAGTTTTAGTTTTCTAGGTCTGGAGCTATGTTATTTTTATAATTTTTATGCCAAACTATTTCCCTCTAAAACCTAAAGTATAAATAATTTATAATCAAAAAGAAAAAATTATTTGAACTAGCTACTTTTATATACAAAAAAATAACTTTCTAAACCCAGAATCATCCTTTTAGATTTTTCTGATTCCTTTTACGAATCTAGTATTTAAAAAAAATATATATATATATACATATATATACATATATATATATATATATATATATATATACATATATATATATATATATATATGTATATATATATATATTTTATATATATATATATATATATATATATATATATATATATATATACATATATATATATATATATGTATATGTATACCTATATATGTATATATATATATTTTTTTTTAAATACTAGATTCGTAAAAGGAATCAGAAAAATCTAAAAGGATGATTCTGGGTTTAGAAAGTTATTTTTTTGTATATAAAAGTAGCTAGTTCAAATAATTTTTTCTTTTTGATTATAAATTATTTATACTTTAGGTTTTAGAGGGAAATAGTTTGGCATAAAAATTACAAAAATAACATAGCTCCAGACCTAGAAAACTAAAACTTTTTTGGTATATAAAACTAATAATTCCTTTGGTAATTAAATATATGTATTGCATTGCATTAGAAAAATATATGTATTAAAAACTATAAAAACAAAATTATGGTTCCAGGGTTGGAAAATTAAATTTGTTTGTATATAAAACCAAGTAGGTCAAATTATTTATTTCTTTTTTAGAGAGAAATGGTTTGGCATAAAAGTTATGAAAACAAAAAGGCCTGGAAAACTTAAACTTTTTCTGGTATATAAAACTAATTAAATGAAATTTATTATTTCTTTGGTAATTAAACATATTGCATATTTTAGAAAGAAAGAAATTAGTATTAAGAATTAGAAAAACCAAAATTATAGTTCCATGGTTGGAAATTGAAAAAAAAATTTTGGTAAAAATATGACCAAATGCATTTTTTTCAGTTAAACATATTTCATGTTTTAGGAAGATCTTTACTCTATATTTTTTATATCTGTTCAATTTTTATTTAAGTATAAACGAAGCTTTTGTGCCATATTGCTTGTTATCCTCTTAGCACAGTTATGCTTCAAATCTATGGTCATTCGTTGACAGCAGCATGTAACGAGTTCTTATTAATTTTTAGTAAATAGAGATAAAACTAAAATTGATCGCTAAAGTACAGTTCTAACCATAGAATTAATTAAATAACATATTCCATTTCATTTCTCTGAAACCGTTCCTTTGTGCTGAACAAATTCGAAAAAAATCTTTAGGAATAAACGTTTACATGATGCCGCGATATATACCTTTTCCAATGGGATGTTTAAATTGAGACACTTAACAATTTTGAAATAAAAATAAAATAAAACAAGTTAGTTTACTTGGGATGGAGGTACAATATTAAAACTATTTTATAGGGTTATTAAACAAGTAAGAGTGCTATATGCGGCTGTGCCGAATCTTATATACCCTTTACCAAAGTGCGTTTATGTAGTATAGAGATACATACATAAGCACATACATAAAGTCATTTTGCCTAGTTACTTTTATGTCAAAAAAAATTTATTTTCAAACCCTAGAATCATCAAATTATATTTTTCTCATTCCTTATATCAATCTAGTATTTCTTAAAAAAATATAGAAAGTGTGTTAAGTGAAAAAAGAAAAAAGGGAATTCCAAAAAAAAAAGTTTTATTTAGTTACTTTAATATCTAGAAAAAAAAGTTCAAATTTCCAGCTCTGGAGATGTGATTTTCATTTTTATAATTTTTCAAGCCAAACTTTTCATTCCAAAACGTAAAATATGTATAATTTATAAAGGAAAAGATAAAAATTAATTAGACTTAGTTACTTTAATATATCACAAAAAGTGTAAGTTTCCCAACCCTGAAATCATCCTTTTTTATTTTTTCTGATTTCTTACACCAATCTCTTTCTTTTAAGAACATAAGACATGTTTAATTTGCAAATAAAAGGAAAAATTTTTTAGTTTTAGTAAGTTACTTTTGTATAAGAAAAAAAAGTTAATGCTTTCCAACCCTGGAAACGTCCTTTTAATTTTAGAAGGTTAATTTTTAATTTGAAATAGCAATTTTATTTGTACTAAAGTATAAAATAAGTTCATTTATTAAAAAAAATAAAAATTAACTTTCGGTAGTTAGTTTTTTATAGCACAAAAATTTTCAGTTTCCCAACCCTGGAATCATTCTTTTTAATTTTTCTGATTTCTAACACCAATCTTTTTCTTTTACGAATATAAGATATGTTTAATTTATAAAGAAAAGGAAAAATTTGTTTTAGTAAGTTGCTTTTGTATAAGAAAAAAAAGCTAAAGTTTTCCAAACCTGGAAACATCTTATTAATTTTTTTAAGTTTAATTTTTTATTTGAAATACCAATTTTATTCGTGGTAAAGTATCAAATAAGTTTATTTAATAAAAATAATTAAAAAATTAGTTTACGGTAGTTAATTGTATATATCACAAAAATCGTAGGTTTGCCAACCCTGGAAACATCCTTTTTGTTTTTCTGATTTCTTACATCAATCTCCTTTTTTAAAGAACATTACATATGTTTAGTTTATAGAAAAAAAAAAGGAAAAATTTGTTTTAGTAAGTTACTTTTCATAACAAAAAAAGTTAAGGTTTTCCAACCCTGGAAACGTCTTTTTAATTTTTTTAATTTTTTTTTAATTTTTTTTAAAGTGAATTACCAATTTTATTCATACTGAAGTATAAAATAAGTTTATTTAATGAAAATTTTTAAAAACTAGTTTTCGGTAGTTATTTTGTATGGCAAAATGAAGTTTAAGTCTCCCAGCTCTGAAACCGTCTGCTCGATTTTGCTGATTTTCAATACCAATCTTATTTCGACCATTTCTGACCCACCAGTCCAAGAAAGAAGTCTCTACCTTTTCTGGGAGCTTCGGAAAACCGATTTCACGTACAGACAAGTAGTAGGGAACTATCGCTCCTGGGACAATTAAAATTGTGAAATTGTGGCTGAAATTGTTAAATTGTGGGCTGAAATTGTTAAATTGTTGCTGAAATTGTTAAATTTGGGTAATTAAAATTTGAAAATTGTTAAATTCTTGGAAATTTGTGTTTTCGGCGGCGCTTTGATGTTTTTTGTTTACATTAGGAGTTTTTGTTTACATTAAGTGTATGTCTGTCTGTCCGTCTGTCGGTCTGTCTGCCTGACCGTGGATGTTTGTGTGTGGAATATTTTGTGTGAATGTATTAAGGCGGTTCATAGTTTGGCGGTTTTTATGTGTGTATGTGACGACGGGGAAAATCATGAAAATGGTTTTTCCTAATGCTGACGGAAAATCATCTAATGATTTTTCGTAATACCGAAGGCAAAACATTATAATTTTTCCTAATGCCTACTGCAATACATGATAATTTTTCCTAATGCCTACTGCAATACATGATAATTTTTCCTAATGCCTACTGCAATACATGATTATTATTTTTTTCAAATGCCGACGGCAAAAAATGAATATAATTTTTTCAAATGCCGACGGGAAAATGATTTTTCCTAATGACGACGGGAAAACGTGAAAGTTATTTTTTCTAATGCTAATGTAGGTGTTGCTAGACTGTGGGAATTTAAGGCTGACCGTGATTTGAGTGGGCGGCGTTGTTGCCGTAATATGTAACCATAGGAATTTGTGGATGTGTCTGTCTGTCTGTGAGAATTTAGGTGAAGGTTTGATTGGCAGGGGGGCGGGGTGTAGTTGAGGTAGATCGATTGCGTGTGTAGTTGTGTGTGAATGTATGTGTGTGTGTGTGTGTGTGTGTGTGTGTGTGTGTGTGTATGTTTGTAGGAATTTCAATGTGTGTATTTCTGTAGGAGCTTAAGGCTGATTGTGATTTATGAGGGGTGAGGTGTTCTAGTAATATGCAACCGGGGGAATCTGTGTGTTTGTATGTCTGTAGGAGTTTAAGGCTGACCATGATTTGGGTGGGCAGGGTTGTTGACGTAATATGTATCCATGGGGATTTGTGGATGTGTCTGTCTATAGTAGTTTAAGGCTGATCGTGATTTGAGGTGGGTGAGGATGTTGTTGAGGTAAATTGGTTATGTGTATGTATGTATATAAGTATTTTTGTAAGAATTTAAGATGATTGTGATTTATTAGGGCCGAGGTGTTCTTGTAATATGTAGCCGTGAGAATCTATGTGTATAGACGTCTGTAGAAGTTTAAGACTATCTGTAATTTCAGGTAGGTGAGAGTGTTGTGTTGTTGAGATTAAGGCTCGTCATGATTTGCAAAAGGTGGGGTGTTGTTGAAATTTTCTTGGATATTTCTTATATGAATTCTGCTATGTGTGTGTATTTGAGCTGGTATTTATGTGTAGGTAGAAATAAATTGTTTTCAATATCGACATATGGTACTATAAAATACTATCATATATCTGGACTTCCCTAATCCTAGTATGCTTTTATACTTACGATTGCTTTATATTTTCTCATGCTTAAATTTGTCTCGCGTTGAAGTCAGTCTGTGTGAAATTTGTTTATATTACAGATTTTGTTTATTTAACTACATTCGTCTTCTTTGACTGAAAGAGTTATCTACACACAGAGAAAAACCAACTTGAAATCAGTAAGAACCATGCTGAATTAATAAGAACCATTAGCGAAGGTTTAGTCATATTGAAATTTCTTATTTCAATATGGACAAAATATTAATTTACAGTATTCATTTATTAAACTCATTAGTTTGTAGATATCTCAATATACATTTTCTATTATATTAAAAATTATTGAATTAATGTGATGAATTCTTATTTTTAAGCTGCAGATTTTCCCTGAGTGTATGGATTGTTTATATTTGCATTGTGCTTTAACTAAACGACGCTTCATATATTTTCATGATGTAGATCTAATAAATACTTAAGCATTGATAAGAAATTTGATATGTATACATACATATCTACAAATTGATTTTATGTATGTATGTATGTATGTATGTATGTACATATATATGTACATACAAATAAGTGTTCAACTCAATCTTTGAATACATTTTTTATTTTATTTTTTGTCATGTGATGTCTGTTGTTGGTGAAATTAAAAACATTTTAATTTTTATCTGCGTTTACTTAAAAGTTTGTGAGGATTTTCTGTTGTAAGTAAAACTGAATTCTTGAAGATATGTACTTACATACTCTATAGTAATAGTAACTATAATAGAAATATTTCTTATACTTAATTTACAGTTTTTTAAAGTATAGGATATAAAATTTTTTCTAGCTATAGTCTTCTACATTTATTTTCGAAAACTTGCTTTGCTTTTTAAAAATGTATAAACATTTTTAAATGAAACTGATCCGGCACTCCAGCTTAGGTACTGATAGTTTTTTTTTTTGTTGTTAGTTAACTTACTTATTTTTTATTTTTTATTGATAAACATTGGAAATCAAAAGGGAGTTTTATATTGTAATTATTACTTTCATAATTGTTGAAAACAATCGCTGCTTTTTGTTTGTTTTTTGCGATGAAATCATTTGAATTACTTTTGCAACTTTACGCGTTTATAAAAATTATGTTATTTTCTATATTTCTTAATTTATAAGACTTTTAGACTTTGTCCTTTAGGGGTTATATATTCTATTATACGATTATGAATAAGAATGCAGTAAGCTGATGTATTTGCTTACTGCTTCAAATTAAAATTTTATTAAATTGAATAAAAGGAGTTTTTTTTCTTAAACTCTGATGCAGTTAGAAGCGCTGGAGATTCTTTCATATAACAGCTTTTTTGAAATTTTTGATACATAGTATAATATAGAATTGGATAACATTTATTTTTAATTTTTATGTTAAGAAGTACGGGTATGAGACTGAATTTAAATGTACTTTTAAATTAGTTAAATCATAATGAACAAACATATTTTCTTCTTTAATAGCGATCAACAGAAAACGAACTCGTTTTCATATAATTTAGGTATACCCTATCGACGGCTCCTCTAGGATACAAGATGACTTTGTATGACGAAATTTCTGTTGCTTTATACTGATAATATGTTTACATTAATAAGATACATATACATATGTTTATTTTATGAACGGTGAGCACCTATGGCTTTTATTTAATGTTCTATATGACTTTTTTTTTTCATTTTCTTTAATAATTTTCTCCCCATAATAGCATTCTAAATATTTCAAGGGCTCAAATGCTGTGTAGTCTTCTTCTGCAAACTTAACTAAACGTCTAACTTCTTCCAATGCTTCTTTATAAGAAGATATTTTGTTATGGTCTTCTTCTACGATACGTGCCCATCGGGCAGAGTGTACGTATTAGTTGGTCAGTCAGTCTCTATTTTTATTTATTTTTTTTTCTTCTAATGTGCCACTCCTTTTTTTAGATTTTACTACTTGGAATAGAGAATTTTTGTCTAATTTTTTGGTGGGTATATACATTAGGTATGTAGAAATTAGTTTAGATACAAAGAAATGCATGTTTAATATACAACTATTGTATCAAATCGATCTCAAATAACTCAGTTACCTCTACCAGCAATTCACCGTTGGTGTATTCATAAAGTGTTAGAAACAATGAAATATCTATGTTTTGAGAGAATTTTTCCCCTCAAGTATTTCTACATGAGGTTTGAGGGGTCAATCACTGTCGCATTCATATGTAATGATTATTCACTTAAAAAACGTCATCATCACCATCAATCATCTCCGTATACAATACATTCATGAGTTGGGTTGATCCAGATACAATTGCTGTCTCATCACCTTCTAACAGCTTTATATATTTTGCTAGTATGCATGCCTTAGCATGCTTTACCAAAATTTTTTTTTCAATTTCCAACCATGGAACTATAATTTTGGTTTTTCTAATTCTTAATACTAATTTCTTTCTTTCTAAAATATGCAATATGTTTAATTACCAAAGAAATAATAAATTTCATTTAATTAGTTTTATATACCAGAAAAAGTTTAAGTTTTCCAGGCCTTTTTGTTTTCATAACTTTTATGCCAAACCATTTCTCTCTAAAAAAGAAATAAATAATTTGACCTACTTGGTTTTATATACAAACAAATTTAATTTTCCAACCCTGGAACCATAATTTTGTTTTTATAGTTTTTAATACATATATTTTTCTAATGCAATGCAATACATATATTTAATTACCAAAGGAATTATTAGTTTTATATACCAAAAAAGTTTTAGTTTTCTAGGTCTGGAGCTATGTTATTTTTATAATTTTTATGCCAAACTATTTCCCTCTAAAACCTAAAGTATAAATAATTTATAATCAAAAAGAAAAAATTATTTGAACTAGCTACTTTTATATACAAAAAAATAACTTTCTAAACCCAGAATCATCCTTTTAGATTTTTCTGATTCCTTTTACGAATCTAGTATTTAAAAAAAAATATATATATATACATATATATATATATATATATATATATATATAAAGTATATTAAGTGGACAAAGAAAAAAGAAATTAAAAATACAGTTTTCTTAGTTACTTTAATACCCAGAAAAAAGTTCAGCTTCCAGCTCTGGAGAGTTGGTTTTAATTTTTATTTTTTTCTATACCAAACTTTTCTTTCTAAAACGTAAAATATATAGTATAATTTATAAAGCAAAAGAAAAATATAGACCTAGTTGCGTGGTAATAAAATACCACAAAAACTGTAAGCTTCCCAATCCTGGAATCATCCTTTCTGATTTGTATGATTTTTACATCAATCTCTTTCTTTTAAGAATATAAGATATATTTAATTTTCTATAAATTTTTAAATAAATTTTTATATTATTATAAAATATTTATAATAATATATATTATATATATTTTATATTAAATAAAATTATTATAAATTTTTTCTATAAAAAGAAGGAAAAACTTGTTTTAGTAAATTGCTTATGTATAAAAAAGTTAAGGTTTTCCAACCCTGGAAACATATTTTTATTTTTTATAATTGTTTTTTTTTAATTTGAAATGTTTTTTTATTTTTGCGCGCTGGCGTAATCTTTATTTCATCATTCTTGCTTACATAAATCTCTTTCTTTTTAGAATATAAGATATGTTTCATTTGTAGTTCTCGTTGTACCTTCATACTGAACAAACAAAAAAAAAATCATACAAAAAAATATTCGTAGTAC
This sequence comes from Tachina grossa, assembly GCA_949987645.1. NCBI lineage: Eukaryota > Metazoa > Arthropoda > Insecta > Diptera > Tachinidae > Tachina > Tachina grossa. Next base: position 115,111,754 of record OX465274.1, read on the forward strand.
ATAATTTTCGTAGTACATACTTACATATTAACTTTGATATATAAGCTTTTTTTTTGCTTTGCTTATATTTTTGTTACATAGTCAGAAACAAAAAAAAACAAAAAACTCAAACAAAGTACCCTTGAGGAATACTTTATATGAGTACCTCAAAAACATAAAATTGTGAAGTTAGCTCTAACGGCATAAATGCCTATTTTACTGTGAGTTCTGAAGCTCTTAATGAAAACAATAAAAATAAAAAATCTGATGTTAGCATAACTGTGAGTTCTGAAGCTCTTAATGAAAACAATAAAAATAAAAACCCTGATAATACACTTTTTCTAACGGCAAAGCCATTATTTCGTGAGCGATCAACCTCGCTTTGTCCAATGACAACTAGTGATTCGTTAACATTATATTTGCCTAGTACTTCTACATTTAACTCAGCGATATCATCCGCTTCGGGTACGTGGCAGGGCTGGCAAAAGTACCGATTTTTCCGCATTTCGCCGCTTTTGCCATTAAAAACCAACAAAAGCCGATTTGCCGATTTTAGGTCAAAAAATGTCGATTTAAATCAATACAACTGAAAACACGATAAATCCGTGTTCAAACACATAAAATACATGATTTATATGAATAGATGGAAAGAGTGTTTAAAACAATATTCTATAACTTTATAAAAAAAAAGATATTATAAAAAATAGTGAAATTAGTTTGATAGATTTCATAGACGTATGTAATCTTTGATAAAACATTTCTGAAATAAAGCGACGGGATTAGATTCAACAAAACTTTTTTCAATTTCAACGGAATTTGTGAAATAACCTACGGTTCTGGCACATTCTTCCGCAAATGTCGAACGCATTTTCAGTGCCACCAATTTAAATAAAACTAAATTTCTATGTTCCTCAGAAAATGAAACCTTAGAAGGAATTCTGTATTCTAAAAATTATTTGACACTTAATAAATCCGATTATTTCTGCACTCATTTTAAATACGGTTTAGAAAGAAATTTAAATTCTGAAATGTATTCATACTTACCGTTTACACAAGCAAGTACAAGTGCAAGTAACTCAATATATCGACATATTTTTACCAATACAATCATAATGCTACAAGTTGTAGGCTCACTGGCAAGAGATTTTCATTACAAGTAATTTTTTCACTTGCATGTAGGAGAATTGTCAAAAATAAAAACAGTGTTACCCTTTAAGAACTTTATTTTAATTTTAATGGATAGCTTACATGGTATAATTTTTAAAATGTTATTATTTCAACTTATATACAGAAAAAATAAAACAAAAAGTAAGAACATGTAATCAAATATGACTTACTATTGATTTACAATATAAATTTACCATTTATTTTGGTACAAAGTTGATCACTAAATTCGTTTCCCTGTAATGTTCCTATAACAAAAATTTGGCAGCCCACACATTAAAAACTAATATAGACAAAAAAAAGTACAAACAAATTCAAAATCAAATCAAATCAAAATCAATCAAATTCAAAAGTACAAACAAATTCAAATATTTATTATTATTTTTTCAAATATTCATAGTAAAAGTCCCAAATCACACTGTGCCAGTCTTATTGCTAAGCTGATTATTTTCAGGGAGAGAGAGACGAGGGGAACAGCAACGTTTCTTTTCCCCCCGTCTCTCTCTCGTAATAAACTAATCAGCTTAGCAATAAGACTTGCATAGTGTAAATAGGGACAAATATAGAAAAATGAAAATAAACTTGCACTTGACTGTGTAAACAATCAAGCAAGTCGCGAGTGTTTTTATTATTTCATTCAATGTATTGGTTGTTAATACGTACACGCAACTTGTAACAAGTTACCTGCATGTGTAAATGAAGCGATACCTGTATATGAAATATGTACTTTAGCTTGTAAAATCCGGTTAAATGATATTAAAATCTACATACACAAACATTTTGTGTTTATATTTATAAAAAAATATAGTTTATGCTTCTAATAGTTATGGCGTTATTCGATGTTTGATGCAAAAAGGTCTTGCGCAAGTGCAAATGCAAAATATCGAAGCATTTCTTTGATTGTGTGTGTATTTTGTTGTTGGATTTTAAAGAAAAATTACGATATTTTGCATTTACTATGACGCAAGACAATTTGCATCAAACACAGAATACCGCCTATGTATTATTATGTTATCAAATACATGAAATTACAGATTTTTTTAAGACGTTTTTTTATTTATTGTATCTTCAATTATGAACTAACAATAAGTATTCAAATCTTAATCTAAAGTATAATTATTAGGCCCAACCAATGTCGGACATAAACTAAGTGATAGTTATTAATAATCATGAGTAGTGATAAGCAACAAAAGGAAAAAAGTGTTGAATAGTAGAGCCCGTGTATCTCTCTTTTTTAATCGGATGTGTCCAGTAAAGTTCAAAATATTACGAGCAAGCAGATTAGGATGTGACTCGAGTTTTTTTAGATATTTACCTGCGTATTTTGCAATTTCTTCAGTCACTAGTGGCATATTCAAATCGCGATGTATATTTGAATTTTTGATGTACCATGGAACCGATGTTATCATACGTAAAATTTTGTTTAGCCTTCGTTGAATTTTCTCTACATTTGAAGCTGAAGCAGTGCCCCATAGTTGAATTCCGTAGCACCATATTGGCTTTAAAAGCGATTTGTATATTAAAAGTTTACAGTCTGGCTAAGTGTTAAATTTCTACCAATCAGCCAATGTACCTGGGTTAATTTAAGTTTCATTTGTGATAGCTTAGAATCAATGTGGTGTTTCCATGTAAGTCGTCGATCAAGGTGTATACCAAGATATTTCACATGTGAATGTTGAGAAACAACTTGATTGTTAATCCGAATGGGGGAACAAGTATCTCTTCGTAAGGTAAATGTTACTTGAACACACTTTTTTTCATTTACCTTGATTCTCCATAAGTTTAACCAAAGCTCCATCTGCCTAATGTGTTCCTGGAGTTTGCGGGATGCCTCATCAGGGTTTTCGTGCATACTAAGGCAGGCTGTATTGTCGGCAAATGTGGAAGTATGGATACTACTGCTCACAGGCATATCAGAAGTATAAATCAAATATAAAACTGGCCCCAGTATACTCCCATGTGGCACACCGGATGAGATAGTTTCAGGCCTACTCGTAAAGTCTCCTTCCACAACAGTGAACTTACGGGAAATAATGTAACTTTGCAAAAGATTTAAAATGTTTATTGGTAAGTAAGTCTTCAATTTTAAAATTAGGCCTTCATGCCACACTTTATCAAATGCCTGGGAAATGTCAATAAACAGCGCAGAACAATACTTTTTTTCTTCAAAAGTTATTCTTATAAATTGAACCAATCTGTGAGTTTGTTCAATGATGCTATGGTGACTTCTAAAACCAAATTGATGGTCTGGTATGCACCCACTACTAATTAGAATTGGGGACAATTTTGTTTTGAGCAGTTTTTCGAAAAGCTTTGACATTGTTGATAGTAGACTTATTGGCCTATATGACTCAGCCTTGGTTAGATCTTTGCCCGGCTTTGGAATCATTTTAACCTTGGCAAGCTTCCAGCTGTGTGGATAATACTCCAGTCGTAAAATGGCATTAAAAATGAATAACAGGATTCTCACTGCAATAAAAGGCAACTTCATCAGCATCTGGTTACTAATTCCATCAATACCCGGAGCATTCTTCGGGTTGAGTTCGGCAATTAATTTTTGTAAATCACGCGTCTTAAACTTAATGTGTTGAATGGGTAGAGCGACTACACTCGGCAAATCAGCAACACCAGTACATCTCTTTGGCGTAAAAACGGATTTTAAGTGCTCAGCAAATATGTTACCTTTTTCAGTATCGCTTCTTGCCCAACCTCCGGTAGATGTGCGTAGAGGTGGCTTATACTTAACGGGTGTTTTAAGCTTTCTAGCAGCGCGCCACAAGGAGTAATTAGATGCTGGTGTGACATCAAGACCTTCCAGATAATTTTTAAGAGATACAGTTTTTTAGATGCAAGCAACTCTTGGAGTCGTTTAGTGCACTCTTTAAATCTGATTTTGTGTAGGGGTGATCTGTGCTGTTGCCATTCCCTTCTAGCTCTTCTTTTTTCACGTACGAGACGTTCAATGTCTGAAGAATAAATTCTATTAAAACCAGTCTGCGGATGGGAGTTAGTGGCATGTTCAGCAGCCTGTTTAATGTTTTTGTTAAGATTGGCAATGCTAGATTCAATATCATTGGGTGTTCTTAGCGTAATATTTTCCATGCAATGACTACTGAGATATTTTTTGAACCCCAGCCAATTAACACGACTCATCATCTTCACATATGGGTCAGGTAAGTTACTTCTTAATGGGCTACAAATTGTAATGATCGTTGGTGAGTGATCGGACGAGAGATCAAGAGAAGCTTGAACCTGAATTAAATCCCTAGAGATATTTTTTATGACGCCAAAATCTATAACATCCGGAATTTTTTGTATGTCAGTATGCCAATAAGTGGGCTCCCCACTCGAAATGACATCTAAGCCCATTTTTGAAATTGTGTTGAACAATGCTCGACCTCTGGGTGTAATAAGACGTGAACCCCAAAACGTATGTTTTGCATTGTAGTCGCCAGCTGCTACAAAACGAGGTCCAAGAGATTTGTAGAAATTTTCGTACTGATCTTCAGTGATTGAAAATCTGGGAAGGGGGTAATTTGATGATATCACGAAGTTTGTACCAAAACTGTCAATGCCAATATTTGTTGCTTGTAGGTGTTGTTCACAAATGTTCTCAAGAATATAGTGCTTAAGTCTTGACTTTATTAGAATCGCTGATCCACCGCATGCTCTTCCTCTAGGGTCCTTTGAATTATATAAGGTGTAGCCATAAATTTTAAAAATGCTTCTCGAAGTCTCTGAGTCTCAGAGACTAGCATTACATCAATATTTTTTCCGTGAGGAAGTGCTCAAGTTCATTTTTATGTTGGCGAATGCCGTTTGCGTTCCAGAAACATATTATTAACGTATTCATGGCTTGTTAATTAATGCTTGAAGCAGTGTATTCTGCATTCGTAGCATTTATTGCATCATGTTAATCATATTTGTTGTAAAATTATTTATAGTTTGCACCAGATTATCAATAGTAGCTTCAAGGCGATTAAAATTGAAGTTTGAGTTTGTATAATTCGAATTATTTTGCGGTGAAGCATTTTGTGTGGGAATATAACTAGCTTTAGCAGCATCGGCATACGATACACGTGAAGTAACTGGGTTGCTCACTTGAGCAAGATTGGCGGAGTAAGCGTTTGCTGATTGAGCTGGAGCTAGTTTTTGTTTTTGCCTCATAGTCTGTTTAACGAAACAAAACAGAACATCCTCTGTAGTTAGCAGTGTGATTACCTCCACAGTTACTACATTTTTTCAGCTTGGTCTTTTGATTTAGTACAACTAGCAGTACCGTGCAATTCACCGCAGATAACACACACTTTAGGTAACTTGCTGTAAGTTTTCGTATGGACATATTCTTGGAAATTATGGCACTGTGCGGACCTGAATGCTTATGTGGCTCTTCAACTGTAATTTTTCGGTATAAGAGGTATTTTAGGCTAAAAATTATATGTGTCTCGTTTTTTTTCAACTATATATCATTAGGCTCAAGTTCAACACGAGATACATTTTTTACCTTAAATCCACGGAGGACGAGTGCATCTGAATCAATGCCCTTCAATACGATTTGCATATATTTAGCACTCTTAAGCTGGTACATATAAAAACTTGTTTTGTTTATTTTGAATTCTGTCACTATTTTGCGGAAATCTTTTTCTTCGTGTATTTGAATTTTAGTTTCGTCGATGTTACCGCGTTTTAATTGAATAACATGAAATACGTTTTCACCAATGGCCGAGACTAATTTTTTAATAAGGGCGTTAGAATTTTTTTCTCTCAGGTATATTGGTGGTGGTTTGGAGATGTTTTTCGATGATACAGCGGTTTGATCATTGTTAGCTTGTAATATTGAAAAACGATTTTAACGGTTAACTGATGCGGCGTCGTTATCCCCGGATATCTTGGGAACCGATGAGTTTGGGCTTCGCCCGCCGTTTACAACTGTGATATATCTGCCCATTCCGACTTAATCTTTAGATTTTTGACTACGGTTATCTATAGTGATAACTTGGTTAAGTGATGAACACGAGACCGATGCGGATGGCACCGCTGACTTAAGTGACGAAGTACTAGGCAACTGTACTGTACCAATTGTAGTTGGTATTGGACAAAGCGAAGTTGATCGCCGACGAAAAATTGGATTTTACGTTTTAAAAAATACTATCATCAGATTTTTTGTTTTTATCGTTATCATTAAGAGCATCAGAACTCACAGTAAAATAGGCATTTCTGCCGTTACATTACAGTCGGCTAACTGAGCCTTTATCGTGACACCATCTCACAGTAACAGCGATGCTAATTTGGCGCGTTTCGCGCTAGATTTAGCGCGTTTTAACTATGCCAAGCGCCTTTTTTTCCGTCTTAGCGCGTTTAATAAAAAAGCGCAATTTGAATAAAGCCAATAATATCATTTCAGTTCAATATTTTTTTAACTTTTTTTGTATAAATTTAACAATTTTCTGATATTCAAAACTCTGATAAAATTTTTTAAATTATTTAATGATTCAGCTGTCGCAAACAAAATTCGCTTGACTGTGGTTAAAACTCAAAACGCATGTTAATACTGTAATGGCAAATATTTTGAAATTTCACAACTAAAAATATGCACTCAAAAAAAAAGACATTTACTATTATTAACGAAAAAAAGTTTCTAAATTTAAGTAAAAAAACTTCTAAGTTTGAGCAATTTTTTTTTAAGTTTAAGCAAATTTTTTCTCAGAAATACTTTTTAGTCAGGCTTAAGTTCAGTAATTTCAATTCTTTATTGAAAGAAAGTAAAAACAAAGTAACATAAAGCCACTACAATAATACTTACATGTATGTACCGATGGTACATCGAATAAGTAATAGTAATTAATGTGATGGTCGTAAAAGAAAAGTAAGAATAGTTCAACATACTTAGGTAGAGTGATATAACTTTGTGCTAACCAAATAGAAAGTAAAAAAATGGAAAAACAGAAAATGAATAGTGATACTTATAAATGTATTTACCAATGACAAATCAATAATTGTATACACAATAATCATTTCTCATATTCCATTTCATACTAAATTTGCGGTTAAATAGCTGATGTTAATAACAAAACTTTACCCCAGTAGATAGACGTGCGTGCTGATGAAGTGCGTGGCTGCACAGAAAAATATCGATATTTCCCCCAGATAATAAAAAGTCTAAGTTTAATTGTTTTTCTCTTCTTTAGAAACTCACATTAAGTAATAAAATATCTCATTCAATAAAGAATTGAAATTAATGAACTTAAGCCTGACTAAAAATTATTTCTGATTAAAATTCACTACAGTTCAATTAAAATCTAAAAATGTCTCACTTAAATTTTTACAAAAATCTGGTAAAAGTTACTTAATATGAGTAAAAATTAAAAAGTTCATATATATATATATATATATATATATATAAATAGTTCATAAAAATACACACAAAAATTCTCAAATTCAAGGAGAAGTTTATCAGTGAAATTGTATCCTAAGCACTAGTCAATCTCGGTATAAATCAAAAAATAAATTTTAGGAAATGACTTACTCCCGATTAGTTCATCAAATTTGACTTACTGAAAAGATATATATAAAGGCAAAAAATCTAAGTAAGTGTTTCATATTTTCGAGGAATATTTGAACTTGAAATATATTATTTTGAAAATAAAATAAAATTTTAAAACTCACAAATTTCAATGCTTATTCAGGCTGCCTGTTAGGTAATTGCTTAGAGTGCTTGCCTATCAATCAGAAGGTTGTTGGTTCAATACTTGTCTCCTCTCAAGGAATAAATATGTATGTATGGTGAATTAATTAAGAATATAATACAATATGAAGATATAATAAAAAACATACCATGTGTATAAAATTTAATTAAAAATAAAAAAGTACCAGATTTAAAGACATAAAAAAAACTTTGAAAAATTTACTAAATTTGAGAACAGAGATGAAATTTTTTTTTTGCAAGGCTCCGAACTTTATGGGAAAATTTTACTTAATTTTAGAAAAATTTTACTTAAATATAAAAATATAATTACCAGGGACAGGCGTTTCATGCAAATGCATCTTTTTTCCCTTAACTCTGATAATAGCAAGAACGAAATATCTTTACGAAACAATGAATTTGCGTAAAAATGGCATCGATTTGTTAGTGCATATTTTTGCATATTTTTCCAAATATGCATATTTTTGCATAATTTATTCATAAATGCATATTATTGTCTCATGTTTTGATATAAATGCTGATTTTTTGTCATATTTTCTCAAAAATTCAAATTTCCATAAACGTTGCAAAACTGTTTTGGCAACTTTATTCGCTTGCATTATTGTAGAATTGTGGAACGATTGTACAAGCACACAGACCTACCAAATTTAATGAAAATTGTAATTTTGATAATTTAAAATTGTCTGCTAATAAAGCCGAAAGTAGTGAAACAATTATGCTGAAACTTGGTATTGTTTTTCTAAATTATAACGGATTCAAAATCCAAATCTAATGCAGAGTTAAATAAATATATAACACTGTATAAAAAGAATCATTTAAATTTGATCCGATTACATCCACAGATATTACAATGCCTTTTTCAATGCACAAAAGTTTTCTAAGAACAAATTGATAGGACTTCACATTCGATAATATATATGGGCGATTCTATTCTAGACAACTTTTAACATCAATTTTCAAATCATTTTTTGATACTTTTTTTGATGCCAATTTAAAGTAAAATATCTATATTTTATAATAATATAATTTTTTTATACGTAACCTTTTAAGCTTTATTTAAAAATATAAATTTGTTGTGCACTTCGAAGCATTAAGATTCATAGATTTGCACCCGTCATGTTGCACCCGTCATGGCTTAAAGGCAAATTTCTTATTATTGGATTATATTTCTCTACGATGTTTGATTTTATAATCATCGTCTGATATCTCATCTTTCACAATAAAAATGAATAATACAATAAAAGTTTAAAAATTAGCAGAGTTTTGTGTTTTTGTGGTATGATCTTATGAAAGTGGGCCAATTTGGGCCAATTTGTCCACCTTAAAGCTGTCTCGTGGCTATTTGACCGTTTCATATAAATTCTTGTAAATAGATAACAATAGTATACAAAAAAATGTTACCCCTTCTAGAAATAACTTAATTGAAAATGTGTTTCTTTCCATTAGTAAAAGGCGTTTAAAGCGTCTAAATGTTGCACCCATCAGGAAAGAATCGCTCATATGTAAATATAAATAAAAAAAAATTTGAATGAAAATAAATAAATAACAATACTTTTCTTTTTTTATTTACATACGTATCGCTCCTTTACTGTAATAAAACATACATATCTCGAAAATGCGAGTTTGGAGTTAATAATGCAGGTTTATTTCAGGTTTATTTGACAAATTCCCCATAGAAATATGTCAAATAAGCACTTAATAAATCTTAAATATTTTTTATGAATACGGCCATTAATATATTGAGAAAAGAAAATATTTTTATCTGTTTATTTAGTGATATGTAGATTGAAAGCTTTACTTTTGAATAATTTTTTTTAAGAGATGTGCATATATATTTGTTTTTAGTGCATATTTTGCATTAGTGATGTCATATCTTAGGCGCCTAAAATACCTTTTTTAAATGCATGAAGTCCTTGTCCCTGATAATTACTATAAACTAGTTCATTATTGAACTAGAAATTTAGTAAATATTTTACTGGTTTCAAGTAAAAAACAGTTTTGGCGCCATGCGACAACCTTTATTTACTCAAATTTAGAAAATTTTCCAAAGTTTTAGTTAGTTTTTCTTTTAGTGTGTACTACATACATACATACAATGACCCAAAAAAAAATACATAACTTACAAATACGGTGACCATATTTTTCAACAAAAAATAAAGGACATTTAGAAATGTAAGAAAAATTAAGGCAATACAAAATTTTACGGTTAATAAAATCGGCTCCATGGTACATAAAAAAATTACATTTACATCGTGATTTAAATATGCCAGAAGATACTGAAGAAATACGCAAATATCTAACAAAACTCGAGTCACATCCTAATTCGCTTGCTCGTAATAGGATACATCCGCTTAAAAACAAGGGATAAAGGGGTTCAATACTCAGCATTCCAGATGAAACTGCTTGAAAAAACTTTTTTTAATGACTGCAACTTTGTGTAGCTACACAAATTTGAAGCGAAATATCGATAAAAAATAAACAAAATTTTAAATTAATTACAAAAGACCTAAAGCTTAAATAAAATTTATATACAAGATATAAAATACCTTTATGCCTATTTTTATGTTACATGCTTGCATCATTTGTACAGTATAACAAATTTTTTCCACTCCTCAACATCTAGGATTTTTTGAATTGTGACTATGATTTAGTGTGCGATATGTACTTTTTTCAGTGTTGCCAGGTAACTCCAGTTTTGAATGATTATAACTTTTTTTTTATTTATTGATGTTGACATTTTCGGGTTTTGATAAAATAAAACTTATAATTTTGTAGTTTAAAGAAAAAAAATTTTTAATCAAAATAAAAGGACAATGAAGGACAATTAATTAAAAAAGAGGACACTTTTTTGAAAAATATTTAAAAGGATATCGTGTTAAAAAAAGGACTGTCCTCTTAAAAAAAAGGAGGAATGGTCACCGGACTTACAAAGCACCTACTATGGCTGAAGTACAAAAAGCATTTGAATCGCAAAACTATTCGAAAATGTATATGTTGTTACAAAGTTTTACAAATAAATTAAAAGTAAAAACTAAGGATTTCGATTATTTGGAAGGCGATTCTGATTCTGTATTAAATGGTTTTTGTTTATTAAAACATAATGTCGAGAAAGCAATATTGCAAAATCTGAAAAATTGATTGTGATACGAGTACTAATGCATACATGTACTGTTATTGAAATTTAATTTAGCGCGTCGAAAATAGCGCATTTTTGCTATAAATATTTGACAATGCTGTAACTTAGCGCGTTTTGAGAAAGGTAGTAAGTAGCGCGTTTGGATTAAAAATAGTTGGCGTCGCTGCACAGCAATATCTGGTTGATTTTGCATTATTTTTGCTGCATAAGCGAAAGTTTTTGCGATTGTAAGTTTGTTAAGCAATTCATTTGTGTAAATTATATAAAGTATAGGACCTAATTTTGAGCCTTGTGGTACTCCGTATTCTAAATTAGTTTCTTCACTTATATTATTACATACCTTCACAAACTGTTTCATGTACCTTAAATAGCTTTCGAAAAGGTTTAGGCTATGACTTCTAACACGTATTCTTTCTAACATAACTAATAGGTTCATATGTGGCAGAGTATCAAATGCTTTAGTGCAGTCTATGAATAGCGTCAAACAATGGTGACTTTTACCCAATTGGCCATTGATGTAATCAGCAAATTTGCCTAGCAGTTTGTTGATATTTTTTTCTTTTTGGAATCCGTATTGATAATTGTTTATGATTTTGTATTTTTGAATGTAATTTGTTAATCTTTTACAAAATAGTTCCTCCATCACTTTCTCAATAACAGATAATATTGCAATTGGACGATAGTTGTTGCAATCGGATTTTGAACCACTTTTATATATTGGCTGTACGTACGATATTTTCAATATATCCGGTATTGTTGACGATTCAATAATTAAGTTTATTAATTTTGTTAAGATTGGAACCATAATTGAAGTTTTGTTTTTTAGATCTATAGGTCTAATTGCATCAAATCCCGCACTTTTTTTAATGTTTAAACCATTAAAAATATTATAAATTTCCTCATTAGATGTATAACTAAAATGAATTGAGTTTGGAATAGCATTATGTAATTGATTCACCATTTTTATAAAACAATTATGTAATTTTTTTTCCACATTTATTTTAAAATTTCGAGCAAAATTGTCACATATTTCTTTTAAATTCATATTTTTAAAGCTTTTTGTTATAATTTCATCAATACTATTTGATTTCACTCCTATTATTTCATTTATAGTTTTCCATAGTTTCACAATTTCTTATTAACGGTTTAGGAATTTTATTTTTCTGCGTTCTAAGTGTCATTGAGTTTCTATAAATAGCTTCAATTTGAAAATTGATTTGATTTGAAATTTCTTGCCAATTTGTTTCACAAATTTGATGGTTTACTTTATAGTTGCATTTTATGTTGTTTTACTTTATAGTTGCATATTGCATTTACATCTTTTTTTCCTGAGAGACTACATAATAATGTAAAATGATCCGATATTTTTGTTTTGATTATTCATATATTAAAAAAAGATATGGATCACAAATACATATTATATTTTAGCTGTAATACTTAATTGTTTTCAATGGCGCCTTAAATGGTTCTAGTAGATTTTTTATGGAAGCATTTGAATCGGAAAGAAATCATCGCGAATTTAAAAACATGATCATTTTCACTTTTTTACAAATTCGTGACACATATTTGTACGTACATATACATACTTACATATATTTCATACTAGTTTGAATCCTTTTTATAATTTCAGATCATTAAATTTTGTGTAAAATACCGATCGGTTTTCTGAAGGCCTCCACAACATCAAGTTGTTTACATTTTGTGACAGTTTGTATGTATATGCTTACACATACATATGCAAACAAGTAATTTATGTAAGATAAATAGAGAGAGAGAGAGATTGAAGAGCGCAATAACACCGGAGTCTGTTAAGAAGTGACCTTCAACAAAAAATCTGCTTAAGCAAATAATGAAAATAAGATAAGATCGATGTTACCACTATATTTGATGTCTCTCCATGAAATTTCAAAGCGAGAAGAAAGAACTATGGCGTTATGCGTTACAAAATTTAACTGCACCTGTCCGTGGAACGAACAGACAGCAACCACTGCCGCATCGCCATCTACATCAACGCCTCCCTCACCCGCGAGATTGTGTGATGATGCAGTCTCCTCAACCATCACCGTTGTTGGAATACAGCGTCGACTATGGCGAGAACTCCACATCGTCGGCGACTACAATAGGTATATTGCATCACAAAAATATCAGTACCCCACCACCGCCTTACAATTCTGTACTCGAGTTAGATTATTTCCCAAAAACGGCAATACCAAGTTATTGTCTGACATTTCATCGGCATCAGACGTATCCTACAGACGGAGAAACGGAAACTTCTGTTACGGTGAGAGACTCCGATATGGAGTACAGTCGAAGGCAAGCACACGGCAGATATGGTTGCAATCACGCAAATACCGGCGGCATAACGAACGTAGACGACTACGAGAATTTCAACGAGAGCAGCATCTCCAGCAGCTACCAGTTATCAGTCGAAACTCAGAAGAAACCACAACGAATAACTTCCAAACAAAAAACCTCATCAAGCGCCCAAATATTTGTGCCGACAATTACAACGAGAACATCTTCCACGCCATCGTTTGCCGCAATGGCAGCGAAGATTCTCAGGAACTGCTGTGGCGGCACGTTCGGTTCTTCGAACTCAGTAATGGCGAGCCCTTCGAACGTAAATGCCGCCAAAAACGATACCACCACCAATACCTGCAGCAAATTCATTTACAACTCCAGGAGTGCTGTAGATCATTTGGACAAGAACAGCAACAACTATCTACCCGAGCAATATTTCAATACTCTAATGAAACAACTGAAGGCCAGCCAAATATCGTCATTGCTAAAAGCTGTAAAGTCCCGATACGATCAAGGCATTTCTATTATGCTAGCAACATCCACAACCTCTTCTACTTCTTCCACCTGTTGTGTGGCCAATTATCAAATAAATTGTATACTAATTCGACGTGCCGAAATTCTCGACGAAGAACCATATGTGATAACATGTCGCCTATTTATTTGGCAAGATCTAAAAAACGCCTCCCAACTAAAACGTTTGCCAGTGTGTCCAAACGAACGCGATCCAGTGTATATATGTTGCAATCCTTTGCACTGGTGTCGTATACTTGAAACAGGTATGTTTCATTATCATGGGTTGTTGTTGTTGTTTTTTCTATTGTTTCAGCAACAACCAAAACAAAAAAACGAACAAATTCAATCTTACAACTTTTTATCTACATATCGTTACTTAAAATCGAAAAGGCCCTAAGTAGACTTTTTGTAGTTTTTACAGGAGAAGCAAAACACCTTATAAATTTCAGACTAATTACAGTAGTATACAAAGAAAAGTATCCAAAATAATTTTAACTAATTCCTTCTTCTCTGTCCATGCAAAATACGAATTGATAAGTAAAATTAATTTTTTAGTTTTTACGATACCTTATATCTTTTGAATTTGAGGAAACCACCCACATTAAATTTCATAGTGTTGATATTTATTTAGTTAGTTGGTATCAAATATCCAAAATATTGCGTTTTATAACTCTCTATAACTAAGTCATAAAAGTGTTAACAGTATAATACTATTGTATAGCAAAATTTCTCGAAAATATGTTAATAATAATGCGGTGAGGTGATATTTAGTAAACAGACTATTACTACTACTTTAACGAACACAAACGCCAATATAAAAGCTTTTATATTCTGCTGCAATCCATGTGCTACATGTTTGGGAAATCGGCTGAATGGCAAAAAAACATCATTTCATTTTGCAGTGGGAATGCAGTGGCGAGAATTGACGAATCACATAAGTGATTGTTATTTCTGTCTGTCGACTCATATATAGTGTCATAAAATATCCAAACATACCAGCGGCTACTCTACCGCATAGCAATCTTCATCCGATCCCGAAACGTCCTAATATCGGTGACGACGAATATGAAATCAAGGGCGGTTCACCGTCAATGTCAGAATACGAGGTACCTAGTACATCATCACAGCCACACAGGATAACGCAAGCCGAATTAAATGATCTTGTAATGGACTGAGGGCCATATTCACAACTCACCTTTAGCTAAAGGTAGGATTTTGTTTGCTCGATAAATGGCTTTGCATTATAATACCTTCATTTATTATTTTTTTATCCATTAAATATTATTATTATTATTGATAATAACACCAATAAAAAAATAATGTCGTAATAATGCAAAAATATTCATCGGGGAGCAAAATCTTACCTTTAGCTAAAGGTAAGTTGTGAAAATGGCCCTTAGAATTTCCAAAAAATAAAGCAGAACTTTTAGGTTCGAGATTATCACAATGGAACCTTTTAGAAAGTGGTGTGGTTATAACCTCTTTCCGTACCAGACAAAAGCAGTTGATGCAATATTTTGAACTGACTAAAAATTTAGTTTTTTGTAAAGATGTCCGGTGTTTGATGGGATCTCTTAACATTACATATAAACGGGATAATCGTGATAGGAAATAAATAAATGGAATAGTCGTGACAGGAAGCAGCATTTTACAAAAAAGGTGCGACCTCATCGTGAGTCACTTCAGCCTGGTAAAAAAATGTTCAAAATAACCTTTTAGTTGACCGACAAAAAGTGTTAATTCCACCACTGCACATAAATCTAGGGCTAATGAAACATTTCGTAAAAGCAAAGAACAACACCTTCGCCAGAAATTTCCGAGATCAAAGAGGGTATATTCGTTGGTCTCCAAATAAGAAATTTATTTAAAGACTTCGACTCTATTTTAGATGGTAAAGAAAAAATCCTGGGACAATTTTTGCCTTGTGACAAAAAACTTTTTGGAAAATAAGAGGAGTGACAACTATGCTGAACTTATTGAAAATATGTTATCATCTTACCAAGAACTGGGTTATAACATGTCCCTGAAAATCCACTTTTTACATTCTCATTTGAACTTTTTTCCGGATAACGTTGGGGCTTTCAGCGATGAACACGGGGAGCGCTTCCACCAGGACATCGCTAACATTGCAAAACGATATCAGGGCAAGTGAAACGTTTCAATGTTAGCGGATTACTGCTGGAATATCTATCGAGATTCTCCAGAAGCATACTACAATATAGCAGCGAAGAAACCACATCGCATTTCTATTAACGATTAGAAGAACGGTGTAATTTCTGTTGTTTTTTTTTCAAAAAACTTAAAACATTTTTTCTATGAAATGGTAACTAATTTTAAAACATAATTATCATTTTTGTATGCAGTATGTAAACAAAATTAAAAAAATGTACTTACCTTAAAAAATCAAAATTTGTATACTATTGTTATTTGTTAGGTACCGAATTCAATAATGAATAAAAATCGTTATTTGTGAACATATATGAGTAAAATTTGAAGGAAAGAGGTATTTTGGTTAATCACATAATAATTAATCGAAAAGCCTATTTGAAATTTATTGGATTTCAGGTGACGATATACATACATATCGCTCATTTACTCAAATAACGTTCAAACTGAACAAATTTACGATGATGCAGAATTAATCCTAATTCTTCATATTGTGTAAAAATTTCATACAAATATTTTGTTCACATTTTCTAAGTCAACAGTCAATTGAAAACACTTTTTCAAACATTACTTTCAACTGAGCATTCTTTTATTTTTTTATTTTTGCAAATAAATGTTTTTATTTTTATTTTAAATTTTTCTCTTTCCCTACCATTCAGCTTATGAATAAACCGCAGGCTTGTGTTTAAAAATTTCTTAGAAATTTACTGAGTTATTAAATATTTTATTAGAAGTATTTTTGTTAAAATACTACCTGCATGATGTTTTTCGCATCCCATTCGCTTTCTGTGTACATATTTAAGCTTCCAGGATGATGAAAGTACAGTTTAATAGACGTATATCAACACAAACATAAAATTTCTACAACCGTAGTCACCAAACTTATTTCCTTGAGAGCCAAATTTTTCACAGAAACCAACCATACATTCCGCGAAATTACAAAAAATTCAAATTTATTTTGGTGTGGGTATCGTTTTTTTTGAAATACTGCAATGGACAATAACCAATCACTCTCCCGCTATTGTTATAATCAGTAACTAACCCACTAAGAAGTTAGTTATCTCACTGATATGTGAATATGATCAATCGTGTTGATTGTGTGGGATACAAAAAATATCTCAGTAGTCATTGCATGGAAAAAATTAACTATCTGGAAGGTCTCGATGTCACACCAGCATCTTACTACTCTTTGTGGCACGCTGCTAGAAATTTTAAAAGGCCTGTTGAGTTTAAACCTCCTCTGCGCCCTTCTACCGGAGGTTAGCAAGAACCGATACTGAAAAATGTAACATATTTTCTGAGCAAATAAAAAAATATTTATACATATATACTGTTGATTTGCCAAGTGCAGTTGGTCTACCCCTCGACTCTTAAGGTTTCAGATGCGTGAAGTACAAAAAGTAATTGCTGAACTCAACCTGAAGAAAGTTCCGGGTACTGATGTTGTTAATAACAAGATACTGATGAAGTTGCCTCGTATTGCAATCCTGTTAATCATTTTAATGCCATTTTACGACTGGAGTATTATCCACACAGCTGGAAGCTTGCAAAGATCAAAATTATTCCTTAACGAAATTGTTCCCAATTCTAACTGATAATGGGTGCATACCGGACCATCAATTTGGATTGAGAAGTCAGCATAGTACCATTGAGCAAGCGCATAGCTTGGTGCTATTTATAAGAAGAACATTTGAAGAAAAGAAGTATTGTTCTGCCATCTTTATTGATGTTTCTCAAGCATTTGATAAAGTGTTGCATAAAGGCATAATTAAATGAAAAATGAAGACATATTCGTATCCACTAATAAACATTCTGAGTCTTTTGGAAAGTTACATTCTTGCCCAGAAGTTCACTGTTGTAGGAGGAGAGTTCGTGAGTGTGCCCGAATCTATCTCATCCGGTGGGCCGCAGGGGAGTATACTGGGGACAGTTTTGTATTTGATATATATGTACTTGCTAATGGATACCCGCACGAGGTATCCAGATATCTTCAGGAACATATTATCTAGATGGAACTATGGTTAAACTTATGGGGAATAAAAGTAAACGAACAAAATGTATTCAGGTAACAATAACTCTACAAAGAATCAAACAATAAAATTGTTCGTCAACAGTCACAAGTGAAATATCTTGGTATACACTTTGACCGACAGCTTACATGGAAACACTATATTGACTCTAAGCTAACACAAACAAAACTTAAATTAACTTAGATATATTGTCTGATTGGTAGAAATACAACCCTCAATGTTGAATGTAAACATTTAGTGCCTGTTCATCTAAATGCAAACGATAGATTCTATCGAAAAAATTTCAGTTTTTGTTTTTGTTTCTAATATAAATTTTCGATCGAATCTATCGTTCGCATTTAGATGAACAGGCCCCTAATATACAAGTCGCTGTTGAAACCCATATGGTGTTACGAATTTTAGCTATTCGGCACTGCTTAAGCTTCCAATGTAGGAGAATCCAACGAAGGCAAAACAAAATTTTATAGTTAATAATATCGGCTCCATGGTACATCAAAAAACCAAATTTACATCTTGATCTAAATATGCCAGATTTTAGGACTGATTTCTGGGGCTTCTTCCTTTTGACAATTTTTGTTAAAAATGTGTTTATGCCGCAATTCTGTTTAATCATTAATAAAAACAAAATTAATCCTTACCATAAGCAGGGCTGCCAAAAGTGCCGATTTTTTGGCATTTTGCCGATTTTTCCATTAAAAAACCAACAAATGCCGATTGCCGATTTTAGGTCAAAAAATACCAATTTAAATCAATACAACTGAAAATACGATAACTCCGTGTTCAAACACATAAAATACATGATTTATATGACTAGATGGTGTTTAAACCAAAATGCTATTCATGTATATATTTTGATAGTTTGTGAAATTTTCCCTATTCAATTAAATAGTACTCAGTGAATGTCCAAATTTATGCCTCTTTTAATCATTCTTGATTTTTCGGAGTGTTTTCTTGGACTTTGACTAGTAAAATATCTAACGGTTTGGTTTATTCGTTCGTTCGGTACTTTGATATCTTTTTTTGTGCTATTAAATCATTTTTGTTGTGAGCCTTGAAAGAGATTTACCACGTCTCCACGCACAGCGATCTATATTAAAGGTAAAATCACTAAAATAAAGAATCCTTCATTTTATACAATTTAAACAATTGTTTTTTATTTCCTCCATCTTTAGACGCTAAAATTTGGTCCATTCGAGCAGGATTTGTGTCAAAGGCGCTAATTATTTCATTTTCTATTTTAAAGATACACACATACATACACATACCAGATCAAATTTTCCAACGGAAAAACTATCGTTTACTCCTTTTTTTTTACAATTTCACTGGATAATAAAAGGTGCGTAAGTCATTTTATTATTTTTTACATCATATATTTATTAAAGTGAAAGAAAATAAGAATAAAAAGTGAAAAATAAAATACACATGTATATATAAAAAAAAAGTGTAAAGATAAAGAGGAGAACAATTGTTGTTGTTTTCATACACTAACATTTTTACATACATACATGATTGATCGCTTTACAATAATAGTACAAGGCATATTTATGTTGAAAACGCCCTCTGGCTTTCAAATATCCTTGCTAAATTATTAATTGTGACGTTTGCTTTGATTTATTTTCGCTTTCTATATTTCGTGCTAAATAAATCAACAGTGCGTTTGTTTACGTTGACGGACAAGACTATTAATAAAAAAGTAAAATTTATTGGAAATTTTCTCATCGGTGAATTTTTAAAGTGAAAAGTAAATTAGTGACAAATTAAAACAAATAAATTCAATTCGCGATTGCATAATTAAATCATTAGTGTTGTGATACATAAAGTATTTATTATTGTGAGACATAAATGCACTTAGCTTTTATTAATTCTCTGCTTCTTCATTTCATTTTCTATTTGATTAATGTGCACTCTATAGTCGGTCAAATTGGTCGAGATAGTGTTTGTAGGAAATTTTTTGTGAAAAATTTGCAAATATATAATCAAATTTAATTTCAATTTTATAAAATTTTAAATTACAATTCTATCAAATTTTTGATACGAATATTTTGTGGAAAAATTATTTGAATTAAATCGAAAGTTTTTTATATATTTCAAATAAATTAAAGCAAAGCAAATTTGTATCACAAACTGAAAATGTCTTCTGCAATTTTAAAGCAATTTATTCGTGTATCAGATGCTCTTATCAAATTTGAAGCAAAATTTAATGATATTCGTGAAGATGTACATAATATGTACACTTTAGAAATTCACCGTGACGAATTAAAGGAATTATGGGATAAAACAAAAGTTTTTTATGAGGATTGTCTTGAGGAGATGGACAATAATCCAAAAACCGATCCCAAGGATGCCTCTACAACAATGTAAAATTGTTTGTCTGCAATTAATGAAAAAGTGCAACACTGAAAGGGTGCCAAAATTAAATGAGTCGATGGTGGGAAACGCTACTGCTACTACAAGTAATCCTGATCATAACTTATCTTTACCCCATGTGATGTAAACACATTTGAAGGTGATTATGTTTCATGGCCAGCCTTTCGAGACCTTTTTACGGCCTTATATATAAATAGTTCACGTCTAAGTAATATAGATCGATTTTGTCATTTGTTAAGGAAAACTGCCGGTGAAGCTAAACAAATCGTATCGAAATACCCACTGAGTAATGAGGGTTTTGATATTGCCTGGCAACATTTAAAAAGAGCTTATGAGAATCCTCGTATGCTTGTAAATAATCAATTAAAAAATTTTTTCAAGCTTCCTTCATTTGATAAAGAGTCTAGCGACGGTCTGAAAATTTTGCAACGAGGTATAAATAATTGTTTGACTTCGCTTGCGATGTATAAAGTTTCAACCGAAAGTTGGGATCCAATCTTAATTTTTATGTGTATTCAACGTTTGCCCACGTCTACAGTAAGTTTATGGGAACAAAGTGTTAGAGAAAAATCGGAGTTGTCTAAAGGGAAAGATTTTGACGCCCTTCTGACAGAAAGGATTCAAACTTTAGAATGCGTGCGCAATCTTAAAGACTTATCGGTTGGAAAACCTTCAATACAGAAGACTAAAGTTCATGTAGCGAATTCGAGTTCTAATTCAACTTCTTGTGTTCTTTGTCGTGCACCAGGGCATTTCCTGAGAACGTGCAAACGATTTAAGGGTCTTTCAATTTCAGGGAGGTATTCTATGGTTACAAAATTCCGTTGTTGTGTAAATTGCTTGTCGCGGTAGCATTAGGTGAAAAATTGTAAGAGTGCTTTCAATTGTAGTACATGTAATAAAAGACATCACACCTTGTTACATCGTGAAGCAACGATTTCTCAGGACGTGCACACCGTTACTCCAGCTTCGGTGTCCACTACTGCTGCACCAAGTGAGAACCTAGAATTGCCATCGACCTCCAGCGGCATACGCTCCAGTGGCACTTTCCATCGTCAGGCATTTCACGTTACTCAAAATCGTAAAGTGATTTTTGGAACGGCTATGCTAAATCTTATTCACCAGGGTATGACATACCCAGCCCGGGCTCTTATTGACTCGGCCTCGGAAACTCCGTTTGTTTCACAAAATTTGAAAAATCGCTTGAAACTACCTACACATTCGACGAATGTTAAAGTTTTTGGTATTAACCAAACAGTTTCTGCCACAACTAGAAAGGTTTGTTCCTTAAAAATTAGTTCGCTGGTAGACCAAACTCTTGTCCTAGAAACAATGGCCTTTGTATTACCAAATATTTCCGGTGCATTGCCATCGTTCTTAGTCGGTCCAGAGCTTCGTAACAGGTTTCTAAATTTACAACTGGCCGATCCCAATTTTTATCAATCAAGACCAGTTGATATTTTACTAGGAGCTGATATCTATCCGCAGTTGATTTTGAGCGGGATTCAACGAGATGGTTTCGAATCTTTAATAGCTCAAAATACCATATTTGGATAGATAATCACAGGGTCTGTGATAAAAATACCAGTATTCAACTAATATTGTAACTTCACCGGAAGATAGTCTGAATAGGAATCTTCTTCGCTTTTGGGAGCTAGAAGAAACACCGAAAAGGAAAATAGCTTCACCCACTGACAAATTTTGTGAGGAAATTTATAAGAGAACTACGCGACGCTACTCCGACGGCCTCTTTGTAGTGACGCTACCTTTTAAGCCGGAATTTCCTCATTCTATTAGTTTGGGCTCTTCAAGGCAGAATGTGATGGCACAATTCTTGAGAAATGAGTCCTCCCTTTTGCGAAAAGGTGATGTCAAGGAATTATTTGATAAAGTGGTTAAAGAAAATTTAACTTTAAATCATATGAGACCAGTGATGAGTGATTCTGCTAAACCTTCACTTTCGTGTTATCTTCCTCATCACCCTGTGATTAAACCTGATAGTAAAACTAGGAAATTACGTGTTGTATTCAACGCATCGAATAAGACCTCGAATGGTAATAGTTCAAATGATTGCCTATATGTGGGCTCCACTTTGCAATCGATTTAGTGTTGTTACTTCTTCGCTGGAGGCTATTTCGATATGTTTTTAATTGCGACATTACGCAAATGTATAGACAAATTCGTCTTGACCCTACTCAAACTCAGTATCAACGTATACTATTTCGGTCTTCTCCAACGGAGGAGGTAAAAGCACATGAATTACAGACTGTAACTTTCGGTGTAAATTGTGCTCCCTATCTGTCGATACGGACCCTTTTACAATTAGCAGATGACTCCGAAGAAAAATACCCTCTTGCGGCCAGTATTTTGCGCAAGTCTATGTATGTTGACGATGTACTAACGGGTGCTCACGATATTTCATCTGCTCTGAAGGCACGGGATCAACTTCGATCTGCTTTATCTTCGGCAAAATTTGAGCTTAGGAAATGGACTTCTAATTCTATTGAAATTTTAAATATTCTTCCTTCCGAGTAGATTCGAAACTTTTAACATTGGTTGAATCCAGCAGCTCAAAATCATTAGGTATTGAGCGGAATGCTCAGTTGGATTCATTTTACTTTAAAGTGGAGCCTATTGCTGATAGGTTACATTATATCAAAAGAGAGGTGTTATCTATCATAGCGAAATTATTTGATCCCGTAGATTGGCTAGGACCTGTCATTATTATTGCCAAGATTATTATGCAAAAAATTTGGCGTGACAATATTGAGTGGGATGATAAATTGCTTTCTTCCACGGACCATTAATGGAGAAAATTCGTAAGTTTTTACACGGAAGTAAATAATATACAAATGCCAAGATGGGTAAAATGTGGGCCTGGTACTTCTGCCTAACTTCATGCTTTTTCTGACGCCTCAGAAAAAGCGTACACGGGGGTAATTTATATTCGAATTGAGTCATTTGGAGAATATTATACATACTTGCTTTCCTGTAAAACGAAAGTTACTCCTATAAAGACGATTTCTCTGCCTCGCTTGGAACTTTGTGGTGCAGTGTTGGATTCTGAACTGCTAAAAACTATTGTTAGAGAAATTGATATACCACTTAAGCAAGTATATTGCTGGACAGACTCAACTATTGTCCTTTGCTAGTTGAGAAAAACGCCTAGTAGCTGGACAACGTTTGTCGCTAATAGAGTTTGGTATCATGTTAGGTCGAAAAATAATCCAGCGGATTTAGGTAGTAGAGGACTTTCACCATCGGATTTGATTAGAAGTGATATCTGGTGGCATGGACCCAGGTGGCTACGCGAGCCTAAATATAAGTGGAGCATAAAAGATCTTACCCCTCTAGATACTGATGTTGAAACCAGGGCTACCAAAACACACTCAACTTTCTTTTCGAATTTTGAAGATATTCCCGATAGATTTTCTAAGCTTGATCGTGCTCTCAGAGTGATATCGTACGTGCATCGATTCTACTATAGGACACATTCTTCACACAAAGGAAAGCACTTGTTTGAGTCTACAACCATTTCAAGCGAAGAAATAAAGGAGGTAAAATTATGGTTAGCAATTTGGCTCAGAAAGTTCATTATCCTGAAGAACTACAAGCTCTTTTGTTAAAGAGACCGATTTTAAAAAAAGTTCCTTACAATCGCTGAATCCATTTTTGGATAACAACGGAGTAATGAGGTTGAATGGTCGTTTGGCGAAATCTCCATCTTTGTCTTATACTGAAAAACATCCCATCATTCTACCGTATTCCTGTCGTTTTACCCTTCTCTTAGCCGAGTTTGTACATGTACTTTCAATTCATGGTGGAAATCAACTAATGTTGAGAATTATTCGCATTGAATATTGGGTTCCCCGTCTAAAAGTTTTGGTCCGTACTGTAGTAAATCGATGCAAACGTTGTATACTAGATCAGAAACGCTCTTGCACTCAAATTATGGCTGCTTTGCCTCCAGAAAGAACTGTTTTAGATCGACCCTTTAATACCACTGGTGTAGACTTTGCTGGCCCATTTGATATGAAAAGTTTTAATGGACGTTCTTGTAAAATCACGAAAGCATACGTGTGTATTTTCGTTTGTTTTTCGACAAAAGCAGTTCATTTAGAGGCGACAACTGACTTGTCAACGGACGCATTTTTGGTGGCTTTTCATCGTTTTATTGCTAGACGAGGTTGTCCGTTTACAATATTTTCTGATAACGGTACGAATTTTGTGGGAGCTTCTAGAGATATTGAAAGAGATTTTCGTACATTTCTAGCAGAATGTAAAGCCCGAATGTCTTCTATCTTCGGCCTACAAGGTCTTACTTGGCGCTTTATTCCCGCTGGTGCCCCACATATGGGGGGATTATAGGAAGCTTTAAAACGCATTTTCGAAAAGAAGCTCAGGATTTAAAATATACATTTGAAGAAATTTCTACCATATTAGCCAGAATTTAAGCGTGTCTTAATTCTCGGCCATTGTGTCCCTTATCAGATAATCCTAATGAGCCTGTGGCGGTCATTTTCTAATAGGATGTCCAATATTAGCTCCGCCAGAACCAACTATTTTGGAAACCCACGATAGTATAATAAATAGATACCGTAAGCTCAAAGTTTATTCACAAGACTTCTGTCGCAGATGGAACGATGAGTATTTGCTAAGTTTACAAAAACGATATAAATGGAAGTTTCCTGAGAGGAATGTACAGATTGACGATCTAGTTGTTATTCGACACGAATACCTTCCTCCTACGTCTTGGAAATTAGGTGGGATAATTAAGACTTATCCCGGGACTGATACCCATATTCGAGTCGCGGACATACGTACTGCAAATGGCATTGTGAAGCCAACCACAAAATTGGTAATTTTGACCACATAATATATAAAATTTTATTAACTTCCATTGCTTCCTAGTAAAAGGGATCCCCTATGTTCGTTGTTGGAAGAAGCTCTCTTGGAAGGGAACGAGGAGGCAATGGAAGTATCCACTCCGGCTCCAGTAGCGTTGGACACCATGTCTCCAACAGTTGACAGTAGTAGGGAACTACCGGTCCGGGGACAATTAAAATTGTTAAATTGTGGCTGAAATTGTTAAATTTGGGTAATTAAAATTTGAAAATTGTTAAATTCTTGGAAATTTGTGAAATTTGATACCTACGAGGGTGGTTCAATAAGTCCGTCTTATTTTTTGTTTACATAAGCAGTTTTTTGTTTACATTAACCCTTGTGGGAACGGGTGATTTTTTTTGGGTTACATTAATTGTGATAACGGGTGATTTATCTTGAGGTTTTTTATGAGTGTATATACAGACGAGGAAAATCATGAAAATGATTTTTTCTAATACCAATGGTGAAATAGTGATTATTAATTTTTCCCAATGCATACGGCAATGCATGATAATTTTTCCTAATGCCTACGGCAATGCATGATAATTTTTTCAAATGCCGACGGCAAAACATGATTATTATTTTTTTTCAAATGCCGACGGCAGAACATGATTATTATTTTTTTCAAATGCCGACGGCAAAACATGATTATTATTTTTTTCAAATGCCGACGGCAGAACATGATTATTATTTTTTTTCAAATGCCGACGGTAAAACATGATTATTATTTTTTTCAAATGCCGACGGCAAAACATGATTATTATTTTCTAATGCTCCCAGTGTTGCCAGACTGTAGATATTTGTTATCGTAAAACTATATCAGTAATATCAGAGAAAAGAGATTTGATGACTACTGGGCGATTCTCATATGAATCGTGGAAATGTGCTTGTGTGATTTCCTCATGCTAATAAATTGTTTATAAATAAACAATAAATAAAATGTTATAAAATAAAATAATTAAATAAATTATTTTATTTATTTATAAAACGTTCTCATCTATGTGAACACTCCTAATGCTTGTGTGTGGGGGGTCCAGCTTGTTTGTCGCTGGTAAGTTTTATATTCTGTTTATTTGTTTAAGAAATATATTTGTATGTATGTATGTATGTATGTATGTGTGTGTGTATGATGTATGTATGTGTGTATGTATGTATGTTTGTATGTGTATGTATATATATATATATGTATGTATGTATGTGTATGTATGTATGTATGTGCGATCGAAAGAACTTGTGCGTGGAATATTTTGTGGCTGTGTAGAATACATTTATATTTTGCAACGAAATCATTTTCTTTGTCTGCGATTATCTTAAAGCAGCAAAGTTTCAACTAAGTACAGTCATCAGCAGAGAAACAAAAAGTAAAAACTGTGAATGCTGCAAGGATACTGCCACTAATTTTTGTATAAATACGCCAACTTTTCTAACCAACACATCAGTACTTTATTGTATTTACAAGTAGTATCATCAGCAATTGTATTAAAGTCTTATAATTATAAAATAATTAAAAATGAGTTATACAGGCTATCAGTGCAATAGATGCCATAAGGTGTACAAATAGCAAAAGTCCTTTTTGGATCATGTGAAAAGTCATAGCGTGCAGGATCAAATGGTCGTAAGTCGGGATACAAATCAAGAGCAACCGCAGACATTTATTCAAAATCGTCAACAGCAGATAAATTCATTTCATCACCAGCAGCACCCTTCTCTACAGTATCCTCAATATCAACAATATGGTATGCCTAACTGTTATCCTACACCAATGTCATGGAGTAATAATCAGTTTTTGGCATCAGGAGTACCAATGCAATATGAGTATCCAAGTTACAATTATAATCCCGTCACACCAGTTAATCAAATAGAGCAGTATTCCAATTTGATGCAATGGCAACCTCTTAATTATCATCAACAAGAGCAGCAGCTACAACAACAAGCTCATCAACAAGGTGTGGATATCCTTGGAGGAACTTTATACAACGATGCTATGGACATAAGTTTAACGGAAAGTGATGGAGAAGTAGAAGAAAAAAGAGAAGAAACTCTGCCAACTCCAATGAGTACTTCGCATGCTAGGAGAGAAGAAGAAGTCGAAGAGAATGTGAGATATTAAAAAATATCGAAAGCCTTCAAAAACCATATCGCCACATATGTAATACTAAATAAAAAGGACCAACTTCTCTTGGAAGAATTTATTAGAGAAAACATGAATATTTTTATTGAGAGACTTCAAATGTCTTTGTCTGAGCATACAATAATTAAATTTCATGTGAGTATTGTGGCGGAGTACATCAAAATTGTAGAAGAAGAATTGGAGTTGTGTGTTATAACACATGTAGTCAAAATGAGTTTGCTGACGAAGGCAGATAACATTGAAGAATTATTCCGTAAAAAAAGTTGAGGAGATTTCAACCAAAATGTCCGAATTTGAAGAGCGAGATTCTGGTTGGACTTTGTCACGCATAGTTCGAGCAGAAATCAACATCTACAAATCTTCGCTAGTCAAAGGATCAAGTTGGATATCCACACCTGAAAAATTAGTAAGAAAATTTGCATGCATCAATATTGAAAATAGTGGTGAATACTGCTTCAAGTGGTGTATAATCGCTGCCATGGATACTACCAAATACGATCGGCCAAAACGTTGCAGTTCTTATATTATTCAGGACATTTCTGCAGAGACGATTGTTACGCGAAATGGTGTAGCGTTAAATTTCAAAAACTTAACTTACCCATTAGCACTAAACAAAATTAAGGAGTTCGAGGTAAATAATCCAGCAATAAGTGTTAATGTGTTTGGGTACGATGGGGGAGCAGATCAAATCATCGGTCCTTATTATGTGACCAAGAATGAGAAAGTAAAGCATGTCAACTTGTTGCTTTTGGAGAATGGTGAAGTTCATCACTACATATTGATAAAGAACATATCAAAGTAAGTTAGAAAATTATACTACTACTCTTTAATTTTAATGATACATTTACTTGTTTTATATATTTTATACTATGTACATTTTACTAATAAACTTCTCTATATTTTTATTATTCACAGACTTTTAAGAAGTCAATTAACCAGCTATAGCCATAAATTAATTTTCTGCAACACCTGTCTACAGTACACTCATAGGAAGAACGTCATGAGTAATCATAAGGTGGAATGCGGCAAAATCGTGACAACTATGCCGTCAGGTCCAGATGCAGTTCTAAGTTTTAAGGAGCAACAGAGAAAAATAGATGTCCCCTTTGTGGTTTACGCGGACTTCGAGTGCATCCTTGAAGAAATTAGTGATAATGTAAGTAGTAAAACCAGTCTTGTCAAAAAGCACACTCCTTGTGCTTTAAGTTATTACATTAAGTGTCTCCATAGCAATAAGTTAGATAAGTTAAGGGTGAATACAGGGAAAGATGCCTCAAAAAAATGCGTGTCATATTTAATTAAAAAGTGTGAGGATATTTATAATAATCATTTAGTAAATAATAGGCAAATGGATACTTTATCCCCTTCTGCTATTTATAATTTTTATAGTGCGGTGAATTGTCCTATTTGTCAAAAATTTCTAGGTAAAGATCGCGTTAGAGATCATTGTCACATTAGCGGTAAATATAGAGGTGCAGCCCACAATAACTGTAATTTAAATTACCAAATTCCCAAGTTTTACCAGTTTACTTTCACAATTACTCAAATTATGACTCACATCTTTTTATTAAAGAACTAGGTGAAATTTCTATGCAACTGAAAGTACTCCCTCTCAATAAGGAGCTTTATATATCACTCTCGCAATTTACAGAAATGAGCGATGGTCATAATCTTGAAATAATATTTCTTGATACATTACGCTTTATGGCTGAGAGTTTAGAATCATTAGCCTGCAATTTGTCGGATAATTATTTTAACACTATAAGGTCCTTATTTCAATCAGAAAAAGAATTTCAGGTTATTAAGAAGAAAGGTATTTTCCCCTATGAGTACCTAAATTCATTCAAAAAATTAGACGAGTGCCAGCTGCCTTCACGCAGTGATTTCTTTAATAAGTTGAACAATAAAGAGTGTCCGTTAGAGGAATACTCACATGCTGTAGAGGTATGGAATACTTTTGGTTGTAAAACAATGAAAGATTACATGGAACTTTACTTAAAAACAGATGTCCTCTTACTGACAGATATTTTCGAGAACTTTAGAAAAGTTTGTAAAGGTATTTATGAGCTGGATCCATGTCAATACTATACCGCACCTGAACTTTCCTGGGATGCAATGTTAAAATACACAAAAATTGAACTAGAATTATTGACGGACATAGACATGTACAATGTTATGAAAAAAGGTATACGTGGGGGAATCGTACAGTGTAGCCAAAGATATTCGAAAGCGAATAACAAATATTTGGAAGATTTCGATAAAGAAAAGCCCTCGGAGTTTCTTGTCTATTAAGACGCAAATAACCTTTACGGTTGGGCAATGTCGGAATATCCTCCTCAAGGTGGGTTCAGATGGTTATCGCAAGACGAGCTGAATCTGGATCCAAACAGCATATCTGAAAATGGAACAGACGGTTATGTATATAAGGCCACTTTAGATTATCCTTCTCACTTACAGGACTTACATAATGACCTGCCTTTTTGCGCTGAAAATAAAAAAACCACTGCAAGCGAAATATAGCAAGTTGATAACCGATTTCTCTACAAAGCAATCATACGTGATACACTTTAGAGTTCTTAAACAATGCTTAGAAAATGGCTTAGTTTTAAAGAAAACACATCGTATTCTAGCATTTAAACAATCTCCATGGTTAAAAGGCTATATTGACCTAAATACCAGACATAGAGCCAATGCTAAAAATGCTTTTGAAAAAAACTTTTTCAAACTACTTAATAATGCAGTCTATGGTAAAACCAAGGAAAATGTGGATAAAAGGAGAGATGTTAAAATTTTCAATAATTGGGAGAGAACGAATTGTAATCGTTTGGGAGCTCAAGATTGGATATCAAAACCAAATTTTCATAGTTTATCTATATTTTCCGAAGATCTGGTAGCAATCGAAATGACTAGAGTCAAAACCTGCTACAATAAACCAATTTACTTAGGATTTTGTGTACTTGAGTTGTCCAAATGGAAAATGTATAATTTTCATTACGGGTACATGCAACCTAAGTTTAAGACAAAACTCTCATTGAACTATATGGACACGGACTCTTTTATATATTCAATAAAGACGGATGACTTTTACGCTGACATAAAAAATGACATAGAAGAACATTTTGATACATCGGACTATCCCACGGACAATACTTATAATTGCCCAGTAATAAATAAAAAAGTTTTAGGCATGATGAAGGATGAAAACTGCGGTAAGATAATGACAGAATTTGTTGGGCTGCGATCAAAAATGTACGCATTCAGTGTACAAAATCAAAATGACGTTAAAAAATCGAAGGGGGTAAAAAGATCCATATTAGATAAATATATTTTAGCTACTTATAGAAACTGTTTATTCAATAAGACTAATGTATACGATAATATGTTAACATTTAAATCTAAGCTTCACCATATATATACTAGTAAATTAAATAAGGTAGTCTTAAGTTATGGAGACGATAAGAGAAAAATTAGGTCAAATAATATTAACACATATGCATGGTATCATTTTCGTATTAAGGAAACTAACCCTGAATACGAACTCGATATGTTGCTAGATGAGATTGCTAGAATGCAAGAAAATTGTTAAAATAAGTTAATTTTTAGTTAAGTGGTTAATTTTTAAATTGTATATAAAATCTTAGTTATTAAGAAACATTATTGTAAATAAAATCCTATTTAATGTTGTTAAAATTATTGTAAATAAAATCTTATATATTGTTGTTAAAATGATTTTAAATAAAATCCTATTTATTAAGAAAAATGATTGTAAATAAAATCCTATTTATTAAGAAAAACTATTGTACATACATATGTAAATAAATTTTTAAGAAAAAATTTGAAATAAAATATTGAAAAAAGAATTAAAAATGTGAATGGTGTTTATTTCTTTATTGGCTTTACTTCGTTGGATCAAAACATTTTTGTTTTTGCTTATTTGCAAATTCTTGTTTTCATATCGCTTAAACATGCACAGTTTTGTTTTCCCTGAGAGGTTCTGCACAAAACAAATTGAATTTCACAATATTATGAAATTCCATTAAATTTCATTAGATATTTTCATAAAGACAAATAATTTAGATGATCGGATAAGTCCTTTTATTTTTCACTACATACAAGTTTCTGTAATTTTCCATTCGAATAAATGATTCCTAAATTTCTTTAAAAAAAAAAAAATAATACAAAACAAGGAAAAATTTAATTTAATTTTATTTATATTAATAATACATTTTAATTTAATTTTATTTATTTTAATTATAATGATGGAAACATTTCATAGTATCTAATTATTAAATTTTCTAATATACTTTTGCGCAAAAAATATATTGTACATCTGCAAGTATCAGGTCCTTCCTCACACTCAGGATCATGCCAAGGACAGCTTTTGAAGTGTCCTTTTGTGTTGTCTTCATCTTCCATGATACCATATTCTTCGTTCTCATCTAGCATATTTTCGAAAAATTTGGTCATCTCCCAATGATCAAAAAGCCTGAAGCTTTCGAAATCCCTTAAAAATTGGTTTAGAGTATGTCTAATTTGGCTCATTATATTTGCCGATAAATTAATGAATGATGATTGTTTGAAGGTTTCTTTAAGAATAATTTGCTCTTTAAATTTTTAAAGTACTATCTTTTGATATTTAAAATATCTATACCATCATCTATATGCCATACTTCTTTTTTAGCACTCTATCTCTCTCTCTATCCCTTTTCTCTCTATAACCATCTCTTTCTGTCTATCACGATCCTCCACTTATTCACTATTTCACCATAAATATTTTCGATTAGCCTTCTTGAAGTCATCATCGCTACTTTTAAGATCATTTTCAGTTAAACATTCAAAGTGAGCAGAAGTAAATAAAAAATGGAGTCTACAAGAGATCTAACATCAAAATTTAATTCACTAAAAAATAAAACCTTAACCCACATAAAGGAGCTTGAGACATCAATTAAATACACCATTCGAAAAGTGACAAGAGTAACAACAAAATATGGGCCAACACTAAAAGTTGAAATGGAAAACCACATAATGTTCCTGCCAAGCGATATAATACTTTAACCGATGATGAAATTAAAGAACTCTCGAGCGGATCATATTGCTTAAGCAGAGAAGGTGAACAAAGCTTAATTGTTGAAAGCGTGCTGAATGAATTTTTAATTCAAAATTCCCAATTTCCTATTTGACAATAATATATAATAATTTTGTATTTTAAATTATAAATAAAAAGACATGAAAGAGTTTTGTAAAATATAAATGTTTGTGCTTTTTTATTTAATATTTTCAGTTATTTCATAAAGAAATTGAAGACATAAATGACCACAGGTAAATGTATTGAAATTCTGACGTTGATTATAGTTGTATTTTATATTTGTACCAAGATATTTGACTACTTCCGAAGGAGGTTGTAAGTTTCCAAAGCTGTCGAAATATTCTTTTTCATTGTTGTTTTTATAATATTCTATCCAATGTGTACCAGGTCCTGTTGATACGTCTAAATTGATTATTCCACATTCTATTTTCTTTGTTCGTTTTGGTAGAGTATTCAACATGAAAACTCCTCTAAAATGTGGAATATTTATAGAGAAACGGTTTATGTCCACATCAGATAGTAGTCTGTTGGGTAGCATCTCTAAGAGTTTTTTGATTCTTCTTTGTAAACTAAACCATAACGCTTTGTATATGGTTTTAAGTAAAGTCCCTTTCCAACTGCTATAGATTCCATCGCTCTATTATGTCTAGTTGCTTCATCAAGTTGATTTTTTGCATTCTTTGTTGCATTTACAGCTTTAGCTATAGCAGCACCTCCAGTTATTAGACTACCCATTGCACCCAGAGCAGTTAAAATCGGTATTAGAGGCAAACACCACCAATTTTTGGGACACGTATTACACGTGGTACTATAATTTCAGATTTTCTTCCTTTTAATGATTTGTTGATAGTTTTTCGGGCAATTTTAATTGCTGAGTTAATATCTAATGGTTTTTCCTTCTTTAGTATTTTTGTTGCAGCTCTAATTGATGTTTTAAACAGTTTTTTTATCATTTAGCTTGTTCTTTTTAACATTTTTCTTTTTCTCCACACCCATACCAAATTTTGTTTTGGCTTTCATTGCGTTAGTAACCATATAGGCAAATGATTTTTCAGTAATACTACTATCTTTTGATAAAACTCGATTCCAAGCTGAATTTTCAAGTATTTAATCAGCTTTATGTCTAGTGCTTAAATCCTTATTTTTCGAATAAGCTATATCGTGATCTTTACAAGCAGAGTCCAATAGATTATTCCTCGATTTAAACGTTTTTGTAGTTTCCAGGTCCACAGTACTGATATCCAGGAAGATGAAGTTCAACAGGTAGAGAGTTTATTATTTTATCTACTATACCTCCTCCAAAGAAGGTGTTTTTATGACTAAATGTTTTCTGATATCGTATAACCATATTATCTGATTTTTTCTATAATAAGACGTAACATTTATGAAATGTATTTAGTTACAAAAATGCAGTTAGTGAAACAACATAAAAATATTTTAGTTTGTAATATTGATGAATCATCGAACATCACTTCAAAAATAAAGCATAGTGCCCTCTTACCAAATTCTATTCGTGCTCTAATAGTGGGGCCATCAAATTGTGGAAAGACTAATGTTATGATCGGCTTACTAGAAAGTCGTAATGGACTCAAGTTTGAAAACATCTATTTATACTCAAAATCTCTTTATCAACCCAAATATGAGTACTTGAAGAAACTAATTTCACAAATTAAAGGAATGGGATATTATACATTCACCGATAATGAATCAGTTATTCCACCTGACGAAGCTAAGACTAATTCAATTATGATATTTGATGATGTTGCATGTGAGAAGCAGAATAATATACGTTCATATTTTTGTATGGGACGGCATAGGGATGTTGATTCATTCTACTTGTGTCAAACTTATACTAGAATTCCCAAACATTTAATAAATGTTATTATAATGTTTAAGCAAGATGAGACAAATATGAAGCATGTTTATAGAGATCATGTTGGCAGCGATATGAGTTATGAAAAGTTCCAAGAAATTTGTCGAGACTGTTGGAGGGATAAATATGGCTTTTTAGTGATAAGCAAAGATAATGAATTAAATGATGGTCGCTACAGAAAGCAATTTGACTATTTCATAACTATATAAACTACTTCTCATAAAAGATTGACTTTAGTTATTAATCTAACTTTAAACTTGATACATCTATTTGTTATAACCTCATCTGATACCTGATAAGCTGATCTCCAAACTATACCAGCTACCTGAAACCAGACCAGCTCCTGATAAGCTGATCTAAAAACCAGACCAGGTCCTGATAAGCTAATCTGAAAACCAGACCAGGTCCTGAAAAGCTGATCTGAAAACCAGACCAGGTCCTGAAAAGCTGATCTGAACACCAGACCAGGTCCTGAAAAGCTGATCTGAAAACCAAACCAGGTCCTGAAAAGCTGATCTGAAAACCAGACCAGGTCCTGAAAGGCTGATCTGAAAACCAGACCAGGTCCTGATAAGCTGATCTGAAAACCAGACCAGGTCCTGAAAAGCTGATCTGAAAACCAGACCAGGTCCTGAAAAGCTGATCTGAAAACCAGACCAGGTCCTGATAAGCTGATCTGATTGCTGATACCTGTTATTTGCCCTTAGCAAACATGGATGAGAAAATTTTAAAACAGTTGGTGTTGACAAGAAATGTGTTGAAGAAAAAGCTTCGTAGTACAAAAACTGGTGAAATAGATACACGTGAACAATTAAGAGGTACATTCAAAGCTATAACAAAACCTCTTAAATTGTTTATCTAATTTTTCGACCTTTTTTATATGTTCAATGAAACTATTTTTTAAGCTTTAGGTCAGTAAATTTTATATATTTTTAGTTTTATATCGATATTTCGTTAACCTTTGGTTAACTTCTTCAGGATTATATTTATTTTATTTTTTGGTAATTAGTTTTTGTCTTTTTTTTTTTTTTTTTTTTTTTTCTTTTAATCAGAAAAAAATATTTGTTGATAATTATAAATAACAATGTGTGTCATATAAATTTTTTTTAACAATTTTTGAAAAGTATTGGTAGAAAAACAAAATAGTTATAAGTCTACAATATTTTTTCATATTAAAAAAATTTTAAAAGAAAAACTTTTTAACATATACAATTTTGTAATGGTTTTTGGAAAAGGTAATAAATATTTTTAATAAATTTACATAACATTTTCAAACTTTGAAAAATTGTTTAAAATTTTTTTGGAAAAATGTTAACAACATTGGTATTAGTCTAAAATATTTTATCATGGTATTGAATATTTACAGAGAATGAATTTAAAAGGGATTATAATATACATGTACATATATAATAAAAATTTTACTTAATTTCATATAATAATTTCATATAATATAGAAAATAGCTAACTACATTATTTAATTAAAACATTTTTTTTTTTTTTTTTTTTTTTTTATATTTTTTATATTTTTTATAAAAAAATTATAATCACATGAACAAACAAAAAAAAAAATGCATAGTGTATTACTTTCTTAAACCCTATTCCTGTTCTTATGTAATAAATATCTATAAGTATGTGCAACATTGGCAGTATCTGTTCTAAAATTCATTCTCTGGTCTATTGGAACATCTATAATGTTTAACATTTCTAACATATATCTACGTTTATAATTAAGTTCTGTATTCAAAATTGATAAATTATCAAAATCTGGGTAATGATCTAAATCAAAGCAATGTGAAGATAAAGCTGTCTTATGTGAATTAATATTCCTATACCTTTGATCTGTTTTATGTCCCGATATTCTTGTCTTTAATTTATTTTTAGTTGTACCTACATACATCTTATCGCATCTCTCGTTGTTGTTTCCTTTACATGGTATTTTATAAACTACATTAGATCTATCTAGCTTTTTAATCCTATCTTTTGTGTTAGTAAATATATTTCCTAAAGTATTATAAATCTTATATGCCATCTTATACTTTGTCTTATCATATATATCTGATTTATCTAATCTTTCTGACATTTTTGGTACGTATAATAAAGATTTGTAAATTTTTGGTTCATTATTGTTATTGTTGTTGTTGTTGTTGTTATAATTATTATTATTATTATTATTATTATTATTATTATTATTATTATTATTATTATTATCATTATTATTATTATTATTATTATTATTATTATTATTATTATTATTATTATTATTATTATTATTATTATTATTATTATTATTATTATTATTATTATTATTATTATTATTATTATTATTATTATTATTATTATTATTATTATTATTATTATTATTATTATTATTATTATTATTATTATTATTATTATTATTATTATTATTATTATTATTATTATTATTATTATTATTATTATTATTATTATTATTATTATTATTATTATTATTATTATTATTATTATTATTATTATTATTATTATTATTATTATTATTATTATTATTATTATTATTATTATTATTATTATTATTATTATTATTATTATTATTATTATTATTATTATTATTATTATTATTATTATTATTATTATTATTATTATTATTATTATTATTATTATTATTATTATTATTATTATTATTATTATTATTATTATTATTATTATTATTATTATTATTATTATTATTATTATTATTATTATTATTATTATTATTATTATTATTATTATTATTATTATTATTATTATTATTATTATTATTATTATTATTATTATTATTATTATTATTATTATTATTATTATTATTATTATTATTATTATTATTATTATTATTATTATTATTATTATTATTATTATTATTATTATTATTATTATTATTATTATTATTATTATTATTATTATTATTATTATTATTATTATTATTATTATTATTATTATTATTATTATTATTATTATTATTATTATTATTATTATTATTATTATTATTATTATTATTATTATTATTATTATTATTATTATTATTATTATTATTATTATTATTATTATTATTATTATTATTATTATTATTATTATTATTATTATTATTATTATTATTATTATTATTATTATTATTATTATTATTATTATTATTATTATTATTATTATTATTATTATTATTATTATTATTATTATTATTATTATTATTATTATTATTATTATTATTATTATTATTATTATTATTATTATTATTATTATTATTATTATTATTATTATTATTATTATTATTATTATTATTATTATTATTATTATTATTATTATTATTATTATTATTATTATTATTATTATTATTATTATTATTATTATTATTATTATTATTATTATTATTATTATTATTATTATTATTATTATTATTATTATTATTATTATTATTATTATTATTATTATTATTATTATTATTATTATTATTATTATTATTATTATTATTATTATTATTATTATTATTATTATTATTATTATTATTATTATTATTATTATTATTATTATTATTATTATTATTATTATTATTATTATTATTATTATTATTATTATTATTATTATTATTATTATTATTATTATTATTATTATTATTATTATTATTATTATTATTATTATTATTATTATTATTATTATTATTATTATTATTATTATTATTATTATTATTATTATTATTATTATTATTATTATTATTATTATTATTATTATTATTATTATTATTATTATTATTATTATTATTATTATTATTATTATTATTATTATTATTATTATTATTATTATTATTATTATTATTATTATTATTATTATTATTATTATTATTATTATTATTATTATTATTATTATTATTATTATTATTATTATTATTATTATTATTATTATTATTATTATTATTATTATTATTATTATTATTATTATTATTATTATTATTATTATTATTATTATTATTATTATTATTATTATTATTATTATTATTATTATTATTATTATTATTATTATTATTATTATTATTATTATTATTATTATTATTATTATTATTATTATTATTATTATTATTATTATTATTATTATTATTATTATTATTATTATTATTATTATTATTATTATTATTATTATTATTATTATTATTATTATTATTATTATTATTATTATTATTATTATTATTATTATTATTATTATTATTATTATTATTATTATTATTATTATTATTATTATTATTATTATTATTATTATTATTATTATTATTATTATTATTATTATTATTATTATTATTATTATTATTATTATTATTATTATTATTATTATTATTATTATTATTATTATTATTATTATTATTATTATTATTATTATTATTATTATTATTATTATTATTATTATTATTATTATTATTATTATTATTATTATTATTATTATTATTATTATTATTATTATTATTATTATTATTATTATTATTATTATTATTATTATTATTATTATTATTATTATTATTATTATTATTATTATTATTATTATTATTATTATTATTATTATTATTATTATTATTATTATTATTATTATTATTATTATTATTATTATTATTATTATTATTATTATTATTATTATTATTATTATTATTATTATTATTATTATTATTATTATTATTATTATTATTATTATTATTATTATTATTATTATTATTATTATTATTATTATTATTATTATTATTATTATTATTATTATTATTATTATTATTATTATTATTATTATTATTATTATTATTATTATTATTATTATTATTATTATTATTATTATTATTATTATTATTATTATTATTATTATTATTATTATTATTATTATTATTATTATTATTATTATTATTATTATTATTATTATTATTATTATTATTATTATTATTATTATTATTATTATTATTATTATTATTATTATTATTATTATTATTATTATTATTATTATTATTATTATTATTATTATTATTATTATTATTATTATTATTATTATTATTATTATTATTATTATTATTATTATTATTATTATTATTATTATTATTATTATTATTATTATTATTATTATTATTATTATTATTATTATTATTATTATTATTATTATTATTATTATTATTATTATTATTATTATTATTATTATTATTATTATTATTATTATTATTATTATTATTATTATTATTATTATTATTATTATTATTATTATTATTATTATTATTATTATTATTATTATTATTATTATTATTATTATTATTATTATTATTATTATTATTATTATTATTATTATTATTATTATTATTATTATTATTATTATTATTATTATTATTATTATTATTATTATTATTATTATTATTATTATTATTATTATTATTATTATTATTATTATTATTATTATTATTATTATTATTATTATTATTATTATTATTATTATTATTATTATTATTATTATTATTATTATTATTATTATTATTATTATTATTATTATTATTATTATTATTATTATTATTATTATTATTATTATTATTATTATTATTATTATTATTATTATTATTATTATTATTATTATTATTATTATTATTATTATTATTATTATTATTATTATTATTATTATTATTATTATTATTATTATTATTATTATTATTATTATTATTATTATTATTATTATTATTATTATTATTATTATTATTATTATTATTATTATTATTATTATTATTATTATTATTATTATTATTATTATTATTATTATTATTATTATTATTATTATTATTATTATTATTATTATTATTATTATTATTATTATTATTATTATTATTATTATTATTATTATTATTATTATTATTATTATTATTATTATTATTATTATTATTATTATTATTATTATTATTATTATTATTATTATTATTATTATTATTATTATTATTATTATTATTATTATTATTATTATTATTATTATTATTATTATTATTATTATTATTATTATTATTATTATTATTATTATTATTATTATTATTATTATTATTATTATTATTATTATTATTATTATTATTATTATTATTATTATTATTATTATTATTATTATTATTATTATTATTATTATTATTATTATTATTATTATTATTATTATTATTATTATTATTATTATTATTATTATTATTATTATTATTATTATTATTATTATTATTATTATTATTATTATTATTATTATTATTATTATTATTATTATTATTATTATTATTATTATTATTATTATTATTATTATTATTATTATTATTATTATTATTATTATTATTATTATTATTATTATTATTATTATTATTATTATTATTATTATTATTATTATTATTATTATTATTATTATTATTATTATTATTATTATTATTATTATTATTATTATTATTATTATTATTATTATTATTATTATTATTATTATTATTATTATTATTATTATTATTATTATTATTATTATTATTATTATTATTATTATTATTATTATTATTATTATTATTATTATTATTATTATTATTATTATTATTATTATTATTATTATTATTATTATTATTATTATTATTATTATTATTATTATTATTATTATTATTATTATTATTATTATTATTATTATTATTATTATTATTATTATTATTATTATTATTATTATTATTATTATTATTATTATTATTATTATTATTATTATTATTATTATTATTATTATTATTATTATTATTATTATTATTATTATTATTATTATTATTATTATTATTATTATTATTATTATTATTATTATTATTATTATTATTATTATTATTATTATTATTATTATTATTATTATTATTATTATTATTATTATTATTATTATTATTATTATTATTATTATTATTATTATTATTATTATTATTATTATTATTATTATTATTATTATTATTATTATTATTATTATTATTATTATTATTATTATTATTATTATTATTATTATTATTATTATTATTATTATTATTATTATTATTATTATTATTATTATTATTATTATTATTATTATTATTATTATTATTATTATTATTATTATTATTATTATTATTATTATTATTATTATTATTATTATTATTATTATTATTATTATTATTATTATTATTATTATTATTATTATTATTATTATTATTATTATTATTATTATTATTATTATTATTATTATTATTATTATTATTATTATTATTATTATTATTATTATTATTATTATTATTATTATTATTATTATTATTATTATTATTATTATTATTATTATTATTATTATTATTATTATTATTATTATTATTATTATTATTATTATTATTATTATTATTATTATTATTATTATTATTATTATTATTATTATTATTATTATTATTATTATTATTATTATTATTATTATTATTATTATTATTATTATTATTATTATTATTATTATTATTATTATTATTATTATTATTATTATTATTATTATTATTATTATTATTATTATTATTATTATTATTATTATTATTATTATTATTATTATTATTATTATTATTATTATTATTATTATTATTATTATTATTATTATTATTATTATTATTATTATTATTATTATTATTATTATTATTATTATTATTATTATTATTATTATTATTATTATTATTATTATTATTATTATTATTATTATTATTATTATTATTATTATTATTATTATTATTATTATTATTATTATTATTATTATTATTATTATTATTATTATTATTATTATTATTATTATTATTATTATTATTATTATTATTATTATTATTATTATTATTATTATTATTATTATTATTATTATTATTATTATTATTATTATTATTATTATTATTATTATTATTATTATTATTATTATTATTATTATTATTATTATTATTATTATTATTATTATTATTATTATTATTATTATTATTATTATTATTATTATTATTATTATTATTATTATTATTATTATTATTATTATTATTATTATTATTATTATTATTATTATTATTATTATTATTATTATTATTATTATTATTATTATTATTATTATTATTATTATTATTATTATTATTATTATTATTATTATTATTATTATTATTATTATTATTATTATTATTATTATTATTATTATTATTATTATTATTATTATTATTATTATTATTATTATTATTATTATTATTATTATTATTATTATTATTATTATTATTATTATTATTATTATTATTATTATTATTATTATTATTATTATTATTATTATTATTATTATTATTATTATTATTATTATTATTATTATTATTATTATTATTATTATTATTATTATTATTATTATTATTATTATTATTATTATTATTATTATTATTATTATTATTATTATTATTATTATTATTATTATTATTATTATTATTATTATTATTATTATTATTATTATTATTATTATTATTATTATTATTATTATTATTATTATTATTATTATTATTATTATTATTATTATTATTATTATTATTATTATTATTATTATTATTATTATTATTATTATTATTATTATTATTATTATTATTATTATTATTATTATTATTATTATTATTATTATTATTATTATTATTATTATTATTATTATTATTATTATTATTATTATTATTATTATTATTATTATTATTATTATTATTATTATTATTATTATTATTATTATTATTATTATTATTATTATTATTATTATTATTATTATTATTATTATTATTATTATTATTATTATTATTATTATTATTATTATTATTATTATTATTATTATTATTATTATTATTATTATTATTATTATTATTATTATTATTATTATTATTATTATTATTATTATTATTATTATTATATTAATTATTATTTTTATTATTTATTTT